>CM056740.1:7019604-7343907 GCA_029844215.1 Przewalskia tangutica | reverse complement strand
AAATTAAAAACTAACAAGAAGGAAAGTGGTTACCGAGGCGTAGGGAACAAGTGAGGATACTTCTTCATCATGTCCTCTTCTCGCTTCCCATGTCATTTCCTCTGCTCATTCCGTCATAAGACCTCGACTAAGCCACATCCTTTGTTCGTAGTCGCTTAACTCGACGATCGAGTACCGCTATGGACTCTCCTCATATGATAACCCTCTCACACCGACATCACAAATCGTGCACTCTAGATGGATCTCCAATACACTTTCGCAACATGACACATGAAAATCGATGTACCGCTTCCAGACGGACACATATCCAACTCATGTGCAACCTTACCTACCCTACAGATAACTGAGCAAGGCCCAATGTACCTTGGGCTAAGTTTCTTCTTCCCAAATCTCATCACGCCTCTTCATGGGTGATACCTTCAGAAACCCACCTTCCACTCAAACCCAAGTGTCGACGCCGATGATTCAGATACGACTTCGCCGACTCGAGCCGATAATAACCGCCTCCGACGAGCTTCACCTTATCCACCGCACAATCAAGTCCGCCCGACTAATCGAACTTCGCCACATCAAACCAGCCTATTGGCGACCGCACTTCTCCCGCATGCCCTCATACGCGCCATCCGGATACTAACGGTAGTCATATTATACGCAAACTCCACAAGAGGTAAACGATCCTCTCACTACCTCGAATCACAACACAGCCCGCAAAGATATCCTCGTTGTCCGGATAGTACGTCGGCCGCTTCGGCCCGAGGATGAACGCAAGATCGAGACTCACATGTCCCTAATCCTTCTCGAAAGACTCCGTGTTAGCCGCGAACTGGGCTCCTGTCAAATAATCGATATAGAAACTCCGCGCCTCACAATCTCTCCGATATACAATCTAGCATAATCCTCTACCAAAAGTCGCCCCGATCGAGAAAGTGGGCCGATTTCACACCGTCGACAATAACCCATATGGAATCACGCTTCTCCGAAAGGAGGTAACCCCGTAATAAAGTCCATATTGATCACCTCCCACTTCCATGCCTAATCTCTATCATTCGCACAACCCACCTGTGCTCGTGCTCCACCTGACTGGCCGACAATTCGACATCGCGCAACAAACTCGCAACGCCCTTCTTCGTGCCATCCCACCAATACATACATCCGAGGTCGTGGTACATCTTAGTCGTAATTTGATGAATAGAGTAACGAGCATCGCGCTTCCCTGCACTGGCCGACGGTCTCGCTACATCGTGAACACATAACTCGCCATCAAACCTTAGCACCCCATCAAAGTGCTACTCAAATAGACTATCCTCTCTCAAGAGCCGTATCTCGATACCGCACTCACAATCGGATCCTCATATCGTCGCTTCTTCACCCTCGACGACGGACGACTCGCAACCTCTCGAACCCGAACCCCATTACTATCGTAACCAACCAAACGAACCCCAAGGCTTGCTAGCCGATGTAATCGCTGATCATGCCCCTTTTCTCGCCGCACATCCGATGCACTACTCATCGACCGCGACTGGGCATTCGCAACTACATTGCCCTTCCTCGGTGGTATAGATATCGACATCATAATCCTTAAGAGTTCTAACCACCGCCTCGCCGCAAGTTCACTCCTCCGTCAAGATATACCTGAGGCTCTGGTCCGTGTAAATATCCACATGAACTCCATATAAATAATGTCTCCGCATCTTCAAGGCATTTAATCATCACGCTAACTCTAAGTCACGCGCGGGTAGTTCTACTCATGCTTCCCGAAATGCCTGAGATGCGTAGTTATAACTTTACCGTGCATCAAAGACGCACCCAAGCCCGACACCCGACGATCACAATAAAACCACATATCCGCTCTAAACCCTCCGAAGAGTAAGAATCGCGCTGCCAATTTCTCCTTCAAGAATCCTAAGCTTTCTCACAAGCATCCGCCCACCTGAACATAGCCGCAACTGGTCAACCTAGTCAAAGGTGTTGAAATGGAAGCAAACTTCCACAAATCTCCGATAATAACCCGCAAGTGCCCAAAAGCTACGCACTCCGTCACAGTAGCTGGTCTAGGCCAAGTCTGATCGCCTCAATCTTTGTCAGACAACTCGAATACCATCGGCCCCGATAACATGCCCTAAGAAAGCCATCAAGCCAACCAAAACTCGTGATTTCGAGAACTTGGCATACAATCGCCGGCCCCGAGGACTCCTAATACCGCTCTCAAACGATCTCGCATGCCTCGCTTCAGGCGCTAATAAACCAGATATCATCAATGAATACTATAACGAACATATCCAAGAATGGTTTGAACACCCGCTCATCAAATCCATGAATACCGCGGCGCTGTCAACCCGGAAGACATCACCTCAACTCATAGTGCCCATACCGGTCCCGAATGCGCCTTTGGAATATCTCGCTTCTAACTCGTGATTCGATGATAACTGCATCAGCAGTCTATCTTGAAAACACTCGATCCTCGCAATCGGGTCAAACAAATCATCAATCCTCGGGCGGGTATCTGCTTCGATAGTTACCTTATTCACCGCTCAGAATCAACGCATACGCAGCTGGCCCCATCTTTCTTTCTTTACAAATAAACCGCTCTCTCCTGCGAGAAACAATAGGTCCGATAAAGCCTTTTTCCAAAGAAATCTTTCACCGGTCCTTCAACTCTCAACTCAAGTGTCATCCTCGTATGGTGGAATAGATATTCACCGAGTGTCCGCGACATATCAATGCAAAACTCAATCTCCTCTCAGAGGATACCCAAGATCGTCCGAATACGTCCGAAACTCTCGACAACCTGAATCGATCAAAGTCTGTATCTTGGCCTCGTGATCGAATACCCAACAATATGGTAGATATACCCTTCTCGCACCATTTTCTTAGCCTCGAGGTAAGAAATAATCCCACGCCTTCTACGACACAAGATTCCCTTCTACTGAGCAACCGGCCTCCCGTGAAATTGGAACCGCATCAATCTCTCTCTCACAATCCACATTGGCATAGCAGACGCTAGCCAATCCATACCCATAATCACATCAAAGTCCGTCATATCCAACTCTATCAAGTCCGCTAGGTCCGACGATCAGATATAGTCACCGGGCAAGCCTTATATACCCGCTCACTACCACCGAATCACCATCGCGTAGCCACCTCAAAAGTTTTTGGACTCGTGCTCTATCCCTATTCTACCAAAGAATACGAGGAGATATATAGGACAAGATAGAACTCGGATCTATCAAAGCATATACATCACAACATGAAACCAATAATGTACCCGTGATTTACATCCGTGACGCCCCGGTCCCGACTACCGAAATAGCATAAATACGGCTCGAGGATCGCTGGAACTAGACCTGCCACGACTTCGCCGCGACTGGCCGCCCACGAGTACCACTCGCTCCGGCGAGTAACCGTAGGAGACGGCGACCCGGCTAACGACCGAGGTGAACCCTACCATCTCGCGCGCCTCGCCTGACAGCCTCGAATACGACACTGCTGCCACAAGTGTAGCAAGGCCCCACAAGATACTACCACAACTCCCGAAATCGATCTACCACATCGGCCACACCGGTAGGGGGCGGTCTCGACGGTAGCATCCTCGCTTCCTCGAAGCCCAAAGCCCTGGCCCCGACTGCCCCGAATACTCGACGCTCGGAAGACGCGAGGAGCGCTCAACTACTGAGGTGCAAATCCATCATGGCCGAGGTCGCCCGCCTCGAAACTACCAGAGGACCTCGCCGTCGCCTCTTCATCGTATCTATCAATCCGCCGCCTACGCTACGCTCACACCCAAGTGCATAAGCCTGCATGCGGGCAATGTCAATGCCCGGCTGAAGAGCTACTCCCGAGCAACCCTCTGTTAAGTAATCATCGAGCCTTGTGACTGATGCGCGATTTTAATGCACACACTTACGCAAGTGCACGTGTCAAGTCAAGTAATATAGTCTTAGAAGACCGAGTTATCGTCCTCAGGGATTAGTGCTCAAGTACCGATTATCTATTCTATGTTATTTATTTGGTGACCGATAATTGATTTGTTGTTTATGACTCTAATTATGAAAACTAATTAACTATGTTGTTTTACTTCAGTAATGTGGAAATAGGGCTTCCAAATCTCCTCAAATATCTGCTTAACTTACTTATTAATGCAATTGACTATGGTTCTTCTTCTATTTGAGATAGCAGGTTTACTAAGCCGTTTTATACTCCTGTTAAGGTTATATAAACACTCAACCCCAAGATAAAGACCTTTCTACCTTTCACGATAAGTGTCAATTTATGAGGATTAAGAACAAAAACCTTATTAATGCTACACAAGTATCGGGGTACTTTCGTCCACGATTTAACCTATGTCTATCCAACTACAACATATTCACAACCTCCCCTTTCGGATTTCGGTTAGAAATCATAAGAATTATGATAATTAATGATCAGGTAATTATCAAGCAATCAAAACATATATTGAGTAAATCTCAACAATAAGAAGAAGAACCAAAAACATGCATTAATTCATAAAGAAAAGGTTCAAGTGAATTGACATGGAAAGCCCTATATTAGAGTTAGTTCCTAGCCATAGACATGACAAAAACTAATTCAATATCCAACATAAACTGAAAATAAAGTAAAACAAGAACAAGAAAATTACTAAGAAAAGGTCTCAAATCTTGATCTCCAAAGTGTTGTGTTTTGGCAAGAAGAGGAACCCTTAAATCTGACCTAGGGTTCTCTTTTTATAGCCTCTAAAACGTGATGCATATTTTCCTTTAGGCCTGGCTCATTGACATTCGAAAATCTGATTTTTCCCGCTTCGCGCCATGTTCAGAATCAGCCATGCGCGAACTTCGCAATCCTTCAAGATTAGGCGCGGGCGCTCGCTCGCTGGCCGAGGCGCGCGGCACGGGCGCTGCTCGTGCTCGCTTCGCCACTTTCTCGCTGAGCTCGAACCTCCGTTTTTGCCCTCTTTTTGCTCCTTTTCGCCAATGAGCCACTTTAAACCAATATGACTCAAAAAGAAGAAAATATATCCTAAGATGACACGTATTTGTACAAAAATGGACAAAAGACTCACTAAAATGACTCAAAAGGTGTATATAAAATACACCGATCAAATACCCCCAAACTTAACCTTTGCTCGCCCTCGAGCAAAGATCAAAAGAAAGAAATAAAGACACAAGGAAAAAGAAAGATAGAAAGACTCAATGACATTGATCACTTTGTTGCATTGGTGTTACTTAGAAAAACACGACTGCTAATGTAATAATACGCAGAACATATAACATGAATTTTTAGCATTCTAAACACATTAAGCTAGATATTTCGCAAACTCATTTTTAATCATGCTTAATGGAAGTAAAAATACCGAATTATGCATGTCAATTTCAAAATCATATGACATGTTTACTTGCTATTCTCCACTAATCATGGATATGCATATAAGAGATCTTCAGGACTTTTCAGGGTTGTAATGTACGCTTAGGCATGAGTAGGTAAAAATAGGCATTTAGGCTCATTTTATGTACCATAAGCTCTTTTGCTTTTCAATTCTTCCCTTTTCTTTCGATTTTCTTTCTTCACTTCATATCTATCTTTCTCCTCTTTTGTTTTGAGAGAGTGAAGTGTATTATGAATCATAGGCACCCCAAACTTAGGCTTTTGCCTATTTATTACTTTTTATTTGGAGTGCATCAAACTTGTTCACTCTTTTTGTCTCTTTTTTAACACTTTCTACTCCAACCATTTCACCTTTTTACTTATGGCACAAGTGTGGAAATATAGGGTGTCAAAGAAAAAGTTTCATGTTTAGGCTCAAAGGGGCTGACTAGGGATATTTTTAATGCCAGGGATAGGAAAAAGTGGTAAGAATTGGCTAACAAAGAAATGTCTGAGTCATCTCCCTAACATGCATATCCTAACTATTTCGCCTCAAATAGCAAGCAATCATACACATAGGTTTTAACATTTAACAATGAACAATTCAAGCAGAAACCCCAAATAGACAGATTTCATGAGTTTTTGGCATATCTAACCTAAGTGTTTAAATAGTTGCTTCTAATTCCATTACATTATTCAACCTTACTTCACTAGGTGTTTCTAGTAACTACAGCATGCATGATCTTTGACAGAAAATTATGACTCAAAAATACACAAAACAAATTAAAAAGACTCAACATACTAAAACAATAAGGCACAAATAAAACACCCCCCCAAACTTAAATCACACATTGTCCCAAATGTGTGCAAGACTCAAAGAAAATACAAGAAACATGACAACTTACAGACTTGGTTTAAAATGTCGGCGGTGGCGGTGGATAGTGCATTGACCAATGGTTGAACAGGGTACTCATCTCGTCAATTCTCTGGTGCAACTGTTGTTGCCCCTGCCTCAATTCTTGTTGTCCTTGTATCACCGTGTCAAAATTCTGCATCATCCTTCTTTGGTTCAGGAGCAACTGCTCCATCATAGGCACTGGAGGTTCTGATTCAGGGGTGGCTGATGGCTGCTTCCTGCCTCATACTGAGCCTCTGTTTCAGGCTCATCTTCATCCATGACACCGACGCCGGCCGCGTTGGTCTCCTTCGTGCTGCTGCTGGAGGGATTGGGTCTGGGAAGGAGTGCACTATCCCGTATGACACAGGAAGTTGGTTTTTCTCATAAGTATCAGTGGGTAGGGTTGGGACCCCATATATGGAACATAAGCAGGTGATAAGTGAGCCATGTCCCAACCCACCTGTCGTTACCAACCTGCTGGTCTCTCTAATGTTTTGCACTATTTCCTTCCCTACGTCAATTGTCTTCCCTGACATGATTCCATATATCAATCTTATTCTGTCTTCTGGCACTCTGGTGAAGTGCATTGATGGAATCAGCGCACCGACGGTACAACCAACCTCGATCGCTTTGTTGACCGACACCGCCGCCACCTTCTTAACCCATTTCTGGCAAATTCATACGCACCTGTGGTAGCTCATCGTGCTTGCGATTTACATCCCGCTTGATGTTGTTGGTGTCTCTAGACCATGTTCAAGAGTCTCGCCATCACCTCTTTCTTCAACATCCGTTGTTTTTAATAGCAAATTCAACACTTCTGCCGTCACAGGCACTTCTTTTCCCCTCACAAAGCATCTATCCTTCACCCTCTCCGGAAAGTTAGCATAAAATTATTTCACCATCACTGTGTTCATCGGTGCTATCCTTTCCGGGTTAACAAACCTCTTCCACCCCATCATCTCAATCATCGCCCGAATAGGCTCATAGACATCTCCCTCCTTAAATGATTCCCTTTGGCAATTCATTCCTCTTTCAGGGATTAAGGGCCTAGTACTAAGTTTTCGATACCTACCCTCTACTGTTTGGCTGACAAACCTAGTATTATCATATTGAGGGGCTGATGTGGATGTGGAAGCTCTTTTCTTTCTGGCAGACATTTTTAGATAACTTTTGGCAGCGTTTCCTTTGTATCAACAATATCACCCAACACTATCACTCAATCAATCAGCAGCTACAACACTTATCACCCCCAAACTTCACTCAAGAAGCTCCTGCACAACACCACACACTCCCCTCGTATACTCTTCCTCGAAATCTCACACTCAACTTCAACACCCCCATACCCCTTCACAGATACAACACCTCCTCAAATCTACTACCTCCTCTGATTATAGTGAAGTTTTTCAAGAAAAGATAAAGGTTACCTTTTGACGGTGTTCTTCAAGCTTTTCTTGCTCCTAATGATGATTTGAGGCAATGGAATGAGTGTTGTTGTTTAGGATGATTAAGGGTTTAAGGAATTTAAGAACTTTGGTGTGATTGGGTTTAGTTTATGGAAGATTTTTAGGTAAAAGGTGGATTTTTGTGGGTTTTGTGGAGAAGAAGAGTTTAGGTTTTGAATTGGAATGGGGGAAAATCGGATTTCTGGGCTATTTAATTTCTGGGTTTCCGCGCGCGCGTTCGCAAATGGCGCCATGGCACCCAAATTATCGCGCTCTTCAACTTCTTCTGTGCGCGCTGCATTTTTAAAATTTTTCGACTTTTGCGCCATGACCAGAATCAGCCGCGCTGAATCTCGCGCTTTTCGCTTTTTGGCGCTGTGTTCGCAAATGGGCGACGCGGCGCTCTGCCGATTTTCTGGAAATTTTTCTTTTGGCTTATCTTCAGATTTTGCCCTCCAAATTCTTGGCCCTGCACCTGTCATCACAACACATACAAATACCTCAGATCGTCTAAGTAAAAATTAATCGCATTAAAGTAAACAATTTAAAATACATTGGGTTGCCTCCCAAGCTGCTTTAACGCCTTTTAGCCGACGCAAGTTCGTTAAATCAAGAGGTGTGGGGTAGATTAACCCCACAACCAATCCACTTTTTCAACATTTTCCTCTTTCTCCTTCTCGCTTTTTCTTCTTATAATTATTTTCGAGGAGGTTCAGATCACTTACCCGCTTTGGCGCTTATCTCCTTGTTGTGGCTTGCACCGCTCATAAGAAGTTCTGACAGTGCTAATTGCAAAGCACCTGCTCATAACTGGGGGTTCAATAACGTGTTTGAACACTTTGAACACCATCTCTTCGCTTACTCTCGTCGCCTCTTCTTCTACGCCAATCGTGGCTCTCCTCGCCAAGAACGGTCTCCCCAATATGATGGGAATCTCCGCATCCTCCTCCATATCAAGAATGAGGAAATCCGCAGGGAAAAAGAATTTTCCTACTTTAACGAGAACATCCCGTTCTGTCTGCTAATTGCAAGCTCACAGTGGTTGGTTTTGCCTCACCTAACTCCAACCGTTTAAAAACAGACAAGGGCATCAAATTTATACTAGCCCCCAAGTCACAAAGGGCCCTATTGCATGTTACTCTGCCAACTGTGCAAGGCAGTGTAAAGCTCCCTGGATCCTTGAGTTTAGGGGGCAATTTCTTCTGCAGGATGGCACTGCATTCCTCTGTCAGTGCCACCATCTCATATTCTCCTAACTTCTTCTTCTTTCCCAAAATTTCCTTCATAAATTTGAAATAAGTAGGCATTTACTCCAACGCCTCGATGAAGGGTATGTTGATGTGTAACTTTCTGAATGTCTCCAAAAACTTGGAGAATTGTTTATCAACTACTTTCCTTTGCAATCTTTGCGGGAAAGGAATCTTCTCAGTGTACTTTTCTCGAGCTTTCTAATATTGGGCGATCTTCAACAACCTCTCTCGTGTTTCTACCCTCTGCTCAACCACAGCCGAGGTGCACGCTGCTCCAACCGCTTCCACCTCACCGCACTTCGCATTGTTCTCTAGGGTTCATCTTTGTATTGCTCGGCAAGGTACCATGTGGCCTGTTGTTTGCTAGCTTCGCTAGTTGCCCCACCTGTGTCTCCAAGTTCCTGATAGAGGATCTAGTCTCTGCCATGAACTGAGTCTGGGAGTTGGTGAGTGTCAACAAAGCTGCTCTCAGCTCGTCTGGCTTCTCTTGTTGGACAGGGGCACTGAATTGCTGTGAAGATGAGGCCTGAGTGAATGGTTGCTGATTTTGGTACTGGCCTCTAAAATGGTTCTGCTGCCCTTGCTCACCTCTCCATGAAAAATTTGGGTGATTCCTCCACCCTGGATTGTAGGTGTTTGAGTATGGGTTGTTCTGGAGCCTCTGATAGTTCCCTACTGCTTGGCACTCTTCTTGCTCGATTGAAATATTGTTAGGATCAGCTGATGGGCATCTATCGAAGGTATGCGGACCACCACACATTTCACAACTCATTGGCATTTGCACTGCATTTACAGACACTGTATTTTGTTGCAGCTGCTTGGTCAAAAGGGCAACTTGGGCATTTAGTGCAGTGATGGCATCAATCTCATGAACTCCTACTGTTCTTCTGCCACTGACTTGTCTATCCTCTGTTACATGATTATTGGTGGCCATGTCTTCCAATAAATCATGAGCTTCATGTGCGATTTTTCTCATAAAAGTTCCACCTGCGGCAGCATCAATGATCGTTCTGGTAGTCCCGCTTAGCCCATTATATAAAATATGGACCAAATTCCACAGCTCAATGCTGTGATGTGGACACTTTCTTTGCAAGTCCTTAAATATCTCCCAAGCTTCATATAGTGATTCTCCATCAGCTTGATAGAAATCATTCAACTCCTCTCTCAGCTTCGCTGCTTTGCATGGTGGGAAGAACTTTGCTAAAAATTTCGGTGCCAACTCTTGCCATGTGAATATCGAATCTGCTGGCAAGGAATTCAACCACACTTTCGCTCTATCCCTGAGTGAGAAGGGAAATAGCCTCAATCTGACAAATACCAAGTAACGCTATCAGATCCGGGTTGCACATAACTTTAAGAAATTAGCTATATGCATGTAAGGATCCTCCGACGGCAACCCTCCAAACTGAATTGTATTCTGCACCATACTTAAAATCGCAGGTTTGATCTCAAAACTATTTGCTCCTATTGCTGGGAGCCTAATGCAAGTTTGTGCTCCATTTACCCTCGACAACACATAATCTCCCAAGCTTCTCTCCGCTTGGACCTGGACTCTCTCCTCTACATCCATCGGCAATCTCCGAGGCATTCTTTGGTTAGGCTGATGATCACCTAACCCCTCATTCATCTCATTGTTGTTTTGTACGCCTCTCATCTCACTTAAGGCTGAAATTCGTTGGTTCCTTCTGTTCTGTTTACAAGTCTTCTCAATTTCTGGGTTGAATGGAACAAGAGTGTCTGCTCCTCTTCTCCTTCGCATAAACTGGGTGCCTGAAACAGATCAAAATAAACAAACGGATCACGGCACACTGGTTTTCACAAAAATAAAAAATAAAAAATAAATAAAAACAAAAATAAAAACCAAATTAGAAATTAAGAATATATAAAATTGATATTGAACTATGTCAATCCCCGGCAACGGAGCCAAAAACTTGATGCGCGAATTTAATGCACACACTTACGCAAGTGCACGTGTCGAGTCAAGTAATATAGTCTTAGAAGACCAAGTTATCGTCCTCAGGGATTAGTGCTCAAGTACCGATTATCTATTCTATGTTATCTATTTGGTGACCGATAATTGATTTGTTGTTTATGACTCTAATTATGAAAACTAATTAACTATGTTGTTTTACTTCAGTAATGTGGAAATAGGGCTTCCAAATCTCCTCAACTATCCGCTTAACTTACTTATTAATGCAATTGACTATGGTTCTTCTTCTATTTGAGATAGCAGGTTTACTAAGCCGTTTTATACTCCTGTTAAGGTTATATAAACACTCAACCTCAGTACAACACTTTTCTACCTTTCGGTGATAAGGTTGACTCTAGAGGAGGATTAAGAACAAAAACCTTATTAATGCTACACAAGTATCGGGGTACTTTCGTCCACGATTTAACCTATGTCTATCCAACTACAACATATTCACAACCTCCCCTTTTGGATTTCGGTTAGAAATCATAAGAATTATGATAATTAATGATCAGGTAATTACCAAGCAATCAAAACATATATTGAATAAATCTCAACAATAAGAAGAAGAACCAAGAACATGCATTAATTCATAAAGAAAAGGTTCAAGTGAATTGACATGGAAAGCCCTATATTAGAGTTAGTTCCTAGCCATAGACATGACAAGAACTAATTCAATATCCAACATAAACTGAAAATAAAGTAAAACAAGAACAAGAAAATTACTAAGAAAATGTCTCCAATCTTGATCTCTAAAGTGTTGTGTTTTGGCAAGAAGAGGAACCCTTAAATCTGACCTAGGGTTCTCTTTTTATAGCCTCCAAAACGTGATGCAGGTTTTCCTTCAGGCCTGGCCCATTGACATTCAAAAATCTGATTTTTCCCGCTTCGGCGCCGCGGCCCTGCAACTAGCGTCGCGGCGCCGGAACTTCTGCAATCCTCTGAAGATTAGGCGCCTGGCTCTGCTGGCTGGAGGCGCTGGCGCTGTTCTGTGCCTGCTTCGCCACTTTCTCGCTTTTCGAGCTCTGGAACCTCCGTTTTTGCTCTCTTTTTGCTCCTTTTCGCCAATGAGCCACTTTAAACCAATATGACTCAAAAGGAAGAAAATATATCCTAAGACGACACGTATTTGTACAAAAATGAACAAAAGACTCACTAAAAATGACTCAAAAAGTGTATATAAAATACACCGATCAGTGACATAGCGGTGCACTCTGTCCTCCATGTCTGCCACTAAAGCGGGGACGTACCGAGCCAACGAGTCAAACTCTACGTTGTACTCCCGGACCGTCCGCCCGCCCGCTCTGTCTCAACGCGTAAATCTATCTACCGAGCTCTCCTCATCTGCGAGGCAAGAAATGGCTAAGAACGCCTCGAGAACTCATCCCAAACAGTGAGCGCATGCTCCCCGACAGTTCCCATGAATCAAACCTACCAATCGCAGATCACGCACCGATGTGAACCAATACTACCGACTGTCTCGAGGCCTTGATCACTCTCATGATCCACAGAATCGCTTGATAAACTCGAGATCCTCTCGCCTCGACCCATAGAACTCGTGGGCTGCAACTCAAAAGTCCGAAGTCTCGTTATCGATTCGGTGAACTACGGTACAACCGAACCGTTGTCTCCGTCCTCCCGCCGCCACGATCTCGGCTAATAATCGCCATCTCTCAGAGCCCATATCCTTCGCTCAGCCGTAATCGAGGCTCAGTACGCGTCTCGTGGCAGTCTGCCGCCCGAACTTCGCTGGGCCGCGACGCCGTGGAACTCGCCGTCCAAACATCACCAGTAAAGACGGGCATGTGCCTCGTAACCCTCTGCGTCTACTAGCAGCTCCTCGCTTGCCTTGCCGCTTCTAGGCCGCGGTTGCCTTGCGCGAGGCATAATCGATACATAAAAATATGTCGGAGGAGTTCAACCTATAACACGCCTCTATTGCACGATCTTAGAGTGAAAGAATGGAAACCAATCCTAAATACCTGTAGCCTCGACATTATAGGTGTGGTGCACAACACACCGATAATCAAGACTCTACTAGATACGGCTGTAGACACTTTCCGAGGATTAATCGCTCGATACCACTTTTGTCACGACCCGACTGCTGCGCGTGGATCGTGCCTACCCGCACCCTAGTGATACAACATCGATAAAAACCAATGAAGTAAACTCCTAAACATGAAACAATATAAAATAAGAAACAGTTAACACAAAATGGTTACCTTTCAGAACTATACATAACAAAAGTGACGATTACATCCTTTACAAAACTCAATTTACAACAGACTACGCACTCTAAGAGTTTGTAACAACTACGACGGGACAAGGCCCCGTCATACCCCCGAATGTACATGAATCTACAATGACAGGGAATCATACCAAAAGATAAGCCTCCGGAGAAACGGGGCTTCCCAAAGCAGAACGGTGATCCTAAGAGCGAGGATCAACAACCGATGTACCTCGACTGCAGATGAACGCAGCCAAGCGAGGTCGATAACAGTACCAAGTATGTGAAATCAAAATATCAGAATGAAATCATAACATTTCCAAACCAAATCCACGATATGTATGAAAAACCAATTAACCGCATTACGGTGCCACAACATAAATAAGAGTAAACAGTGTAACGCACTGGTCTTTTCTAGGCCGCTAATGATCGTAGCAGGCCATTCGCCATAGTATCATTATACGAGCCTAATCACGACTTCAGAGTCCGCATAGGTCCCGTGGACACGCATGAGGTACGCCTCGCATCGGGGGTAGCTAACCCGCGACATTTCCTGGACTACCGTAGTCCGCATGGCCACTAGGACCGCATGAGGTATTCTCGTGACGGCCAGAACACACCGGAGTGATTCCCGGACTCATCAGAGTCCGCATAGGTCATGTGGACCCGCATGAGGTACTCCTCGCATCGGGGGTAGCTAACCCGCGGCAACATAACAAGTCGGGGGGTAGGTGATATACACAAGCACAACCAGCTTATCGTAAACGACATAAGCACAACGAGAGAACCCCCTTACCACAACAAAACTCAAGGCGCTAACACCCATAGTAACATAACATGTTTACTTCTCAAACCAACTTACCACACATCCAGACATCATTACAAGGCTTCTACAAACAAGTAAGTAAACCATTCTTTTTATCTTCATTAAGTCACTATAACTAACTTCCCATAAAGTTAGTATAACACTTAAACTTTGTAATAAATCAAAACATTCACATTTGTTTGGAAAACCAAAAGAACTTGTTCTTTTAACACCAAATATTAATTTCCTTCTGAATAATGATTCATAACTCTTTTTGAAATATTTCAAGATTCTTAACATTTAGAACTAAAGTCAAAAGACATCAAAGTGAAACCAAATTCAGTTAATACACGTACGTCTACCGTACTATATATTTATAAATATCATGCTCAAGAGGATAGGAAGAATCACATACCTCCTCGGCTAAATCCACTTGCCAAGTCGAATATGCCGCGCGTAGAGTATCAACCTATAATAATCAAATACGTCTATTAACGTCTAGACTTCTTCGTCGAATATTCTAAGTATAAAGTTCCTTATTCTACGGAAAATTGGACAGCATTTTCTTTGTTTCTACATACCTTTCCACTTTTTCAAGGCTCGAATTCAACTACTAAATGCCACATTTAAGGCCCAACAATTCAGCAATACAAGGGGATTACACGCCTAACTTGGACGTGTAAAATTTTGCCCCACAATACAAATTAAATAATCCAATAAGTTTAAGGTATTATCTTGGCTATAACATGTTCACATATCATCTTTATCCAATCCTTTCAAATCCAAATCGTTATTCCTACATGCAATATACCTAAAAGCAATATTGGCAACTACAAGTCCTTTCTTCCTCACATGCAACACAATTTACTTAAAAAGGAGAATGGATTGTTACCTTAGAGTTTACCCAAAGCAGTCCAACAAATCTCACTTGCCCTCTTTTCACAATCACCTCCACAAACCTCCTACAAGCTTGTCAACATATTTTCTTCTTGCCACCTTTCCGAAATTTCTCTAAGCCTAGGTTTCTTCTTGAATTTTTAGGGAGAATGGAGAGGAATTTTTAGAGAGAAGGAAGAGGAAATTTTTAGAGAGAAGGGGGTTTCTTTGAAGAATGACCAAGTCTTCAAGACTTGGTCAATAAATAGGACTTCCCCACAATCAGATGGGAGGGACACTTGTCACCCTCCCATGACCTTTTTTAAAAAAATATCTTCTGATTTTTCCCCCAGATTTCCCAAAAACCCGCCTCGGCGCTGCCTCGCACTGAGCCACAATAAACCTCCGAGAACTTCAAGATTTCAGCGCGCACGCAACTCGTGAGAATTCCCAAGAAACCGCACCGCTGCCTTCGCTTCCGGCCACACGTGGCTCCCGACCGAAAATACTTTTTTGCTCGACTACGCACTGAACTTGTAACTTCCATAACTTTCTACTCCGATGTCCTATCGACGAACGGTTTGTTGCGTTGGGAACTAGACTCAACGAACTACATACTAGGCCTTTGAAACACCTAGGAACTCCTAATGCAACTGGACATAAACTGCCCCAAAGTTGACTAAGACCCGTCCGAAACATTCTGTCAACCTATCTTTCTAAAAATTTAAATCTTAATTCCTTTCGTACGTTCTCATAAGCATGACCTGAATTACGGGGTGTAACACGGTTCAACATCAGCGAACCAAGCACATTGAGATAGACCTACACTTTGTTCGTGAGAAAGTGCGCTAGGCCATGTCAGAGTGTTACATGTCCCATCATCCTATCAGTATGCAAACATATTTACCAAAGGACTTCCCAGACAGTTATTTCTTGACTTCAGATCCAGTCTTAGCGTCCGCCCTCCTCCCGCTCCGATTGAGGGGGTGTGTAAACGTGTGAATAGTGTGTATAATCAAAGTAACAATATTCCCTACCCATAATTAGATTTCCATATATTGTGTAAATATAATTATGGTAACACTAGGATTCCTCTTGTGATTAGGTTTAGGATTCCTATTGTAAAAGAGATGTATATTGTACACTATATATACTTTGATATTAATGAGAAGACTCCCAAGGGAGATTAATATCATCTTACAAATTTAAATTTGTGCCGAAAAGTTTCTTTCTCAGGTGATAAAACACTCACTAACAAAAACAATATCATATTCAGAACTCAAACGTGAGACATGTAATATTTAAAAAAAGTACTTACCACTCCGATCCATCGCAACCCTTGTTGGTGGTCTATTGAGTGTTTGATAAGGACAAGGTTAAGCTTATTTCCTTAAAATAAGAATATACCACACCATTACAACAAAAAAGAAAAGGAAAACTATTATTGTAGTAGTTGAATCAGTAAAATATTAGTTTATGAGACTTACGAATTTCTCCTTTGCGGAAGCAGATATACATCATTTACAACTCGTGCCACCGATCGTCGGAAATCCTCACGAAGTGGATGAACTCCCTTTGTCAACAAAAAAAAATCTCTAATTGATGCAAAGTTTTAACCCTAACCTTAGCCGTTAGCATAAGACTACTAACTAATGAGCCGTCTAATTAGCTAGCACCCCTTATGGGTGTGCTAGGTCCAAAATCTACTTTTTCCAACAATAATAAATACATTTGAATCTCATATAACAGTAAGTACTTATTAATACTCGATATTTACAACAAATGAAATAATTTAATTTTAATAATTAAAGTTAGAATAAATATTATCTAAACTAATAATTATGATACTTTTGTGTTATTCAAATGTCGCTCGCAATCACACGATTTGTTTCCTTCAACTTCATAAACTTTTACTTTTTAGTACATTGCATTTAAAATAAAATGACCATTATTATTTATACGAATAGTTAGATATAATGTGCTCAATTAATAAATAAAATAATAATTTGCTATCATTAGTTTCCCTTGATAATACTTGTAAAGATAATATTAAAGAAAATAATAAAATCACAAAGCTAGACAAGTCAGGTAACATAAAATCTCGAAGTAAGAGTGTAAGAGCTTGATTGGCCAAGCCGTTAAAAATTGCTTATTTTGAGAAGTGTTTTTTTAAGAATTTTTTTTGAAAAAATAATTTTGGTGAGAAGCAATTTGTGTTTGGCTAATTCATTTGAAAAATATTTTTGATTAGCAGATTGTGTTTGGCTAATTTTCTTTAAAAAATACTTTTGAGTGTCAAATTACCAAAAATGACAAGTATCAATGAATTTGTTATTAAATTGTTTTATAGAGAAAAAATATTTTAAATATCTATATGAAAGACTTTAATTAAGTTTTCACCTTTATTTAATTAAAATTTTAAAGTTTATATTAAAATTTTCAATTAATATAGTACATAGATAAACCAAGAAAATATTAAATACAACAACAACAACAAGGTAATTCCACAAGTGGGGTTTGAGAGGGTAGAATGTACGCAAACCTTACCTCTAATTTTGCAGAGTAGAAAGACAAACAAATATTAAATATTAATATAATATCAACATGGTGATTTAAATATACTAAAAAACATCAACTAAAATAAAATTTAAAATCATTCCACAAATTAAAATTCAATAAAAAAATACAACATAAAATAAAATAAAAAATTATTATCTATAAGTTAATGGATTAATAAGGGATATACTTGGTAAATATGTATTTATGATATGAATATTTTTGTCTTGAAGAAAATAAATTTCTGCTTTTGATTCTGCCGCAGAAAAACTGCTTCTGCTTCTACTTAAAAATAATTTTACTAATTGGCCAAACATCTCAAATAATAAAAAAGTACATTTTCTCAGAAAAACGCTTTTGACCTCATATCCCTTTCTCAGAATGAAGAAGTACTTACCACTCCACCACAATTGTTATTGGTATAAATAATAATGGCTCTAAGACCAATAACAATTGTGGTGGAATGATAAGTACTTCTTCATTCTTAATCAAAGATCTCGAGTACGAGTCTTGTATATTAAATTACCTTCATTAGGAAAGACTTTATCTCTGAATAGTAGGTTCTAATGCTATATCGAACACGAACCGGGAACCTAAATAAAATCTCTTTTTCTTTTTGTTTTCACCCATTACCCGATATACACATTAAAATTCAATTATATCCAAATTCGTGACGCGTAAAATCTATTCGGGAGAAACGCTCCTTACCAAGTTTTTTTTTATATCTACTACTCAAACTCGACACAAAGGAAAAACAACCCGATTAACTACATCACATCCCTTACTGATTACCCTAAATCTCATAAAAGGACAATTGTCCAAATACAACAAAAACTAAAAGGGCATTATGGGAATTTTAAAAAATATCTCTCTCTCCTTATTATACACATTCGTGTTGTGGATTCTGTATGCATTTGACGTGAACATAAGTAACCAACCAAGAAACCTCAAAAACAAAATGTCTGATCAAAACCAAGAAAATATTACTATACAACAAACATTGCCATTGTGAAGACAAAAACAAGCATACATTTTTTACATAGGAAGGAAAGGAAAGGGATTTGCAATGGGGGGTTGTTTTCTTTCCTTTTCATTCATCATCTCAAATTGAGAAGAAAAGAAAACAAAAATATATAGTGATTGATTTCATATTTTACATATACCCCTTATAATAAATTATATCCATTTTCATTTCTAAACCCTTTCCCTTCAATTTCTTGTCTTTCCCATCACATTTTCTTGAAGAGAAAACGAAAGGCCACACCTTTAATGGCATTATGAGGTGCATTGGGGATATTTTTCCCATAAAAATAGCAATGGTTTATATGGGGTTGTTGATTTGAAGGAAAAAAGTTGGAGTCTTGATTACTCTCCATTGTGTTTGTTGAGAAATGGTATGACTTTCTTGCTTTTGTTCCTCAGTTTCTTGTTTTTTTGATGAATTTCCTTAGTTTGCATGTTGGGTTTTGCTTAAAGTTTTGAGCTTTTCTTGAAATAGTTGACAGCTGCCGTTATTTTGACCCTATTATAAATTGTATGAATATTGTTTATTTGTTTTCTCTTGAAGGAGTATAGAAAGGTGGTGTATTTATTTTTGTTTTTAGCTGAATTATATTGTTCTAGTGAAGGGTTATAATTAATGGCTTCTTGGTAACAAACTGTTGAGATATTATTATTAAGTGCATGAAGTATATTCTAGTATCTGTTACTACTTGTGATTTTATTATTTCGTTGTGTTAATGCCCTTTTATGTATGATTGGTAATGCTTTTCTTATTAGTTACTAAGTTTTCTTCACTGATTTCATAACTATTTTGATTTGGTGCACTTGAGCCGAGGGTGTTCCGGAATCAACCTCTCTACCTTCACGAGGTAGAAGTAAGGTTTGTTTACACTCTACCCTCCCCAGACTCCACTTGTGTAATTACACCGGTTTGTTGCATGAAGTATATTCTACCTAATAGCTTAAGCTTTTAGACGAGATGGTTACATAACTCAACATGGAGTAATTCTCGTCTCCACACATTATTAAGAGTTTCCATGTGCTTGGCTCATGAACATAAGCTTATAATTTTGGAAGGTACAAAGGTCAAATAGTTTGTTTCTATTTGAATTTCATGCATTTTCATGGGAAGGAAATAGAACATATATTTCAGCAGGTTTAGAGATTCTTTTTTTTAATTAGAGAGTGGCAGTTAAATTCTGTTTGCTTTAACCTGGCCTTATCCATCTTGTTGATTGTCTAATGAGTGCATAAGCAAACCCAACTTTCATCAATCAGAGAAGATTTTTTTTATTGATTTTCAACTGTCAAGTGTTGCATATTGCACCTCCAAGTTAGAGGTTTTTGAATAATAAAAGCAGTTTTTCCTGAAGCTTCTATTTGGAAACAAAATAGAAGCAAATTTATGTTCTTGGGTGTTCTATATCTCCCTATCAAGATGAAAGTTTGCATAGCTAGCTTTAGTAGTATTTTTTTCTTTAGGTCTAATAAATAAACTCTTTAAACAAGATTCCGTTAGACACGCGTTAGTGTCTGCTTTATCGTTCAGCTTTTAAATCATCAGCATATGTTACTGAGAGTGAAATTGGCATATTTAAGAGTACGATACACAGACGGATTTAGGTTCCATGTGTAGTATATCTATCGTCTCTTATTCTTCTTTTCTTTTCTGATTCTATGTCATGTTCTTTAGTTTTTTTTTTGCTGATTGAATCTCCTCTCTGGTATATACACAAACCTACAATGTGCATAGTGTTTTTTACGGTTCAAATGATTTTATTGCTGCGTCTGAGACTTTGGCAATTGTAAATGTTATGCAGAGTGTTCCCGCCGGTGTTGTGGTTGGGTCTCATGTATGGGCTGAGGATCCTGAGGTAGCTTGGATAGATGGGGTGGTTGTTGAAATCAATGGTGAAGAGATCACAGTTGACTGCTCCTCAGGGAAGACAGTAAGTTTTACACTAACATAGGCCATCCTTTTTCTTTGACTTTTAAGCTTTAATATTCTGTTTTTGCTGTAATATGTTTGATCCACATGGTTGGTTCCCGTGGCGAATACTTAAATGATAATGTAATTATGTCTTGTTGGTTGCCACATACATTCTTCTTATGCACATAACCTCTTGCTTTCTTTTTTGCATATAGCCAAACCTACTAGATAATTATGAATTGAGCAGATGCTTTGGTGTTTTGTCTTGTATGGTCCTGTTGTAATTGTGTAAATTATTTATTGAATCTTCATCTTCACTTTTACCTTCTCCTTGCCTTTTCTAGGGAAAACAAATGGTATCGTGGGATTTGAAACTCCAGCGCATAAACTACTGATTGCAGTTAAATTTTTTTATCTCAGAGGAAAAAAATCTGGCCGAAGCAGGCAGTATTATTGACAAGATTAGATATGGTTATACTGAGTAAACGTCTGTTTCTATGTTGTCAGTATAGCTACTGTGGTCTCTGAGTCAAGTATGGTTTTGTGGACAACTTTGAAAATTAGCCTTATGAGTTAAAAATAGTGGTGGAATATAACAATGATCATAAAGCATAACAGCGTCCATTTTAGTGTTTGCAGCATGCTTGCTAGTGAAGTCTGGATACTATCACTTTTTGAGAAACAGATCGACAGGATTACGTCATTCACTTTTTCTGGTATCTGAATGTGTTTGACAAATCTCCCTGAATTTCCTTTGTAGGTTACAGCCAATCTATTCAATGTGTATGCAAAAGATACTGACGCGCCTTCTTGTGGCGTGGATGATATGACAAAACTTTCTTATCTGCATGAACCAGGAGTTTTGCAGAATTTGCTGAGTCGATATGACATGAATGAAATTTATGTAAGCACTTTCAGGACGATTGTTATGCATTTCTAATCAAATATTTCTGTTTTTCTCTTGATAATTTTTAGGCATTAAGAGGTTGTTTGGTTCATGCTAGTTATGTGGGGACTATAGTGTAGTGATTGTTAATACAGTGAAAATGAAAGGGTTGATGTATAGAAAATAATGTGGGGATTATTATGCAGTAAATAATAATACGAAGAGTGTTATATAGGGACTGTTTACTTTAAGGTAATTTTTGTCTTACCATAATTTAACTCTGTATTTCAATACACATTCTTGTTCCACATAATAAGGGCCGTTTGGTTCACATACTAGCTATGTGAATTATAATGCATAGATTATTTATGTGGGGAATAATAACGAAGGAATTTTATGCGATGAGTAATGATGTAGCGATTGTATGCGGTGAATATTAATACATGACATTATATATGACATATTATCTAGAAACTACTTACTTTAAGAGAACTTCAATTTTTTATTGTCGTAATTCTAATACACGTATTTTTATTCCAAATTCCAGCTAGCATAAAATAATACATAAGTTTCCATATAACTCAATGCAGGCATTATTTCATACTGCCAAGCAAATGTTAGACTAGTTATGGAGAGGATAATATAACCAACTAAATGCTGTACTAGTTATGCTGATATTATTTTCTAATTCCTCTGAGCAAACACTATATTATTTTATGCAAGATTTTATGTTGGATTATTTTTGCTAATCCTTTCAACCAAACAACAGTTTTTTTTTTTGTAATATCTTGAATAAACTGGTTGAGAAAGCTAAGATGTGATTGGATGCATTCAGACTTACACTGGGAGCATCCTGATTGCTGTGAACCCCTTCAAGCGGTTACCCCATTTATATGCTAAAAGTGTGATGGAACAGTACAAAGGAATTGGACTCGGGGAGCTGTCCCCTCATCCTTTTGCTATTGCTGATGCTGCTTACAGGCAAGCTTCAGGTTTTTCCAGTGGCTGTCAAAGTATAACTTACTAAGTGATCTTTAACATTGTACTTCTGAATGTAGGCAGATGATTCATGAGGGGATAAGCCAGTCAATTTTGGTAAGTGGAGAGAGTGGAGCGGGTAAGACAGAAAGCACAAAAATGCTTATGCAATATCTTGCATATATGGGAGGTCGATCTGCCGAGGGAAGGAGTGTGGAGCAGCAAGTCCTTGAGGTATGGTTAACTTTTGGTAAATTTTCTCTGCCAGACTTTGTTTCGATTAATTCGGCTATTGGAATCCTGAGATAGCCACTTTCTTGTCAATATTGACTTTATAATCAATCAATCAACTATACCTCAAAACATTTCTGGATATATGAACATTTTAACTTTTGCTTTCTTCAGTCAAATCCAGTTTTAGAAGCCTTCGGTAATGCGAAGACAGTCAGAAACAACAACTCAAGGTGAGGAGACTCGAAATTCAGATGCTTATTCCTCATCATATTGTACATTCTGTTTAACTGATGAATTTTGCCGCACTCATGTATTTTGGCAGTCGTTTTGGTAAGTTTGTGGAGCTCCAGTTTGATAAAAGGGGGAGGATATCTGGTGCCGCTATCAGAACATATCTGCTGGAACGATCCCGTGTTTGTCAAGTTTCTGATCCTGAGAGAAATTATCACTGCTTCTATTTGCTTTGTGCTGCACCACCTCAGGTAATTTTACCGTTTTATGTTAGAAAATGTTTTCTTGTACAAGTTTGGGGGCACTTTACCTTTATTACGATTTAGATCGTAGTGGTTGCTTGCCCTCCGTATGCAATTTGTCTATTTTCTAATTATGCAACATGAATATGTTAACTAAAAAAAGAGAAGTTTTTTCTTTATTTTTATTTTCGTTATTGTTGAAGAATTACAAGGTAAGGAACATGGAAACATCTTCCTGCAATAAATAAAGGTAAAGTTGTGTACAATAGACCTACCAATTTCATTAAAAAATTAAACGACGATTAGTGGTGTAAGTACCATCCAATACTTGAAACTGATTTAAAAAGAACATAGAAATAGAAAGGTGTCTTTGGAAAGTTTGCTTTGTCCCTTTTCACACCAAAAGCAAAAATTCCTGTGGAGAGAATTGTAATAAGCCAGTAGATGTTACCACTGAGTATGGTCAAAGAAGTCGTAGCAGTAGGTGCTATGGTCTAGTTTTTCAATTCAAGCACTAGTTGTTGATGCCCCTACTACCATTAAGACCAGAGAATATTCTTGTCTGAACATATTTCATAACAATATGTTGCAAATCTTAAATAAATAAATAAACATTACTCCTCACCATTTAGATGAGCTATCATATATTTCAACAGTTTAGGATCATGCAATGTTGTTCTAAGTTGGGGCTACTTGTTTTCTTTCCTTCTCCTTTCTTGCAGGATGTTGAAAAATATAAGGTAGGCAACCCAAGGACATTTCATTATCTGAACCAATCAAACTTTTTTGAACTAGCTGGAGTGGATGAGTCAAAGGAATACCTGGCAACAAGGAGGGCCATGAATATTGTTGGGATCAGCCACGATGAGCAGGTATTAGCATCATTACATTCTTCAATACATGATTACTTCATGAGAGTCTCTAGTTTTAATATTCAACTGCAGGACGCTATTTTTAGAGTAGTGGCTGCAATTCTTCACTTGGGAAACATTGAATTTGCAAAGGGAACAGAAACTGATTCTTCAGAACCTAAGGATGATAAGTCTCGGTTCCATCTAAAGATTGCAGCTGAACTATTCATGTAAGTGGTTTCTTCTATTTATACTCTCCAGATACCCTCATGTTCTTTTTTTTTTTGGGTTAAAATTTCATTTTGGTGAAATCTTGTTTTTAGGTGTGATGAGAAGTCCCTTGAGGACTCCATGTGCAAACGTGTCATGGTAACTCGTGATGAGAGCATTACAAAGTCCCTTGATCCAGAAGCTGCAACTCTCAGTAGAGATGCATTAGCCAAGATTGTTTACTCGAGATTGTTTGATTGGTTAGTTGAGTTCAGAATGATTAGATCTTATTGCTTGTGTAGTTGTACCAAATATAATTGACCCAAGACAGATGT
Source organism: Przewalskia tangutica (assembly GCA_029844215.1). Lineage (NCBI taxonomy): Eukaryota > Viridiplantae > Streptophyta > Magnoliopsida > Solanales > Solanaceae > Przewalskia > Przewalskia tangutica. The sequence continues at coordinate 7,319,624 of CM056740.1, read as the reverse complement.
TGTTTTATTGTTCAGGATAGTGAACAAGATCAATAACTCTATTGGCCAAGATCCCGATTCAACTTTATCAATTGGTGTTCTAGATATCTATGGATTTGAGAGTTTCAAGACAAACAGGTGCTTAACCGGTATGCTTTTGTTTTCATCATTCACAAAGGTTAAGTTCTTGCAGAGTGCTGGATGAAAGTTCTGTTCTGCCAATGTGGATTTTTGGAATTGAATGTTCATTAATCATTATCCTCTGATCCAACTTAACCATAATTTTTTCTCTCTATTAACATCTACATCTGTTACCGGATTTATCTTTGATACGGTTTATTATTCCTGCTATAGTTATTGCTGCCTATACACCCATTCTGCTTCTTAAAGCACTTTTAGTCTTGAGTTCACATTTAGATGAATAGCCTTTATGTTCCTGCTAGTTTATTTAATCTGTTTTTTTTATTCTCTCTCCTTTGTTATGATTATTGATTTCTTCTATGCAGTTTTGAGCAATTCTGCATTAATTTGACCAACGAAAAACTGCAGCAACATTTCAACCAGGTTTGTGTAGTCATTCATTTGATAGTCTCATAGCTGAGAAATGTTAATAGAGATACTAAAACCTTTTATTATTCCCTTGGCCAGCATGTTTTCAAGATGGAGCAAGAAGAGTATACCAAAGAGGAAATTGACTGGAGTTACATAGAGTTCATTGATAACCAAGATATTCTTGACCTTATAGAAAAGGTGATGTAGATCATGAATATATTTTATCACCATCTTTTACTTTTGAATGAATGCCTACAAAATGTATAGAGAAGAGATTTATTGGCAGAAAATGGGACAAGACCATATACAGGTGTATAGAGATAAGGAGTTCTATAAAAAGTATATCTTTCTACCGAATAGTATTAAATCATCAGTGCATGTCGAATTATCTTATGTTGATTACATACTATTTGATTCACTTCTTTCCACCACAGACATTCTGGTAAAAATGGAAAACAAAAATATGTCCTTTTATCATCAGTTCTTTCTGTTATGTCGTAGAGTTGAAATATTATTGATATGTTTTGGTTCCATTTTACCATGTTTATGTTCTGAATACTTCGTTTCCTTCAGAAACCTGGCGGGATCATTGCTCTTCTTGATGAGGCTTGGTATGCAGACACTTCAAATCTTTAATTTACTCTATTTTTTCTCTTTTGGTATAATTGTCACAAAACTCATTGTTTGTGGTTTTGACTACTCTTTGTGGCTCCTCTGCCAGTATGTTCCCAAGATCAACATATGAGACCTTCGCTGAAAAGCTATATCAGACTTTTAAAGATCATAAGCGGTTCAGCAAGCCAAAGTTGTCCCGGACTGATTTTACTATTTGCCACTACGCTGGTGATGTATGTATGAAAAGTAGTTTTTAAAGATATCTATTACATCACAGAATGAGGGTTATGCAATTTTTTCCAAGAAAAGCAAGTGTTGCTCAATGTTGTTTTGACTTCTTTCATGTCAGGTCACATACCAAACTGAGTTCTTTTTGGATAAGAACAAGGATTTTGTAGTTCCAGAGCACCAAGCAACACTTATTGCTTCAAGGTGCCACTTTGTTTCTGGCTTGTTTCCACCTTTACCTGAAGATTCTTCTAAACAGACCAAGTTCTCCTCTATTGGCGCTCGATTTAAAGTATGTTTTCTTCTTGCCTTTGATCAACCTGTTTTGATCATTGCTTCATGCCTCTGAAATATCTTCCCTGTACTTGATATAGCAACAATTGCAATCATTGCTTGAGACACTTAATGCCACAGAGCCTCATTATGTTCGATGCGTGAAGCCAAATAATCTTTTGAAGCCTGAAATTTTTGAGAATCAAAATGTACTCCAGCAGCTTCGTTGTGGGGTAAGCATTAACAACGTCTGTCTATTACAAACTATATAGCCTCGGCAAACCTGTGTACTTCACAACTAAATCTTTTCTAGGGAGTTCTGGAGGCTATTCGGATCAGTTGTGCTGGCTATCCTACTCGGAAACCATTTGATGAATTCTTAAGTCGGTTTAAGGTCCTTGCGCCTGAGGTTTTAAACGGAAGGTATTATTTGCATTAGCCATTCACACAATTCAAAGAGTTTCCAAAGTTTCTACCATTTTTATCTTTGGTCTGTCAACATTTAGAAATTCGTGTCACTATATTTTCTTTCACATTCCCCTTCTCTCATGGTAGTCTTCTCATTGATAGTATTGACGAGGTTGCTGCTTGTGAGAGACTTTTAGAGAAAGCTGGCCTGGAAGGTTATCAGGTACTGGTCATCGTTCTTCTGGTAGTGGTTAATCATAAGCGGTAAAATCATTAAGAATTATCTATTAAAGAGAAAGATTATGTTTGTGTGCTGAATACTGCAGCAAGAAATCAAGAAACAGTCAGTAAAATATCTCCCTATTCTCCTTCCCTTTAGGAAAGAGATCACTAATAAATTACCTATCTAAAATAATATATAATCTCTCTAATCTAGAAAACAAATAAAATCCGGATTCCTAGTCTAAAAACAGTTTATTAGTCCAGAATTGTGGATCTTTGAGATCCTTTCCCCAGAAGTAGGACAATTCAAAATCATGCTTATTCCTTCTGCTCTGAAAGTTCAGTGTCTTTTTTTATTTTAATTGAGGAACATTGTTGAGAATCTTGTGGGATACCTGTAAACTAGGTTTCTTACTTTCTTTTTACATCAGATTTTTTAATTTATTACATTGTTCAAATTTGTATCATCTGGTTGTATGATTCTTTTTGTCGAAATTTATAAAATTTGTACTTGCCAGTCGATGCATTCTATATGATATTACATAATTGCAGGTTGGTAAAACAAAAGTGTTTCTTAGAGCTGGTCAAATGGCAGAATTAGACACTCGCCGAAATGAGGTCCTTGGCAGGTCCTCTAGCATAATCCAGGGAAAAGTTCGCACATATTTTGCTCGTAAAAAATTTATGTTATTACGAGTTTCAGCAATTCAAATCCAAGCTGTTTGTAGGGGTATGATAACCTTTTTGATTTCTATATAATTTATATGAGCACATGCCAATAAAAAGCTAAATTCGCAGTGAATACATCCTGGGCCCTATACACACCGTCCGTCACACTGGGAATTCGTTTCGTTAAATTCAATAATGCCTCTAATTTTTTACTTATGCAGTAAAAAAATGCTGATAACTATTTTATGATACCTATGCAGGCCAGCTTGAACGGGCTTTCTATGAGTGCATGAGGAGGGAAGCTGCCTGTCTGAGGATCCAAAAAGATGCACGCAAGTACATTGCAAGGAAATCTTATGTATTGCTGTGTGTTTCAGCTGTTTCCATTCAAGCAGGATTGCGTGGCATGGCTGCTCGAAACGAACTAAAATTCAGAAAACGGAAAAAAGCAGCTACCTTTATCCAGGTAAAAGAGGGACTTTCTAGTTTCTACTGGCTTTTCTGAATTTCACATGCCATTTTAGTGTCAGTTTTTGATCCTTCTGGTTCAGCATAATGATAATTAGAACTCAAGTAACTATTCCATTTTACATGTTTTTGACTGACACTCAGGTTTGCTGTAATTTTTCTTACCTTGATTATATTGGTTATAGAGTGATTTGCGGAGATACTTGAAACGACGGCATTATAGGAGGATGAAAAAAGCAGCAGTTGTGTTACAATGTGCCTGGAGAGCTAAAATGGCCCGTAGAGAACTACAGAAGCTAAAGATGGTAAGGACTTCTCTTTATGTTGGCCTTTATTGGTCCACAAAATTTTATGTACGACGTGCTAGTTTGTTGTGCCCCTTTATCTCTGTAAATTGTATTTGCCATTATTCTCCCAGTTTTCAGTTATGACAGAATAACAACTAGTTCTGAATCATTCAATGAAAAGATCATGAATCTGCTAATGTTAAATAAATGAATACCCATATCTCGTGCTTGAATTGCTGAATGCAGGTGCAGATTTATATATTCAACTGTTATCTTGCCAAAAATCTCTCTTCAGGCATTTTCATCCTTTAAAATGATTTTAGAGTCTTTGACTCCTGATTTGAAATTAAACGAAATTCACAGATACTGCATGAGATTTTCCCCATATAGATTTTGCAAATCTATATCTGCCATTGTTGGGAGTGGTATTTCACGTGCTGGAGCTCAAAAACCTTAATAATTGTGTTAAATGTCTTGATTTCTTTTCTGCTTCAGGCAGCGAAAGAAACTGGAGCTCTCCAAGAAGCCAAAAGCAAACTGGAAAAGGAAGTTGAAGAGCTGACACAGAAACTAGAGGTGGAGAAGCGCATGAGGGTAAATGTGTTTCTTTTAACTTTCAAGATGACTAACATTGTTAATAATTGGTAACTAAGTTCTAATAGGTTCGTTAACTATAACGTCATTCCTTCCACTCAGTGTAAAGAAAATGAGTTTATCTCACATATGTTCAGTCCATCTTTTCTGCACATTTATTGTTAGTTATAGGTCCTAAACTCGACAATTGAGACATAAATGTAATTGTATTCCTAGACTTCAGGAATTGAAAATAGATTTCCATTTATTGGAGCTTTAGATCTACTTGACTACAGTGTTTGATCAAATTTGGTAATTATGATACTTACTGAATCCAGAAAAATAATTTGACTGTCATGCCATGAAAGACGATGCTTTTCCCATATTCTCACTCGGAACTCCTTGAAATGATGTACCTTAAAGATCACCTTTCTGAAAAGAAGAAAGCTCATAACTTTTAATCATGATATACAGGCTTCTTTTTGTGACCTAATGTTGAACTATGATGTATGCATATTTCCAACATGATGTGCTACAATGTTTAAGCACATTGCTAGATTTTTCATTGTGCATCTTTTCCAGTACCCTGTTAGATCATCCCTATGGCATATTTTTTCTCCTATGTAGCTAAAAATGATGTCTAACCTTTTTCATGAAATGTTTCGGTTAGGAGTTATAACTTTGAAACTCTGCAAAAAATTACTTGTTGAAACAGAATATTTTAGTGAATTAGTGATCGCCAATCTTAGTGCTTAACTTCTGAATCAAAAGTAGGCATATATATGTAAAACATGCTTCCGTTGCCTTCTAGTTGGAGTTGATCAATTAAACAACTAAATCAATTTGAAATTCATGTTGGAAATGTCCCTGTCTTATAATTTCACTATGAAGTGTTTATTGTTTGACTTTGGAGTTGGACCAAGGTAAAGCAAGCATTGTGTAATTTGTGTTGATTCTCCCACATCATTTGTGGGATGAGAATTTGGACTCCTTATACGGACTTGGGCAATCCTCCTCTCATGAGCTAGCTTTTGTGGTTGAGTTGGGCCCAAGATCCATTCTTTACATGGTATCTGAGTACCCATACCAATTCATATGTTGGGCCCTCATCATATATTGTCCACGCTCCAGATATCCAATCATGGGCGTGCGCGGGGGTGTTGATTCTCCCACATTGTTTGTGGGATGGGAATTTGGCCTTCTTATATGGACTTGGGCAATCCTCCCCTCATGATCTAGCTTTTGGGGTTGAGTTAGGCTCAAAATCCATTCTTTACATATTGAAAATAATCAGAAAACATAATGTGATTCTACTTTGTATTAGCATCTTGCTTCTATACCAGTAATTGACAGAAAATATATTATATAGGACAATCTGGAGGAAGCTAAAACCCAGGAAACAATGAAATTACAGTCTGCATTGGAAGAGATGAGACTTCAGCTTCAAGAAACTAAAGAGCTTCTCAAGAAGGAACGTGCGGCTGCAAAAAAGGTCGTGGAACAAGGATCTGTTACACAAGAGGTCCAGGTTAAAGATCAGGGGCAGCTCACAAAGGAAAGTGCGGCTGCCACAAAGGTTGTGGAACAAGGATCCGTTACACAAGAAGTCCAGGTTAAAGATCAGGGGCAGCTTACGAAGGGAAGTGCGGCTGCCACAAAGGTCGCGGAACAAGGATCTGTTATACAAGAGGTCAAGGTTATAGATCAGGCGCTGGTCAACAAGCTTACAGCTGAAAATGAACAGCTTAAGGTTAGGATGTGAGATTTAACTCTGTTGTACTACTTAATGGATATTGGGTACTCTATTTGAAGTTTAAAAACTACATGAAGTAATCGTGAGGGGGAAAAGTTTTTCTGCTGTTTCAAATTTATTATTTATCGACTGTTTTCTTGGTCAACGTAATATCCATAGATACAGCTTCTGATGTTTAATTTTCATAATTCAGTTGTTGAACAGGATTTTTATATCTTGTCAAATATGTTGCAGGTTCTTGTTAACTCATTGGAAGAAAAAATTGATGAAACAGAGAAAAAATATGAGACAGTCAGAGTAAGTCAGGAGCGACTGAAGCAAGTTCTGGAGGCCGAGTCTAAGATAACTCAGCTGAAGGATGCCATGCAAAGGTAAGGAAATTTTCACATGTCACTTTGTTTGTTCGAAACCGCCTTGCCTTATTTGTTCTACGTTAATATGGTTTAGCAGTAATCTGGATTACCCATCATAGTTTGTCTAAAGCTGAAAGTCAATCAGGATTTTATCCTTGGTTGATTTCCCGATTATTAAAAGGTCTTAGTTTAATATTTTTAGTACATTATTTATCTTCCAATATTATTTTATGCACTGCCTATTAAGAAACGGACCTTGGGTCTAGTTCAACCCCAAATGCTAGATCAAGAGGTGAGGATTGCAAAGACCATGAAAAGAGACAAAGTGGCCCTTAACTCACCGATGTGGGACTCAACGCCCCCCGCACGTCCAGAAATGCATATCTAGAGCGTGGACAATATAAGATGGGGGTCCAACATCAGGGGAACAATGAATTGGGATGGTCATGTCAGGTGAACAATGAATTGGGATGGTCATGTCAGGTGAACAATGAATTGGGATGGTCATGTCATTGATACCATGATAAGAAAATGGACCTTGGGCCTAACTCAACCTTAAAGCTAGCTCAAGAGGTGAGGATTGCCCCAACAGAAATTAACTACATACACCTCCCAGAAGATTTGTGGTTCACTTGTTTCAATCCACCTTAGTCTCCCCTTTGAATTGAATCTAATTTGTATTTGACCCAAAATTGCATCTTGATCTCCGCTGACTCCAGATTCTCTCATAACTTTTGGAATTGCTGGTATTTTATTATCAATACAGCTCTAAGTTAGTTCTGCAGTCTCAGACCAATTTAGATTCTTATTTTCTCCTTTGTTTTCTTTGATACTGATTGAGAGAATCACAGTTCTAAAGAGCTGCTAATGAAGGATCCCGAGGCTGCCACAAAGTTGTCGGAAGAAGTAGAGTCCCAGGTTGCAGATCAGGAGGTGTCGGGCAAGATTACCGCTGAAAATGAGCAGCTCAAGGTGAAGATGTTATATTTAAAATGTGATGTACTACTTAATAAATACTCTTCTTCAATTTCAATAAATAGCTTTTAAACTTGTTTATCAAAAATGTTTCAGGTTCTTGTTAACTCATTGGAAAAGAAAATTGATGAAACAGATAAAAAGTATGAGGAAACTAGCAAATTAAGTGAGGAGCGATTGAAGCAAGCTCTGGACGCAGAGGCTAAGATAATCGAGTTGAAGCTTACCATGCAAAGGTTGGAAAGTTTCACATATATGGCTTGGTTTATTTAACAGCTCTGGCCTCTTATCTTATTTGTTCTTTTTTAAATATGGTTTTGCATGTCGTTTAGATATGGTAGTCTTAAGCTGAAATTCAATCAGGATATGGTTTTGTTTGTCCTCTTAGAACTTACTGTTCATTGTAACAAAATGTAGAACTTAGATATATTTCTTCCATTAATGAGTAGGGAGCATAGATTTCTTATATTAAGAATCTAATTGGTTCTCTTATATTTGTGCAAGTTAAATCTGGGATTCTTAATCATGTGAAATTATTATCTTGAATATCTTGTTTAACTTTGCATTTGTATCTCAGGCTTGAAGAGAAACTTTCCGATATAGAAGACCAGCAGATTCTTCGACAGCAAGCGTTACATTTACCTACTGGAAGAACTTCAAGCCGTTTCACAGTAAGAACTCTGCCTCTGATGCCATAGAAATGTCAATCTTTTTTTTTCATAGCTTTCTTGAGCATGTCCTCACTATTTTTTTCTTTTTTCCTCCTGCAGCCTTCTGAAAACGGTCATCATGTAAGTGAAGGATTTGCCTATTTAGAGATTTGTTGTATACTCTCTCTGTCCCAACTTGTATGATACTCTTATCACTTTAGAACGTCCCAAAACCTTTGACACCATTAAATTTCTGGACAACTTTCACTACTTTCAAGAATCAAAATTCATTAAAGTGTTCCAAGTTATAATTATGGAGATGATATTTTCTCTATCAAACTAACATTACATTTCAACTATTACTCAAATGTTTTTTTCCACTATCACTCGTATAACATATAAGTTAAATTAACATCTTAAACACTGTGTGCACTCAAATATAGTCACATAAACTGGGATGGAGGGAATAACAGTCATGTTGCTGCTTTGCATAACGTCATTATGACATATTATATATACAGGAACCACTGGCTGCAATACCATCAAGAAGGTTTGGTACAGAGTCTATGAGGAGATCCAATGCTGGAGCAGCAAAATGGTTTGGTACAGAGTCTATGAGGAGATCCACTGTTGAAAGGCAGCGTGTATGTACCCAGGAAGCGATCAAATACTTTTCAATCAGATTTCCTTTTCTGTTTGCCATCTTTCTCCGCTTTAGTACTTTTTTACCTGTTGAGAATAGATGGGACAAGATATCCAAAAATTGGAGTTCCTAAAACATGCTATGCCACACAAACATTTATTTCAAAGGGTCTGTGGTTTGAACTCTATTGTATAGCTGTGAGATTTACCGTCACCCTCATTCTTTATAATCCCTTATATACTTCCTTTTTCACTGGCTATTTCTTGGTTAAAAGTAGTCAACAATACGTAATGGCAGCTAAAGAAATGAACAAATAAAGAGTGCTGACACACTCTACACTTCTCCTGATGCATCTTGAAAACTACCTTCCTTGCAACTTTTTTTCTCAGAAGTTATGGTATACCTATAAAAAAGTGGATAATCTGCTGCGGAAAATAGCATCCGAAGGACATAGCTGCATATGTTTGCCGATGGAGTTACCTTTTAGTCCTAAACCCTGGGTAGAATGCTTTTTAAATTATTTTTTGATAGCGAGAAATCCGTTTGTAGTCGACCTTTAGGACCAACCCCAACCTTGGAAACTCAATGATGGGTCCTTCCTTCTACCCTTCTCCACTTAGGCATAGTTTGCTTGGCGTAGGGCTCAGACTTGTGACCTAAGCCTCAAATTCCTGTACCTTTGCCAAGTGAGCTTAGCCCCGGGGGGGGGGGGGGGGGGAGTAGAATGCTTTTATGTGCGTATGCAATGCTTAAAGATGAATTTGTGTATAAATTGTTTTGCATGAATACAAAAAACATTGAGTTGTTTTTCTTATTTCGTGCTACTAGTTTTTGAAAAGTTTTATTCACACAGGCATAATACATCAGCATGGGGAAATATTCCTCCACTTTCCTGTGAATAAATGTGGTGATACTGTGGCTACTAATTTTAGTATCCTCTTTAACATTATGTTGCAGGAGAGTGTGGATATTCTTATCAAATGTGTCAGTCAAAATCTAGGGTTCAGTGAAGGGAAACCAGTGGCAGCATTTACCATTTACAAATGCCTACTTCATTGGAATTCCTTCGAAGCAGAAAAAACTAGTGTATTTGATCGCCTTATTCAGATGATTGGTTCTGCGATAGAGGTAACTTCCAATATCATGTCAAAATCAGCGATTATGTTGTAGCTATTTTCTGTCATAATGAGAAATTTAAAAATGCTCTCTCTCTAACTCATGATATACACATGCTCATTTTATATCAAATTTCAGGACGAGACAAACAATAATCACATGGCTTATTGGCTGTCCAACGGTGCAACATTGTTGTTTTTGCTTCAGCATACGCTTAAAACAACTGGTTCAGCTCCAAGTAAACCGCCCCAACCAACATCATTTTTTGGTAGAATGGCACAGGTATTTAGATTCTTACTTTGTCTCTATTATTGAATGTGCTCCTAAAACTATTCAATTAAAGTTTCTGCGGTGCTCCCTCTCATTTTATCTAACCTAAACTGAGTGAAATAATATTATTAAAAGACACCATCATATTGAAGTAGTTGGCTATATCTTTTGCACTATTACTGTGTATTTGAAAGCACTTCTATAGAAAGTTTCTACAGTTATACTTTGAGTTCCCTGTTATTTATTTTACTTAACAAAATTGGGCCATATCTCTGATGCAACTGTTGACGTTGAAGATTTGAAGGTGGTGGGGGTTTTGGGGGGAGGGTGGGGATGGGGGGGGAGGGTGGTGGAGACAATAGAGGGAACAAACTGTATCGATTCCAATATGTGCGAATATACTATTTAAAATGCAGCTAGGAACGTAATATACAAAAAAAGTGGTGCATTTAATGCACTGTTGACTTACGTATTTTGGGACCTGGCCTTGACTTTCCAATGCGCCTATCGAACTCATAATGGTGAAACCACTTGAGGTTGCAAAGTCATACTGAATATCTTTGTCGGTAGTGGTGATGAAGGATGAAGCATGCTCTTACTAGTTGGCTAGGATAGATTGTGAAACAAGCAGAGACAAAGTTTGGAACATAATTCCTTAATGTATATTTTGGATAATTTGAATAGAAAGAAAAAATGTTTTGTGGGAATAAAAAATAATTCATAAGTGAAGTTTAGATATCTTCAAAATCTAAAGGATGAATATACATAACATTTTTGACCTTATACACTCCTTACACGTAAAAGGAGCTAAGTTCAGTGACTTTTTCACATATCTGTTTCCTCCTTGGTACTGTTTGATTGATAAACTTACCTTATCTGACAAAAAGAAAAGAAAAAGAAACTGATGGAAAAGAAGAGGAGGACGCTGGAGCAGATGGAAACTGATGATAATAAATTTGAAAGAATCTGGGCATGCAACCCAATACCTTAAACTACGGGTAGAGTGGCCCAAAACCTTTATAAACCTTTGAGGTCCCTTACACAACCGATGGTCAGACAATCAGAAGATTTCAGAAGGCGAAGTTGATAGCAGTTAGACAAGATTGGACAGAGAGAAGCCTGTTCACAAAATATTCTGTCTGATCCGAGTTAGAGAAAGGAGGGATGATTTTCTATAGTTCATGAACTAATTCTATGTATGTGCTGTGCGCTGATCTGAAAATGGTACCATGTTTAATATCTGTGATAAAGTCGAAGTGAATTATATGTAACACCGCACCAGTAAGCGGAAATAACTTAAATTTTTTGTACAGATCGAATAGGCTCTAATAAAATGATGAAGATTTGAATGGAGAGGAAGAAATAAGGAGAACTAACCGTATTGATTCTAACTTTATTAATATGAAATAATATACACACATATATATATAGGTGTGATGCACTGTTTAAGATACATCCCACATTTATTTCACCATTGACTTACTTATTAGATGGGCTACCTGTCGGTGTTGTCCTCGATTTTCTAATAGTTTGTGTACTCGTATCCTGCGAATTTCATAGCAAGAAACATTTAACTGTTACTTGCTTTCAGTTCCGTTGGCTGGACATTGGTAAATCTCTCCGTATAAAACATACTAGTAGCCTAGAATGAGGAATATGCTGGTTTCTTAAATAGTATTCCGTAGAATTCTTCAGAAAATTTATTGATGAAATGATTGTACTTCTTTTCTAGAGTTTTCGGGGTTCATCTGCGAACCTTGCAATTGGTGGTCTCGACACTGTACGTCAGGTTGAGGCAAAGCAGCCAGCATTACTTTTCAAGATGCAACTTAGTGCTTATGTCGAAAAGATTTATGGAATTATTCGAGATAACTGGAAAAAGGAATTGTCTTCACTACTGACTTCATGCATCCAGGTAAATCACCATGTTTCCTACAAGTTATATGACAATCTCTTGTTTTATTTGGTTCTGTAGTCAGTTTAATACTGTCCTCATTTCTAGCTTTGTAGTTTTGAAGTTATGTAAGTTTGTATCATGAACATGACACATTTGAAATATATATATATATATATATATATATATATATACACGTACTCTGAACAATATGTAAAAATATCATTCGGTGCTTGTTAATCGAAATATCTCATCAGGTCCTCTTCTCAAATAGCACTTTTCCCTAGCTCACAAGAATTTGTTGGGCCATTATATCGTTTAATAACTCACTACACCATATCAACTGTCGCTTTGATTAGGATTCTGATTTATCTTGATTTCATGGCCCTTTCAGAAGTTTTCCATTGGATCTCAAAATTGTGATAAGCTGTTGTGCTTCCAAATAATTTATATTATGAAAAGTTCTCAGGGTTATTGTCTTTGTACTTCACATATTCAAACTTCTAATTATACTTTCAATGTCCATCTTAATTAGGCATCTCAAACATCAAAAGGCAGCTCCTTGCAATCACCACGGAAGTCCGTCGATGGTTCTTCCCCGCCCACTCCCTGGGATGGCGTAATTGAGAGCCTAAATGGGCTTCTCAGTACACTGAAAGAAAATTATGTATGTCTTCATTGCCAGATATAGTATGATGTTCTAATATTCTTATAAACTGATGGGTGGAATCATAAAATTTTTGCTTCAGGTTCATCCCGTTTTTGTCCAGAAAATTCTAAACCAGATATTTTCTTACGTAAATGTTCAGCTTTTCAATAGGTACCTTTTTCATATCTCATAGCAAGAAGATTAGCCAGAAATTCATAGATACACCACTTACCATACTATTTAATCGTCATTGCAGCCTTCTCCTTCAAAGAGAGTGCTGTACATTCAGCAACGGGGAGTATGTAAAAGCTGGATTGCAAGAAATAGAACATTGGTGCGGCAATGTAAAAGAAGAGGTACTTTATCACGAGTTACTCCCTCTGTTCCACTTTATGTGGCACTAATACAATTTGGAGAGTCAAATGAGTTTTTCTTTGACCATGTTTTTTCAAATACTTCTTTATATTTTGAACAGTTAACTATGTGACTTATAGTACTTCTTATGTAATTTCCAAAAATGTAAATTTTATTTTAAAAAAACTTGAAGATTCACTGTTAAAATTCACACTGAAAATTAGTTAGTTTGACCCTCGTACTTCGTCTATATAGTACACCAGAATGACTCTCACTATAGGAATATTACTTTAGAATATGCCTAGCCCTCTTACATACATAAACTGCTGCAACTCAGACACACCTAATTCAGATAAACTAGGAACTAAGACTCGCATCTTTGACACATGAAGATGCTCTAAAGAATGGTTCGGGTGCGGGATTCTCCTAAGAATAAAGAATTAGAATAGAATCTAATTCATGTTCATGTTTACAGAAGAGCAGATCCAATATCAAGATGCTTGAGAGAAACTAAAAAGAGTCAACGGACTAATTGTGTCACATTAAGTGGAATGGAGGGAGTAGTAGATATTAGATATCATGAACTATATTTACATATTCGTAATTTTATACTTTTTGCTATTATAACTCGTGGTAACCCTTGTTCCTTCGCAGTACGTTGGTTCTTCTTTGGATGAACTAAAGCATGTGAGGCAGGCAGTAGGATTTTTGGTATGTTTCTCCTCTTTGAATTGGCAAATTTATCAATCAAGATGTTTTTGTTTTTTGGAAAAATGTTACTATGCTTCATAGGCAAATAATGCTTTTCTTACGTCCAAGTATGATTTTGCATTACTCTGTTATTTGCAAGTGACCACATTTCTGGAAATTTAACTCATTTTGAGATAATTACTTTACCAGCTTACCTGTACCATCTGTTTTCCCCTGTCTAAATAGCTGATTTTACAGGTTATTAATCAGAAGTCGAGACTTACATCTGAAGATCTTACAACTGATCTTTGCCCTGTAAGTTCATCTTTATAGTCTTCTTAGTTGTACTCGATTTAGAGATTTCAACTATTGATAATACATGGTTGTTCCAGGCTTCCACTTGTGGCAGTTAAAATTCTTTTGTTAGTTGTTTGAGTGCCTAGCATGAAGCATCCTAATGGAGAATTGTGAAGTGTATATAGATTGATAGGGGCTTAACTGAATTATGTCTGGTGTTATTCTTCATGTGACATATGAGTCCTTGGCATTTATGTTGTAGCAATTGCACATCTGGCACTTAGCGTCTTTTTCCTTGGGATCATCTTTTCAGATTCTGAGTAGTCAACAGTTGTATCGGATATGTACACTTTACTGGGATGAAGATTTTAATACTCAAGGTGTATCCCCAGAAGTAAGTCTTCCTTTCTCCTTCAGCTTTTATTTTATTTCATTAAATGTCTTTCACAAAGGTAGGGGTAAGGTCCGCGTACATCCTACCCTCCTTAGATCCCACTTTGTGGGATTACACTGGATATGTTGTATTATATATATGTATAATTTATATACACATACATATACTAATTATGTATTTGAGAAATGGACCTTTGAGACGATCTGTTAGTCAACTAATGTACATCAATATAAGATATTGGTTACACCTCACCTGTTTGTCTTTAGTTTATTTTCTTCTATCGGGGACGTTGAATCTTAGCTTTACTGATTCTCTCTCAACGACAAAGCTTAACTCAACTTTTCTGCGTTCGCTTCCTAAACCATACTGCTTGGAACAGGTCATTTCCAGCTTTAAGGATCAAGAAAAACTAGACACTAATGATGCAAATGATGCAAACAATGCAGATAACAACAACTTTATATTGGATGATAATTCCAGGTACTTCATTAATCCCATTTTGCTGTCAAAGTCTATGTTGCTCGGATTTTTCAAAAGTATCGACAGGTGTGTGTTGAATCCTTCAAAAGTAGTGCATTTTTGGAGGATCTGACAGCATTTTTTGAGAGTTCGAACAACATAGGTCAAAATGACATAGATTCTGTTTGATCATTCATCTATCTGCTTCCAATGCAGCATCCCCATCTCTGTTGAGGATATTAACAGTTCCCTCAAGGACGTTGATTTTACCAGTGTAAAACCTGCAAACGAACTGCTCGAAAATGCAGCCTTCCAATTTTTACACGAATAAAGGCTGAGTTTTCTCTAGCACAAAAAGTGCATGTTCGTTGAAGGACATCGTCCAAGTTCCCACGTCATGAGAATATCAACTATTGTACATCCACCAACCGATTCTTTGTCCCTCGGGATGCTCATTTTTTTTTATACTGTAACATCCAATGCCCCTTGTAAAGTTGGTCTAATGTAGTCTTGTAAAATTGTAGGTCTAGTTAGACAGGAGAAGGGGCGGGGATGAAGTTTTCCACTTAGTCTTTGTTCTTATTGTCTCATTTTTTTCCATTTTTAGAGTTTCCATTAGCTAAGATTCTTTGTAACAAGGACTAATTGGAGTACTATATTGTAAGAGAAAATGGCCCCTGAGCTTGTATGTGTCCCTTTTGTCTAAAGCATTTGATTCATATTCTTTAATGAAATGGAATGCAATCTCCTATCTCCATTTTTTTCATATTCTCTCTTAGTTAGCTCATATAATCTTGTTTTATGCATTGACAGAGAAAAATATCTATACAGTCAGTTGCCGGTAAATTGAGTAAAAAAGAAATGAAGAGTGTTAATCTGTGAGGAACAAAAAAAAAAATGATTGTCTAAACAAGAGTTCTTGAACAGTGAACAATTATTCACGATCATGTGAGGAATAAAAAAAAGATAAAAGACTTTACTAGATAATTTTCTTAAGTTGAGTGATCATTTGAGGAATCGATTCCAGGTAAATTCTCTATGATAGGCATAGATTGTTAATCTGATAACACCAGCAACATGTTATAATAGTTTTAGGTCTTGAGCCGAGAGTCTTTCAGAAACAGTCGTTCTACCTATCAATGTAGAGGTAAGATCTGCGTACACTCTACCCTCTCCAGACTCCACATTATGGGATTTCAGTGAGTATGTTGTTGTTGTTGATTGTTACACGACATGAACACTCCGTCATTTCCATTTCAATTGTTCTGGTTCCTAAATGTCGGAAGAGCTGTTGTACCTAGCTGTATTGAGATTTTCTTGAAATTGGGTAATTTATCCAAATGTTTATTTTTAGGCCATTATTTAAAATTTGTCCCTACTTTAGAAAATTGTGCAAATATAACCTTTGTGGAATTATAATTATCCTTCCATACAATGATAGATCCGGGTCTAATTATTGCTCGTATACTGTCCAACTTTACAAAATATTAAATTGTAGTGTAACATTTTGTCCAACTTTACAAAATATTAAATTGTAGTGTAACATTTGAAATAACTTACTAAGGGATTGATGTCGTCAAACATTTTCTCATTTTTTTTTAAAAGGACCATAAATTGTAACAGAAATAAAAAAGGGTCATTTATCAAACAGTTGTCCCAACTACGAAAATTTCACATTGACCAGTAGTACTAAGAAGTGCATTTTATTAATTAAAATCGTCAGTTATATTATGTATACATTACTCTTTTTTTATCAGTTTGACCTAAGGTGGCTCCGCCCAAGGTAGGACATGCAGCAGTAAGATACAAGGATATATAGTGCCCACCGTCCAGCTCAGTTAACACTTGCAAAGTGACTGCTTATTAGAGCATGAAGGAATAGGCTTTCTCATGGAACTTCGAGGATATAGTTAGTGACCCAGGCCATGTGTATTTCTCACTTGGTAAAAGTGATGTCTAATGACAGGTCGCAAGTAGAGGCGGAGCTAAAATTTTCAGTTTATGGATTCTGAATACTAAAAAAAATAGCTTACTGACTTCTGAAGAAATTATTTATACATAAAAGAAAGGGCAGCCTATCAGACAGCGATCTTACCCTCGCATTGCAAGATGATCTTGGCTCGAACTTCGTGGCCTTACACGACAATAACTTTACTGGATTACGCTAACGCCCTTTCAAAAAGGCAATGCGGTGCACCAAGCTTTGGTTATTAAATATAATACAAATTTTGAACCAAAACTTAAATTATGCTGAACCTATAAGCAGAACTATAGCTGCGCCCCTGATTGCAAGGTTAGAAAAGAAACCAAAGTAATTAAGTCCACTGCAAAACGACATAATAACAACTGTAGCTACCTGGTAGAAGTGTTAAATTCAAAAGCTTTGCATGGAGCAAGTTGAGGAACATGAGCTGTGTGTTTTACATTCATTTAAGGTTTGAAACTGACTTTTTTATTATTATATATGTATATATTTTATTTTACAAGACTTTTGTATGTGGTGGTGAAGCAATTCTAGATGGGACAGTGGATAAAGGTTTGCTGCGTGCTTGAATCAACAGCATGGGAACTCATATGGGTTGTCTATATATGTACTGCTTCTTTGGATTTTCTTTGCTTTTGTTAAATCTTTTCTGTCAGTGGAATTTTATGTTCTTTGTTCATTGTGAAATGGAAAAGTTAATTCATGTTGGATCTCATTGAATAGAAGTTCAATTCCCATATCTTTTTTAATTATAAGATTGTTAAAAACAGGAAATAAAATTTGTCACCAAGGAGACAACCATGGACCACTCCTCTGACCTATAAACAACCTTCTTCCTCCCATAGTTCCCTTCCTACTGTTCTGTTTCAGTGGGCGAAGCCACAGTTCTGTTTACCGATTCGATAAAAATTCAGTAATTTTGGCTCAAACTTTGTATTTGCACTTAAAATCTACTTAATAACTTAGCCAGAATCTAATAAGCTGCCTTTTTTTAGAATTCAGAACCAATAAACTCAAAATCTTAATTTTGCCTTTGCCACGGGTCAAGGTGGAGCTATAGTTTTGCTAGGTTCGACATAACTCAATATCTTTGACACATTCACACAGACCCGCATGTGTATTTGATAAAAAATTATAAACAAATTCAGCCAGAAATCAATAAACTGTCTTTTTTAAAATTAAGAACTCATAAACTCAAAATCTTAGCTCCGCCCGCGTAACAATTTCCCACCCTATCTATTTGACATTGTACAGGAACCAAACAAAGAAGAATGAGACAGGAGAAAAAATCTATGATGCTAACATGGCAATGATTTATATAGATTTGATGATAGGTGGCTAGCTAGGCTAGATGGATAAAGAGAATCAATGTTTCTAATTTCCATATTTTCTATTTATGGTAAGGCAAGCTGTTATATGAGATATTATGAACAAATGTTAGTTATATTTTGACTTCTGAAGAAGGGAATTTGTGGATGAAAAGGATTTAGGAACATTGAAGTTTTGACCCCTCCAGTATGAATCTTTGAACTACCTCATCCATGCAGTTGTCCCCTTTGAAGTTCAAGATAATCTTCTCACTTAACTAGGTGATAATGACTGAGCTAGATCTATGTATATGACATTAATTTGAGGTATGTGTTCTAATTTGGTGAATCTTACAAAAGTATACATGTGACAGTTTAAGAAAGATGAGACAACATCAAATCATCGAGGGTGAATTGGTGGATAACGAAATTACACCTCTATCCTTTTTCTATATATCAAACCTTGTATCAGAGTCATAGGATGAAAAGAGATGAAACAATCAAACTATTCTCCAAATTTGACTTTTTTCTTAATAATCATTGAGAGTTAATTGGTACTCGTTTTGAAATTCAAAGGATAAAGGGAACGCTCTTCTATCTTTTATTATATACCGAATTTTAACTTATAATATGCGTCTAATCTACACATCACGTATCGTGCTTTTATCGGTGAACCAATCCTTGGGGCTATCTTCCAAATTTGACTTGAAGGCAAGGGGATCTTTTTAATCCTCTTCTTCTCTCTTTTTGTGGGCTCTATCCATGTGCTTGGCAACATGGAGGTGCTCTATGAGTTCTGCATAGGTATTTCTTGGAGTGAAGAGTCTGTGTCATATTTAAATTGAAATAAGGGATGTTGTGGAATTATGAATATTTGGTCCACAATATTTAATGGGGCCCTAGGTGGACCATGTTCTAAAGATAGATCTCATCAGTAGAATAAATGACTAGGTGGACCAAAATTTATTGAGTGAGAGAACCTTTCTATATTACCTTTGACTATTCTTTACCAACTTGGATAATATCAATAGATGAATATTTCCTTCACAAGCATTGCAGCATGACGTTCAAGACTCATGATGCATAAATGAACAACATACTTGCATACATCAGTCTCTTTGAATACCTTTTACACATTATAGCAGCCTATCCAAAAATAGTCTTTAATGTATAATATATGTATATCGGTTTGGGATTCTTAATATTTTTAATGAAACTGGTTAAATTACTTGCAAATAAAGGACATATATAAGGTCAGATTTTTCTATTAGTACATACTATTATTCAACCTTTTGTACAAATTCTCCTTAGAAGTAGATGATGAAAAAGCTTCTTCTTCCTACAAAAATGCCAAAAAATGAATTTTGGATTTCTCTGGAGAGGGCTGCTCTCTGTGTTGCCTCTTCATTCTCTAGTCACAAGTGGTCTTTACTTTTTTTTGTTACTTGGTAAGTAAAATTACAGGAAGAAAAGTAAAAAAAAAAAATTACTGATTAGAAAGGTATCTTTCTTCTTCTATGACATGCAAAAGCAACAGATTGATTTTTCTGCTTAATTTCTTCTTTCCAAATTTTGCCAATATCTTGTGATACTTTAATAGCATCCAAAGATGCACCAGAGAGTCCTCTTCTTGTAAATCCAACTGCATATAAACCAGCTTTTCCTTTCCATCCATTTGGAAATGGGCTTTTTGGTAATCCCTCCCTTGTAAAAAAATCATTTTCCTGTATAAATAAAAATCTCATCAGACCAAATCTCAACAACAACATACTCAGTAAAATATCATAAAGTAGGGTCTGTGGAGAGTAGAGAGTACGCAGACCTTACCCTTACCTTAAGAGGTAGAAAGATTGTTTTCAGTAGACCCTCGGCACAAGGACAAGCAACTCAAAGCAATATAAAAAGTTATGGCAAAATACTAAAAAGCATGATAAAACATTATGAAAAAAAAGCGGTAGCTACCACGGATTATGACTATGTAAAAAAAGAGATTAGCTATGTTTCTCTTTTCCCAATAAATTAAAAAGAAAAATAGAAGTGGCAAATGAGAATACCATCTGCCTGATCACTAACAAAAACAAGAAATAGGAACAGAATATCTACAAGTATACCAACTTCCATAACTGTCACAGCAATTCATAAATAAAAAAATAAATACACAACCAAAAAAAATTAAAACTTGTTTTTGTTTTTCTCACCTTTAACCAGGAAGGAACATTGCTGCAATATCCTGTTGCCAAGATGACACAATCAATTTCTAGAATTTCACCATTCACAAATTCTACTTTCCCTTGAAAAAATTTCTTGATGCCTGGAACTATCTTAATTTCACCAGATCTGATCTTTTGTAATGCACCTATGTCTAACACAGGAGTTTTTCCTTCTGTATTCTTGAGTTGTAAAGGTCCACTTGTTGGCCTTTTTAAACCATACTTTTCTATATTTCCAAGAAGTAACCTTGCTGCTATTAGCAATATCTTGTCAACTACATCAATTGATAGACATTTCATCAATGAAACTCCTAACTCAAATGTTGATTTTCCGAGTATTTCCCTTGGCAAAACATGCACCTGTTCACGAAAGATTGGAATTAGAGATATCGTGTGCAGACTTTTTGGCAAATGAAGGACACAGACATAAAGAAATATTGTTAGTCTTAGAAAATGCGCTCTATGGAAATGATGTTTTTTTCTCCTGGCAAAAGTTATAAGTGATTTGGGACGAGAAAATGAGACCTACCGAGCTTCGAACAACCATGGATGGACTTGCATTATGGTGGCAAAGATCAAGTGAAACTTCCATGCCTGAATTGCCACAACCAACAACTAGCACATTCTTCCCTTCATAAGCATCCCCTGTTTTATAGTCACAAGCATGCATAACATGTCCACCAAAATTTTCTAATCCTTCGAATTCGGGCACCAATTTTTCTGCATTCTCTCCTGTGGCCACAACAAGCCACCTGCATATATATTCAGTGACTGAACCATTTCTACACACTGTTTTCACCCTCCATATACCACAAGTTTCGTCGTACTTAGCAGAGTGGACCGACTCATTGAATCGTGGGCTGATCTCGAAGTTCTTGGCATAAGATTCGAGGTAGCTGATGAATTGGTACTTAGTGGGATACTCGGGGAAGTTTTGTGGAAATGGGAAGTAAGGCAATTCACAGAATTGTCGCGGGAGGTGAAGTTTTAGGCGATCATATGTCCTGTTTTGCCATAAGGACGCAATGCAGTTGGCACGGTCCAGGATAACAAAGGGAACCCCTTGTTGTTTAAGGCCTGCGCCAACTGCTAGTCCTGAAGGACCAGCACCAACAATAACAGGACCATTTACTAGTATGCATCTACCAGAAAATAAATCTTCTTGTTCAAGTGCATGAATCATTAGAGGTGAACATGGACTATTACAATATTGATTCATCAAGATAAGTTCTAGAAATATGAAATAAACTCAAACTTTTTTTTTGTGCAAAGACGAGAAAAGAGAAATATTATGAGTTCTCAAGTTGACAAAAAATTGTGTGGAGAGGGTTTAGAGGAATAGGGAGGTTTAAATAAGAGGGGAAGTTGGCCTTGGGGTGGGGGTGGGTGGGTGGGATGTAATTAGGATTTGAAAATGATTTGTTGATTGTCCTTTTCATATGATTAAGTCTGTGGTCTTCTCCCCTCCCTTTGTTTTGATATGCACATATATTCTTTCAATGTAAAGACTTCTATAAAAAGCATTTCATCTATATCCAAGCTATGCTATTTTAGTATTGTATGACCTCAAGCTACCTACTTACTACCTAATTTATTTATTCTTTTTGCATCCAAAAGAAGCCATATGTTTGTCATAAATTTGGATTCAACCCTACAAATTGAGCTTTAATGTATTTGAATGGTACTTTGTTTACCTTGGTGGTGGACAGACTAACGCGACAAATCCAAGGGGAGGTGTCATAGTGTATGTTATTCGCAGATGACATAGTCCTGATTGACGAGACTCGCATCGGAGTGAACGCTAAGCTGGAGGTTTGGAGACAGACTCTGGAGTCTAAAGGGTTCAGGCTGAGTAGGACCAAGACAGAATACTTGGAGTGCAAGTTTAGTAACGGGAGCGACCTTGAGACATGCGTGGAGGTGAGGCTTGGTACTCAGGTCATTCCAAAGAAAGGAAGTTTCAAGTACCTCGAGTCTATTATCCAAAGGGATGAAGAGATTGATGACGATGTCACACACAATATTTGTGTAGGGTGGATGAAATGTGACACGCCCTTTTTCGACCGCGACATTTATTTTTTAGCGAACCCCTGCTTTATAAAAGATGTTAGAAAATAAAATAAATGCTAAATGGTTAAATAATGCTAAAGTGGTGCTAAAGTGCAAAAAAGGGGTTCGCGGAGTCGCCACCTAATTAGTTTGGGTGAATTAGGACACCTAAATGTCAACTAAGTCAACATTAACTCCATTTTTGTGGTCTGCAAAACTTATGTGAGATTCTGGGTAAGGATTCTTTATTAATCTAGAGGGAAGGGATTAGACACCCTCTAAGATCCGCTAACTTGCGGTTGTCCATTCAAACCTAGGTTAATTATTATGCTAAGAAAGACATGTTTTTAAAAAAGTATTTGAGGTAAAAGAATCTTGCAAGTGTTTTTATATAAAGTAAGGAAAAAATGTGTTCTTTGATGACATAAAAGGTTTATGATTTTATAAAGTAGAATTAATTTTGGATGAAAATATATGTTCATAAGATACTTAAAGAACATATAAATTTGCTATATTAGATAAAATATATATTGCATAGTATAATGCGAAGGTAATAATGCAAGAATCAGTTTCTTGATAAAAATGCATTTACGGAAGTAGGCATGACATAAAACATAGTATAAAGTTCCAAAATATGCATTCATGTTGTTTATAAAATACTCTTTTGGCAACGGAAAATAAAGGGAAAGTTAGTTGTTTATGAATTTGCTTTGTTAATTATGCAAAAGATATAGTTTAGTTTTTTAATTACTCTCTTTGCAATGATAAAAAAAAATATTCCGACATGCATGACAATCCTAAATAAGCAACTAGGGAAGACCAAATTTCTAATACCCAATTACTTTCTAATTATTGATTCAAGGTTTAACTATTCTAGGTGTCCTACTAATTAGAGTAGCGTTAGTCAAATAATTACAACAAATAAATGGAGTGAGGATATGAATTAATAAGGATGACTCGAAGAATAACTATGTAATTTGTCGGCGGGTTGGAATTTCCGATGCGGATAGAGAATGCACATAGATGCGGGTCTTCATTTGCTGTAGCTTGTAATGAGTCTCGCAATGAGACTCTTCGTTTTCGCTCCGATGCATTTCATGTAAAAAAAAATGATAAGGATTAGTATATACCCAAATAATGCTTGATAGGAGTAACTAAAACATTGAACATACACGTCAATCACAACAGTTTGATAGGATCAATAAGCCTCATTAATCTTTTCTATCTTTGGGTTGGGGAAGGACATATAATATGCTATAACCAACAGATATGTCTAAACAATTATTTCCAGACCTGAACATACGACGGCCCACTGCAACACAGTAGGTTCAATCACTTTTTTTTTTCAAAGGAGTATATCAGCTCATGTATGCAAGGGGGCCCAATCAGCGAGTATCCATAAATGTGTAACCCCATACTCATGCATTTAGACATATAACATGACTGATATGTGCAGGATATTCAGAATATATATATATATATATAAATATTTTTTATTCATGTATACGCAAGCCCATATTTATACACATAGGGAGGCTGATGTGCACTAGATGTTCAGAATATACACACAGTATATATGTTTCATGTGAAATGTTCAGAGACGAATATTAAGACTGGTGAGTTGTGCACGTTATCGTATCAAGTAGTATAGTCTTAGATAAGACCGAATATCGTCCTCTGGGATTAGGGTTCAAGTACCAATTGTCTATTTTCTAGTATCTATTTGGTGAATTAATGAGTGATTGGTTGTTTATGACTAAGAATTATAAAAGCTAATTAATTATAAAGATTTAATTCAGATGTGATGAGAATAGGGCTTCTATGTATCCTTACTATCCGCTTATGTTACTTACTAATGCATTACTTATGGTGTTCTTCTTTTGGAGAAAGCGGGTTCTGAAATCGCTTTATACTCCGTTAGGGTTATATAAACACTCAACCCAGTATTGTTCCTTACCTAACTTTCACGATAAGGGTAAATCTATAGGAGGATTAAGCACATATACCTATTTGACCGTCACGCACATTGAGCAAATTTAGGGTTGTTAAGCCTCTCATCAACGCTTCAAATCTAATTGAGGTATTTTCATCCCCAATTCAAGACCGTCTACCCAACTTACGGATATTCACAATCCTCCTTTTGAATCGATTAGAAATCATATAGTGATAACTAGTTGTCAATTAGCTACCAAGAATTCAACTCAATTATTGGATAGATCTCTCAATAAGAATAATAACCATAAGCATGCATTACTTTATAACATAAGGTTCAAGAATTCAACATAGAAAGCCTATAAGAGAATTAGTTCCTAGCCATGAATATGACAAGAACTAATTCAAAGTTCATCATGCAAAACCGAATTAAAGAAAAGAAAAGAAAAGAAATTACTAATGTTTGGGTCTCCAATCTCTAGGCAAGAAAACCTTGTGTTTGGCAAGAAAGGAACCCTTGAAAACCGCCTAGGGTTCTCCTTTTATAGGTTTAAAACGTCTCCTTCTTTTCCTTCCGTGCTGGCCCAAAAATCCGTCAAAGACCTAATTTTTCGCGTCGGCGCCGGCTCCTGGTCGGCGCGCGGCCTAAAGTTCTGATACTTGGGTGTTTTGGCGCGCGGCCGATATCTCTGGCATGCAGCGCGCGGCCTGCAACTCTGTGGCTTCTCGGATGTTTAGCGCGCGGCTATTTCTCGTCTCGAGCGCGCGCTGAATCTTCTGCGACTTCTGAATAATAGGCGCGCCCGCTTCGATCGCAGGAGGCCATGGCGCGGTCTGATTTCGGCCTCGTTTGCCACTTTCTCCGTTTTCTAGACTCCTCTTTTTCCCCCTTTTCGCTCCTTTTCCGTCATTTGGCCACTTTAGCCACTTTGACTCAAAAGAAAGAAAATCTATCCTAATACGACACTTTGTATGTACAAAACGGGACAAAAGACTAACTAGACTGACTCAAAAGGTGTATATAAAATACACCGATCAAGTTGAAGGAACTCCGATAGTATACAGGGACAGATATCAGGATCAATTCGACAAATGCGAAAGTCATCTCACCCAAACCTATTCTAAACATTCATCACTAAACTGAAATCCCCATTATCACTTAATTAACCTACCTATGCAATTATACGATCAAAGCTTATATAAACAGAGGCGGAATCCACACAGGGAAGCTTCGTTTTAACATGATTTAGACTAGATTCCACCAAAGTACAGACCATATGCACACAAATTCTTTTAGTTTAGCAGGCACGACAAATTTACTTCTGGGTTATTCCTAAACCACAGACAGAACATGTAGACTGGTGAAGATATTGATGCAATACTATTCAAATAACCTTACAGACATGGTTTTGGTTTTACATAATTTATACGTATTTAATATTAATCTAGAACTGACATATTAATCCCTCTATTTAACTAATCGCGCTGATAATCACATAATACATACCAGAGCAGTGAAACCCAGATAAGCAGAGACTTAGGAAGACATTAAACAGTCAAAAACATGATTTAAAACAGATCTAAGCTTACTCAAACACATCTAAGCTTGCTCAAAACCACTCAAACTGATTCAAACATTCGTAACAAATGCGATTAGTTCACTGAATCTATAGCGCACGTAAAAATGAGAACTTTAATTGAAAATGTGTTTGGGTTTACCTTCTCCGGACAACGAACCGAGGCAGCGTATCAAGTCGTCGATTCACTCGGAGGTTTTATGCTATGCGATAAAGAAGGGTGAGGCTTCAATTGCTACTGATTGATCTATTTTCTGGATATTGTTGATGGTGTGCGAAACTAGTGCTCGAGAATGTTCGTGTGGAGCGATTAGCTGATGCTAAAAGGTATTAAGACTGATTTTCGATGCCTACAGATTGCTCTGTTTTCTGGATATTCGTCGATGCTGCTCCCAAAAAAAATCCCCCTTTGCATGTGTATATTCCATGGTTTATATAGCCCTAATTCAGGTTCTAATGTTGGTGCGATTTTTTTGGGCGATTATGGTAAAGATTTTTCTGAATATTCCTTAAGGTAAGTCTATATTTGAGGTGATTTGGGTTTTGATTTCTGGAGCTAATTCTTGTATCATTTATTATGGTACTGATTTGGGTGTTAATTGGTATGAAATCGTAGTATATACGGAAGGGAATCTGGAAGCGAAATTGGCTAAAGGGTGTTGGAGGCTGCGTTTTAAATGCGCATTAGGATTTGCTTAGGGTTTGCTGGCTGATGCATGGGTGAGGGAAGGTCTCCAGATTCTCAGGCGAGAATCTCGGCAGGGTGGAGTGCGGCGACTATGTGGTAAGGTTTTTTGAAAAATTAGGTTTTTTTTGCGTTTTGGATTGAGGGGATGTGTTTAAGGGCTGTTTGAGAGGGATGAAGTAAAAGGGGAGTGGGCCTGCGGGTTTGGGCTGGGGCGATGTGGAGTGGGCTGCTGGTGTGGGGGAAAAAATGGGCTTGGGATATTAGTTATTTTAGGTGTTAATTTCTAATTAGTAGTGTGTAGGTATTAGGTGTATTATTTAATTAGTGGTAAATTAAATTATTTAAATACAACCCTAGGTGTTTTATTAGTTTTAGCTTGGATTTTTATTATTACAATAATAAATGCGGGCGTGCTATTTAATTAGTGCTTTATAATGCGATGCCGTTATTAGAATCTTATTTATTATGCGTATTTTGCGATGCTAAATTAAAATTGAATGGGGTTTAGATTATTACTAAATTATTTAAATGCTAAATGCGGATATGATATTTAAGGATTGCTTAATGCTTTTATAAATGTGACGCTATTAAAATGCATGTATTAGATTAAAATTGATTTAAATTACAAATCATAATCATGAAATTGTCTTGCGTATTAATAAAAATGTGAATATGCTATTTAATACGACGTCATTGTTAAATTATTTATTTTATGTATTTATTTATTTATTTATTTATTTATCATTAAGAATTGTTTGAGTTTTAATTAATGGAA
The DNA here is from genome assembly GCA_029844215.1 of Przewalskia tangutica. NCBI lineage: Eukaryota > Viridiplantae > Streptophyta > Magnoliopsida > Solanales > Solanaceae > Przewalskia > Przewalskia tangutica. The sequence continues at coordinate 7,292,331 of CM056740.1, read as the reverse complement.
AATAAGGCTTAAATTACGAATAATATTAATAAAATTGTTTGTTATTAAAATGCCGAGTGCAGACGTGAGACTCAAGGTGTGCCTAATAATCTACGTAAAATGCGGTGCCATCATTAAATTGCTTATTTATGCATGTATTAACGTTTTATTGTCGCATTTTATTATTATAAAAAATCGTTGGAAAACTAGTGTAATTTTATAGTTAATGACTGGACGGGAGGGTCAAAATTGGGTGTCAACAACTTGTCCCTCTTTGTATGGAGATGATGGAAGAATCTTCGGACAAAGACGTTTACTTATAGCCAATTTTATCTCGATCCTCAGGATTAAAAAATGTTGGGCAATTAAGGCAAGGCTGACGCAAAATTCAAAACTTGTCCCAGTGTTGAGTTATGACGACACTGGGCTACCATGGTCAAACACCAAGGCGGGCTGACGCGGACTCAAAATCTGTCACAGTGTCGAGTTATGACGACACTGGGCTACCATAGTCAAAACACCAAGGCGGGCTAACGCGGACCCAAAATTTGTCCCAGTGTCGAGTTATGACGACACTGGGTCGGCGTGATGCTAAAAATAAAAATAAACTAGCTCGAACTTAAGGGTGTACCGGTATCGACTTATGATGTTGGGTTTATGGTGATGTGGAATGAGTGGACCGACGCTTGAGGCCGCTTCTGCCATTCGTTGGGAAGGTTGGCCCCCCAACAAATTGCCCCGATTCGCTGTAAGAGAAAATCCACGGTGTGCTCCTGCTCCTGCATACTAAGACTTAAGCAAACGGTTAGTGCATAACTGTTACATCAAAATGATAACGCATGAATTTATTGATAATGTAATTGTATGAGTAGAAAATGCTATCCTGTGAAAATGTGATGCCTGCTGCAAATGCTGTGATTTCGCCCTTGCACGGACGTGTTGCGATTGTGAATGCAGATATGTTGTTCTTGCTGCAACTGCCCCTGTAGACTAAAGCTCAAGAAAGAGTTAGTGCATAACTGCTAAGACAGAATAATAAAGCATGAATAAGAAATGCAATTTTGAGAGTAGATAAATCGTCCTTGCGTAGATGTGGTATGCTGATGACGTCGTTTTGGACGTGGCATCATTTTCGTATGGGCGTCGCTTTCGGGCTCGGCGTAGTTTTCGGACACGGCGTCGTTTTCGGACGGGCGTCGTTTCAGACTTAGTATCGTTTTCGGACTTAGAGTCGTTTTCGGACTCGGCGTCGTTTTTGGACTTGGCGTCATTTGTGGACTTGGCGTCGTTTTTGGACTCGGCGTCGTTTTCGGACTCGGCGTGGTTTTCGGACTTGGCGTCGTTTTCAGACTTGGCGTCGTTGGCGTCGTTTTCGGACATGGCGCCCTTTTCGGACATGGCATCGTTTTCGGACTTGGCGTCGTTTTCGGACATGATGGTGTAATTTTAGGACTGGCGTCGTTTTCGGACATGGCGTCGTTTTCGGACTGGCGTCGTTTTCGGACATGACGTCGTTTTCGGACATGACGTCGTTTTCGGACATGGCGTCGTTTTCGGACTTGGCGTCGTTTTCGGACATGGCGTCGTTTTCGGACATGGCATCGTTTTCGGACTTGGCGTCGTTTTCGGACATGGCGTCGTTTTCGGACTTGGGCGTCATTTTCGGACTTGGCGTCGTTTCGGACACGATGTTGATGAAGATGTCATTGTGTTAATGCTACTATTCTGTATGATGTGTAGGACGTCGTGAATGTTGATGTCGTCTCTGCTTGGACTTACGGGATGCTGCGGATGCCGATATCGTCTCTGCACAGACTTGCTGGATATTGTGAATGCTTGTTGAATGCTGCTAATGTTGATGTAGCCTCTGCGCGGACTTGCTGGATGCTGCTTCTGTAAATTAAGGACTCTGTAGGCTAAAGCTTAAAAAATTGGTGCATAAATTTTAAGACAAAAAGGATAGAGCTTGAATGTGATCTTGTGAGTAGAGATGTTGTAATGTGCTGAAGGTGTCGTTGTTGCAGATGTTGGGGGCGTCATTACGTAGACGTAATGCTGATGACGTCGTTGTCTGGACGTATTGCTGCTGGCGTCATTGCGTGGACGTAGTGTTGCTGGCGTTGTTGCGTAGACGTGATGCTGATGGCGTTATTGCGTAGACATAATGTTGATGACATCGTTGCGTGGACGTGATGCTGATGACGTCGTTTCCTGGACGTATTGCTGCTGCTCCTGTAGAATAAATGCTCCTGCAAGCTAAGCTTGAGAAAAAGTTAGTGTATAACTGTTAAAACAGAATGATAAATGTATGAGAAATGCAATTCTGTGAGTAGGGATGTCGTCCCTATATGATATGTGGGGTGTTGCGAATGCTGAGATGTTGTTGTAACGCATTTTTGTGAGTCGTATAGATTGCCATGATGTCTTTGTCGTGCGTTTGTGCACCGCATGGATTGCAATTTGACTCTATGCCTGAGCTGATGCGCTAGACTTTGTCGCGGGTTTTGAACTTTGATTGTTGATGTCTGTTTGTTTCAGCTGCTTCTTTCTGCTTCTGCTAATATGAAGAACCTGCGCTCAAAGAGAATTTGTGAGTTTGAGGGGGCGGTTGATTCGCATTGACTTTGTAGTTTTGACTCTTGATGCTCGGACGTCTGCCTTGTTTGGACTCATAACCCCTGTCTGATTTCCTGCCTTGTCCCAGTTTTGAATTTGCAAAGGGTGTTTAGCCTAAAGTGGGTCTCCATGGGGTTGCTTGTATATTATGTGTGTTTTCGTTATTTTCAAAAATAAGGGATGGTTTTCTAATGGTGTGACCGAAGCCGATTTAGGCCGCCTACGTATCCCCATGAGGGAATCAGGTCATGACGTAGTTCATTACAAGCGAAATTGGGTGAAATTAAAATTTCTAAAGGTGGGACCGAAGCCGAAACGACCGCCTACGTATCCGTCAAGGTAATCAGGTCAAACGTAGTTCCATTTTATTACATATAAAGGGCAAAATCTATTAAACTAACTATTTCAGGACTCGACGGGCCAAGGCAGGGGCACGAGTCCACTTCTTCTTGCTCTGTGTCTTCACTGGCTGAGTCTTCAGCAGGATCATCTCTTGCAGTAGACAACTAGACGAATGACTTATTCAATGGTTAAATAATCTCCGGCAAGGAGCACCTCATTTTCTCTGACGGTTGGTCGATGATTCAACTTTATTCCCTTTTCGGGCTGGCGTAATAGTCCCTTCCAGACTGTTTTCTTCATCTTTAGTTATCATGCTCACATGGGCATCTTCATAACCGAAAGGAAGGTTATTGTTTACCTTGAGAGGAGCATCTTTCAGCTGAATGACTCCCTCTTCGATTAACTCCTCTATTTTCTCCTTGAGTGTATAGCAATTTTCGATGTCGTGCCCCTCGACACCGGAGTGGTATGCGCAATGTTTGGTTTTATCGTGCCCTTGGGCAGTAGGCCTGGGGGTATTTCTGGGAATTGGCTGGAGTATTCCTGCGGCTTTCAGCTTCTCATACACTTGGGCTATGGGTTCGGCTAAAGGTGTATAGGTTCTGGTTGGCTTTCTCTCAGCATCTATGCGGGGTTTGGGTCCGTTTGGTGTGCGGGTTCGTGATTGTGGTGAGTATTTTGGATATGCTGGTTGGGTATGGTAAACAGGATATGGGGTAGCGTGATCTTGATAATATAGTGGATTTTGAGTGTTTTGGTTATAGTAAGAAGGTGGTGAGTTTTGGTACACTGGAAGTTGTTCTGGCCTATGTTCCTGAATGACCATGACAGAGGGTGATGCATCTCTTCTCCTCTGTGAGGTACCTCCTATGGAATCTGACTGCATTGCTCTGCTAGTTGCTTGTAGGGCTGTCAAGTTTGTAATCCTGCCCGTTTTAATGCCTTCTTCCACGAAGTCGCCCATTCTTACGACTTCTGCAAAACTTCGTCCAATTACACTGATCGTCCTTTCATAATACGTCGCGTCTTTTAACGACTGTACGAACAAGGTGGTCATTTCGCTCTCTGCCATTGAAGGTTGGACCTTTGCTGCTTCTGACCGCCACCTCAGGGCGTATTCCCTGAAAGTTTCTGTGGATTTCTTTTCAAGTTTCATAAGATAAAATCTATCCGGGACAGTGTCAGTGTTGAATCTGAATCTATCCATGAAATCTTGTGCCATGGCATTCCAACCGTCTCATTTTCGAGGGTCTTGGCATGTGTACGATCCGGCGCCTGCGGTTAGACTCCTGATGAATAGTTTCATGATGATTGCTTGATTTTTCCCAACTCCAATCAATTTGTCGCAATATGACCTTAGATGAGCTCGAGGATTCCCCTTTCCATCGAACATGTCAAATTTGGGCACCTTGTATCCCACAGGTAATTCAACGTCGGGGTGCATACATAAGTTTTCATATTCTAAACCTTTCTCCCCCTTGTTCATCTGAATGCCTCTTTCAAGCTACGAACTTCTTTTGCCACATTTTCATCAGCTCTAGCTCGAGTCTGCCGCTCCACTTCCTTGTATTGATCTGTCTCTTGAGAGGATGCATGCATAATAAATGGTTGGCTTTTGGTCGGATGTGCTAATGCCCCATATTTCTTGTTAGGACTAGTGATGCGTGTCGTCTGCTCGTATTTGGTGGCTTGGCAATTTGGTCTGAGTGGGGAGATATAAGTAGGTGGAGGTTGAGATGTGTATGTAGTAAACAGATCATTTTGGAGGTCGGTCTGCAAATTGACCGGGCGAGTGACATTTTGGTGTGAGCTGGTATGTTGTGGCCTTTGCGGGGAGCTTTGGGGAAGTGGAGGCTCAAGGGCTTGTGACACGATTGCATTTGTCCTTTGCTCTGGGAGCGGTGCATTCAAGCTAATAGACAGGTTTGTGATATTTCGGAGCCTTTCTATTTCGGCTTGCATGATTTCCATTTGCTGCAATAGTTTGGCGAGGTGTTGATCATTGATGTTTCTCCTTTCTAACGCCTCTGCATCCTCTACAGGAACGGGGACGAGTCCTAAGTTGTTTCGTTCTGGTGCCTCTGGATTAGTCATTGAATGATTGTACTTCTATCAGTCAACGCGAATCAACCTTTTGAGGATAAGCTAGGCAAAAATAACCTTCTAACAAATGAAGCAAACCAAGTTAGTATAATATGCAAAGAGTTGCAGACAATATATAATTGCAAATCAAGCGCGTGATCTAACATGTTTGGGACCTCTTTATGCCAGAGGTAGGCCTAAACGTCACATATGCGAGGTTATGATGGATCTGTCCAAGCCGCCCAACTGTAATGCTTTTGTTGGAAATGACGACCAAATGACGGTGCACTTTTTCCAATTTCAGCATGCCATGATTAGGTTTGGATTTGTCTATCATTGACACGCTACACATAATATGCTGGTTGGTCGTTGGGTTGAGAAACCCGTCGACAAGTTTGGTGTTTTCCTAATTGTGGTGTCGATACCAGGGACCGACCCACCTAAGGTAAATGCATGCATGCCTTAAAATAAAGGGTGGTATAGCTCTATCCTGAGTTTCTAAGATTTGACTTTACTAGACGCAATGTTCCCGAGCGGACAACTCGAGTGAGAAGGCTACGCGGCCACCGGTTAGATCGGACACTCCACGTATATTACCAACTCTCCTAAATTTGGGTTTTGAAGAAAGAAATTTGTTGATGCACCAAGCGCACCTCGCATGTGGTGTGTGATAGTGTGAATTTTCCAGAGTGGAAGAAATATGAGCGGAATGCCAGTTCAAGGAAAGCAGTAAAGCACATAGCAATTAAAGCAAATGAAACAAAATACAGTACATAAAAATTAAATGAAAAAATAATGCCAAATAATATCCCTAGGTCTGTTGTGGTTAAGAACCTTAATTCCCCAGCGGAGTCGCCATTTCTGTCACGCCCTTTTTCGACCGCGACATTTATTTTTTAGCGAACCCCTGCTTTATAAAAGATGTTAGAAAATAAAATAAATGCTAAATGGTTAAATAATGCTAAAGTTGTGCTAAAGTGCAAAAAAGGGGTTCGCGGAGTCGCCACCTAATTAGTTTGGGTGAATTAGGACACCTAAATGTCAACTAAGTCAACATTAACTCCATTTTTGTGGTCTGCAAAACTTATGTGAGATTCTGGGTAAGAATTCTTTATTAATCTAGAGGGAAGGGATTAGGCACCCTCTAAGATCCGCTAACTTGCGGTTGTCCATTCAAACCTAGGTTAATTATTATGCTAAGAAAGGCATGTTTTTAAAAAAGTATTTGAGGTAAAAGAATGTTGCAAGTGTTTTATATAAAGTAAGGAAAAAATGTGTTCTTTGATGACATAAAAGGTTTATGGTTTTATAAAGTAAAATTAATTTTGGATGAAAATATATGTTCATAAGATACTTAAAGAACATATAAATTTTCTATATTAGATAAAATATATATTGCATAGTATAATGCGAAGGTAATAATGCAAGAATCAGTTTCTTGATAAAAATGCATTTACGGAAGTAGGCATGACATAAAACATAGTATAAAGTTCCAAAATATGCATTCATGTTGTTTATAAAATACTCTTTTTGCAACGGAAAATAAAGGAAAAGTTAGTTGTTTATGAATTTGCTTTGTTAATTATGCAAAAGATATAGTTTAGTTTTTTAATTACTCTCTTTGCAATGATAAAAAAAATATTCCGACATGCATGACAATCCTAAATAAGCAACTAGGGAAGACCAAATTTCTAATACCCAATTACTTTCTAATTATTGATTCAAGGTTTAACTATTCTAGGTGTCCTACTAATTAGAGTAGCGTTAGTCAAATAATTACAATAAATAAATGGGGTGAGGATATGAATTAATAAGGATGACTCGAAGAATAGCGATGTAATTTGCCGGCGGGTTGAAATTTCCGATGCGGATAGAGAATGCACATAGATGCGGGTCTTCATTTGTTGTAGCTTGTAATGAGTCTCGCCATGAGACTCTTCGTTTTCGCTCCGATGCATTTCATGTAAAAAAAAAGAAATGATAAGGATTAGTATATACCCAAATAATGCTTGATAGGAGTAACTAAAACATTGAACATACACGTCAATCACAACAGTTTGATAGGATCAATAAGCCTCATTAATCTTTTCTATCTTTGGGTTGGGGAAAGACATATAATATGCTATAACCAACAGATATGCCTAAACAATTATTTCCAGACCTGAACATACGACGGCCCACTGCAACACAGTAGGTTCAATCACTTTTTTTTCAAATGAGTATATCAGCCCATGTATGCAAGGGGGCCCAATCAGCGAGTATCCATAAATGTGTAAGCCCATACTCATGCATTTAGACATATAACAGGACTGATATGTGCAGGATATTCAGAATATATATATATATATTGATAAATATTTTTTATTCATGTATACGCAAGCCCATATTTATACACATAGGGAGGCTGATGTGCACTAGATGTTCAGAATATACACACAGTATATATGTTTCATGTGAAATGTTCAGAGACGAATATTAAGACTGGTGAGTTGAAGGAACTCCGATAGTATACAGGGACAGATATCAGGATCAATTCGACAAATGCGAAAGTCATCTCACCCAAACCTATTCTAAACATTCATCACTAAACTGAAATCCCCATTATCACTTAATTAACCTGCCTATGCAATTTGTCACGCCCCGAACCCGGGCCCGTGACTGGTGCCTTACCCCGGGCACCCAAGTAGACATACATCAGAGTAATCAGCGGAATATAAAACAAGACATGAAATAACATGAAGTGTGAAACAGTTATCTGAGAAAAGTTGCCTTTCGGCACATATATATAAAAACTTAAATCCGAACAGTTACATCCCTTTTTTACAAACTCTGCCCATAACAGTACTACAGACCTATAAGAATGATATAACAACAATGGCGGGACAGGGCCCCGCCATACCCCTGAATGTAAGTACCTACAACGACAGGGGACTATACCGAATAAGCCTCGAGAAACGGAGCTTCCCAAACGCTGTGACCTATCATAATAAAACCGTGCGGGGTAAAGTCGAAGGCATAGCCGACTACTAAAACCCGCAGTGCAACAAAGTCATAAAGCGTATCACGAGTGCATCTAGACCGCCACATGATCGGCGCTCGCGCAGATCAAATGTCGCGTCTAATCCTCGAACTTCCGCACTCGCGTAGGCCACTCACATAGGCGCGTGAGGTATTCCCGCATCGAGGGTAGCTACTCCCGGCGTCGCCCGGACTCGCGATCCGCGTAGCGCATAGACCGCATGACCACAAAGGCGCGCACTAACACGGAACTCTCGTAGCTCGCGCATAGGTCCCTGGACCGCGTAGGTATTCTCGAATCATGGTCCTGCATCACCGAGTCTACCTCGCGTCGGAGGCGACTTAACTCCGGTATCATGTCAAGAGGTGAGTGATATAATACTAACATAACAACATCGTTAAACAACATAAGCACAACAAGGGAAACCCTTTACACAAACATCACAAGATACTAACACACGTAGCATCCTAACATGTTTACTTATCAAAGCAACAAGAAAGTATTACAAGGCTATCACAAACTAACACAATCAAGTTATTCACACAAGGTACTTTCTACTTTATGTTAACAAGTTCGGGTTTTTATCCCCAAAGTACTTCATACATTAACTCTTTAAAAGATCCGTTTCTTTCACAAAAGTCACACAATACCCGTAGTATAAAAATAGAGTGACTATCTTTTTAAGTAAACCAAAACGCTTTCCTTTGTAAAATCAAGTAACAACATTATTTTCCAAACGTTCAAGTTTGCCTAATTTCAAATGCTCAATTTTCTCATTTTCGAAAGGTTTCGTAGTTCATAGTTTTAATCACTTAATAATATAATTCTCCTTTAAAACAATTTGAGAAACATATGTCTTATGTGTGAGTAGGTTATTGTTGTTTATAACAATCTTATTAAAGCAGCAATGATCTAGGAAATATAATATCATTTTGTCTCATCTTAGCTTCTATGCAGATGGAGGTTTCTACTGGTTTTCATAATACTTTATTAGTCAATACATTTCCTTTTATTAGCGTTGCTGTGGTTTGTTCGATACTTATTCTCATTTCCGAAATCAGTAAAACATTATTCCTTTACAAACCAAGTACTCATTACTCACGAATGAGGTTTCACACTTTTTAACAAAATTCATATTAATTCAATTAAGTCAAGTCTCTTATCTTTTAAGATCAAGTCTCTTAACTTCTAAAATCAATAAACCATTCTTTTTATCTCTCTTAAGTCGTTATACCTAACTTCTCATAAAGCTAGTATAACTCTTAAGCTTTTAAAACCAAGTATTACTCTTCTTTCAAAAACGGTTCTTAATTCTTTTGAAATACTTCAAGATTCTTATTATTAGACTCAAGTCAAAAGAAATCGCAGTAAAACCACGTTCAGTTAACACACGTACGTCTACCGTACTATATATATTCTTTTAAAATATCATGCTCAAGAGGATAGGAAGAATCACATACCTCGCGACGATTATCGACTATTAGCAAAACGCTCCACCGCTATAACCCGGCTAGCCTTGTCCACCTTCCAAGTAGAACACGCTACTCGCAGTACTTTCAACCTATAAAGGCCATATACGTCTATCATCAGCGTCTAGACTACTGTAGAATATTCTAAGCGAGAGGTTCTCTATTCTCTGAGAAAATCGGGCAAAGACTTCCCTACCCATTAAACTACACAAGTCTCAGTAAATACGATCCTATGTAATGATTCAATCTTCTTCTTTAATATCCTTACATTACAGTTCAATTCTCTTACGTAATATCCTTACATGAATCTTATATTCATTTCTATACTACTACGATGTAATTTCCAATTACAATAGAAGGTCAAGAGTATTTACCTCGATAAGCCCAAAATTATCCAAGTTTAAATGTCGATCTGAGCAACGTTTAGCTCCAATGCGGGTGCTCGACCGCTCGAACAACCCTTAAAAGTTCTACGAACTTCTTCTTAATACTTGACCAACTATGAAGATTTTCCTAAGGGTTTCGTTTTGTATGAAGGAAAGTATAATAGTATTTACGGGCTTTTAGTATAGGGTAACCTTGGAATACTACAAGGTATTTGGGCGAGTATTTTGGAATAGTAACAACACTTGGAGAATACTTTTCTACCAAGGGGTGTTTCACGAGAACAACACTCAAGAGGGGTACTCTCGGCTAGCACCACTAGAAAAGGGGGTACTCTCGGCCAAGGGCCTCAAGGGGAGAGGAGGCTTGGACGAAAGCCTTACAAAGGGGGAGAGGGATTTCAAGACTTAGAAAAGTGTGGAGTGGATGAAGAAGTCTTCAACTAAGGGGGGTATTTATAGTGAAATCAATGGCCAAGATTAAGACAAGTGGTGGGCAAGTGGAGGGTCAATATTTGGACAAGTGTTTGTGGGTCTCACTTGCTCATCTACTACACAAAATATCCTACCTAATCCTTGACCAAGAAAAAGGCTAAAAACGTGCCAAGAAGTCCCTTCCAATGTCGTCCACTGGAGGGACAAGTGTCACCCTCTCGTTGGTCCAAAATATTTCATCTCTCGGAAAAATCCGCAAAAATTATTAATGTCGCAACCGTAATTTTCCCCTCGCAAAGTTTGGAAAACGTTTCGTCGGAAAACAATTCTTTTCGTGGGTTGTGAACAAAATTTTCGTCCCTTGCCTAATTTAAGGCTCAAACTTTTGTACGTACGCCCTCACGTACATACTCTGGAAATACGGGGTATAACATTCTCCCCTCCTTAAAAACATTCGTCCCGAATGTTCCTTCTCAAGACAGATAACGACCAAGTTCCTCATAGCTTAATCAGTTGCCAATGCCACATATGGCCACAAAATAACCCACGCGCAAATACTTACATCCAAGTCCACGAGGAATCACCTCTAACATCCCAAAAGCTCCCACCCGAGGTCTAAAATATACTCCCTTCGCACCTTCACTTTACAAAAGAAATGATCGCATCTATGTTCTTAACACATGCTCGCTTTTTCCCTTACTCGTCGTACCCTTCTCGTACACTTGAACTCTTTCTCATAACTTACCACATTTCTGTTACTGCTTCAGTTTCCAAATCTCTGGGTTACTACCTCCAACTTGGTCATCATTACTGGGAACAATCTGGATGGATCTCCGATACTTTTCCGAACAAACAACATGAAAGACCGGACGTACTACCTCCCAAGTCGGACGGCAAATGCTAACATATAGGCAACCTGGCCTATTCTTCACATGATCTGAAAAGGCCCAAATTAACTCGGGCTAAGTTTCCTCTGTTTTCCAAAACTCGTCACACCCCTTTCCGGGGTGGTACCTTCAAGAAAATCCACCGTCAATCTGAACTCTAAGTGTCGACGTTGATTATCCGCACGACTTATGTTGACTCTGTGCTGCCAATAACCTCTTCTGGATAAGCTTCACCCTATCCATATCCTGCTGAAACAAGTATGAACCAACTATCTGAACCTTGCCAACATCGAACCAATCGACCGGCAACTTACACTTCCGCCCCTACAATGCGTCATAAGACGATATTTTAATACTGAAATGGTAGCTATAAAACACTCCCTCAACAGGAGGTAACAATCCTCACAGCTACCCCTGAAGTCCAAACACTGGCCCGAGGGCGAATGCGATACTGAGACTCACCTGAGTTCCTAACCCTGCCTGGTAAAACTTCCAGAAAAAGAAATAGTCGTAACACAGGCTCCATTTGCGACATAAGGTGAAAGTAGGCACCTCGTGCAGCCTTACAACCTTCCCGATATAACATCTCGCATAACCTCTGCCGAGTAAGCGGTCTGAAAGACAAGATGGGTGACCTCATCGGCGACTCTTTGGTCGAAACGATCCACGAACTCGTCTGTTGGTTAACTAAACTTGGGCCTAACATCCTCATGACTTATCACTGGCGGGACCACCAAACCGACCCCACAATACAGGCGCGGGTTGACCCGCGTCGGTCCTCAACCCGACCGCGATCGGTCCTCAACCCATTATCGCGCGCAAAAACACTTGTTCCCTGATCCGGGTCTTCTTAGCTCAACTACCCTCTTTCATTTCATACCACTCAGGGACTTATCACACAAATATATCTCACGTATACTATGCACTCCGATAAGGGTCAAACATAAAAATACATCTTTTACTCGAGATGGCCTTACCTCTAAGGTCTCCACTTTTCCTATCCCCCAATCTTACCCTTTTTAACTAACCATGATTTCTAATCACAATTTACACAATGCTATCAGAATATAACACTTAAGATATACTCATCTTACATACCAATCTCTAGAGGGTTAAAGATATACCTGTATCTACTGCTTCACTTCCCCTTTGTCGTTCTAATCAATCCCTGCCGGTGCGCATAGCTAGGAAGGTGTGAACTAGTCACCGATCCTCGAAGTGAGTCTCTACATCCGCGCCACCTGCAGTGGACAATTTCTCAAAATGGCCTCTGTCATGAAGTAAAACAAGTTGTCGAAGAAATGCGACACTCTCCACAATGACACTTACCACAACGGCCACCGAGGTGGGGTGGCCTCTGCAGCTAGCACCCTTCCTCCGAACCACCGAATCATGGCGATCACGGTAGGTTGAGTCCTCTACTTGCATCCTTCCTACTAGGACATCCTTTCGACCACGTAGCCAGACGGCGCAGTAAAACAAGTACCAACAAAAGCGACATTCCCGGGATGGCGCTGCATCCGTGAACAACGGGAAAAATCGAATCCGGTGGCCGGAACTACGTGTAAGCCGTGACCCGAAGCCACGGAGCTCGACCAACTCGGTATACTCGAGCGTCACGAACCACAGTGGAGGACCACTCTGCACTGGCGGAGGCGCATATCTAGTCTGCTGGTGAGGCGATTCGCCTCGAAAGTTACCAAAGGACCCTGCCGATCTGACCCTCTTCTGCTGATCTTGGTTAATCTGTCGATCTCTACGTTCCTCTGTGTGCTGCGCATAAGCCTGTACGCGGGCAATATCCATGCCTGACTGAAGAGCTACTCTTGCACAACCTTTCTTTAGATAGTCATCAAGACCCGTGATATATCGGTGCACTCTATATTCTCTGGTTGCTAAAATCCTAGCTAATGTGAGTCCATTCCTTTGTAATCCATATTCTTTATTCGGTCGTGGGCGAAGGCTCATATATCATGGCGCGATGGAGCTGCTGCCGGTGCTAAACTTCTCAAATTTGCGGCGTCGCAGAACTCCCGAATGAAGCACCGCAGTGATGATTGGGCATGTGCCTCGTAACCCTCAGACTCTCTCGCGACTCCGCCAAGCCTTGCCTTTCACGGGCGGGTTGCCTTACGCAGAGGCATAAGCGGTAAGGAAAGAAATACGTTAGAGGTCCAACTTATAACCAGATCTAAGCACGATCTCGAGTGAGAAGAATGGAAACCAATCCTAAATATCCTATAGCCTCACGATTATTGGTGTGGTGCGCAACACACCGATAATCAAGACTTACTAGATACGGTCGTAGACACTTTCCGAGGATTAATCGCTCACGATACCACTTTTGTCACGCCGAACCGGGCGTGGTCGTGTCTTACCGGGCACCCAGTAGACATACATCAGTAATCGTGGAATATAAAACAAGACATGAAATAACATGAAGTGTGAAACAGATTATCGAGAAAAGTTGCCTTTCGGCATATATATATAAAAACTTAAATCCGAAACGATTCATCCCTTTTTACAAACTCGCCCATGCGATTACTACGCACCTGCAGAATGATATAACAACAATGGCGGGGCGGGGCCGCCATACCACTGAATGTAAGTACTTCAACGGCACGGACTATACCCGAGATAAGCCTCCGAGAAACGGAGCTTCCCAAGCAATGACTGACCTACGGCGAGGATCAACGGCGGTGTACCTACCTGCGGCATGAATGCACGAAGGAGAGTCGATAACAGTACCAAGTATGTGGCGAAAATCAGAACGAAATCATAGTAGTCTATATAAAGCGGGAGCATGTATGATAACCAAACTACGATTCCTGATAAATAAGCGATCGTGTCAAGTCGTGACTCACGCCTCAAAGTCATCACTCAAATATAACTATGGGTCTCACGCCCACAACATCAATCATGCGTGGAATACCTTCCTCACCGCGATCATGATATAAAAGCACCGAAATACACATGAACACGTGTCCCACTGTGTCATAATAAAACCGTCTGAGGTAAATGCGAAGGCATAGCCGACTACTAAAACCACAGCACCAACAAAGTCATAAATCGTATCACGAGGTCTGCATCTGACCGCCATGATCGAAGCCGCCACTCGCTCGCGATATCAAATGTCGCGCGTCTAATCCTGGAACTTCCGCGACTCGCGTAGGCCACTCGCATAGGCGCATGAGGTATTCCCGCGTCGAGGGTAGCTACTCCGGCGTCGTCACCGACTCGCGATCTGCGTAGCCACATGCACGCATGACCACAAAGGCCGCACACTAACTCGAACTCGTAGCTCGCAAAGGTCTCTGGACCCGCATGAGGTATTCTCGAATCATGGTCTCGCATCACTGAGTCTACCTCGCGTCGGAGGCGACTTAACCCGGTATCGTGTCAAGAGGTGAGTGATATAATACTAACATAACAACTATCGTTAAACAACATAAGCACAACAAGGGAAACCCCTTTACACAAACATCACAAGATACTAACACACGTAGCATCCTAACATGTTTACTTATCAAAGCAACAAGAAAGTATTACAAGGCTATCACAAACTAACACAATCAAGTTATTCACACAAGGTACTTTCTACTTTATGTTAACAAGTTCGGGTTTTTATCCCCAAAGTACTTCATACATTAACTCTTTAAAAGATTTGTTTCTTTCACAAAAGTCACACAATACCCGTAGTATAAAAATAGAGTGACTATCTTTTTAAGTAAACTAAAACGCTTTCCTTTGTAAAATCAAGTAACAACATTATTTTCCAAACGTTCAAGTTTGCCTAATTTCAAATGCTCAAGTTTCTCATTTTCGAAAGGTTTCGTAGTTCATAGTTTTAATCACTTAATAATATAATTCTCCTTTAAAACAATTTGAGAAACATATGCCTTATGTGTGAGTAGGTTATTCTTGTTTATAACAATCTTATTAAAGCAGCCATGATCTAGGAAATGTAATATCATTTTGTCTCATCTTAGCTTCTTTGCAGATGGAGGTTTCTACTGGTTTTCATAATACTTTATTAGTCAATACATTTCCTTTTATTAGCGCTGTTGTGGTTTGTTCGATACTTATTCTCATTTCCAAATCAAGAAACATTATTCCTTTACAAACCAAGTACTCATTACTCACGAATGAGGTTTCACACTTTTTAACAAAATTCATATTAATTCAATTAAGTCAAGTCTCTTATCTTTTAAGATCAAGTCTCTTAACTTCTAAAATCAATAAACCATTCTTTTTATCTCTCTTAAGTCGTTATACCTAACTTCCCATAAAGCTAGTATAACTCTTAAGCTTTTAAAACCAAGTATTACTCTTCTTTCAAAAACGGTTCTTAATTCTTTTGAAATACTTCAAGATTCTTATTATTAGACTCAAGTCAAAAGACATCGCAGTAAAAACCACATTCAGTTAACACACGTACGTCTACCGTACTATATATATTCTTTTAAAATATCATGCTCAAGAGGATAGGAAGAATCACATACCTCGCGACGATTATCGACTATTAGCAAAACGCTCCACCGCTATAACCCGGCTAGCCTTGTCCACCTTCCAAGTAGAACACGCTACTCGCAGTACTTTCAACCTATAAAGGCCATATACGTCTATCAACGTCTAGACTACTCTGTAGAATATTCTAAGCAGAGGGTTCTCTATTCTACGGAAAATCGGGCAGCACTTCCCTACCCGTTAAACTACACAAGTCTCATGTAAATACAATCCCATGTAAATCTGATTCAAACTTCTTCTTTAATATCCTTCTATTACAGTTCAAATCTCTTCTGTAATATCCTTCTATGAATCTTATATTCATTTCTATACTACTACAGTATGTAATTTCCAATTACAATAGAAGGTCAAGAGTATTTACCTCGATAAGCCCAAAATTATCCAAGTTTAAATGTCGATCCTGAGCAACGTTTAGCTCAACTCGGTGCTCCAACCGCTCGAACAACCCTTAGAAGTTCTACGCACTTCTTCTTAATACAACCAACTATGAAGATTTTCCTAAGGGTTTCGTTTTGTAGTGAAGGAAAGTATAATAGTATTTACGGGCTTTTAGTATAGGGGTAACCTTGGAATACTACAAGGTATTTGGGCGAGTATTTTGGAATAGTAACAACACTTGGAGAATACTTTTCTACCAAGGGGGTGTTTCACGAGAACAACACTCAAGAGGGGGTACTCGGCTAGCACCACTAGAAAAGTGGTACTCTCGGCCAAGGGCCTCACAAAGGGGGAGGGGGAGGCTTGGACGAAAGCCTTACAAAGGGGGAGAGGGATTTCAAGACTTAGAAAAGTGTGGAGTGGATGAAGAAGTCTTCAACTAAGGGGGGTATTTATAGGGAAATCAATGGCCAAGATTAAGACAAGTGGTGGGCAAGTGGAGGGTCAAGATTTGGACAAGTTTTTGTGGGTCCCACTTGCTCATCTACTACACAAAATATCCTACCTAATCCTTGACCAAGAAAAAGGCTAAAAACGTGCCAAGAAGTCCCTTCCAATGCCGTCCACTTGAGGGACAAGTGTCACCCTCTCGTTGGTCCAAAATATTTCATCTCTCGGAAAAATCCGCAAAAATTATTAATGTCGCAACCGTAATTTTCCCCTCGCAAAGTTTGGAAAACGTTTCGTCGGAAAACAATTCTTTTCGTGGGTTGTGAACAAAATTTTCGTCCCTTGCCTAATTTAAGGCTCAAACTTTTGTACGTACGCCCTCACGTACATACTCTGGAAATACGGGGTATAACACAATTATACGATCAAAGCTTATATAAACAGAGGCGGAATCCACACAGGGAAGCTTCGTTTTAACATGATTTAGACTAGATTCCACCAAACTACAGACCATATGCACACAGATTCTTTTAGTTTAGCAGGCACGGCAAATTTACTTCTGGGTTATTCCTAAACCACAGACAGAACATGTAGACTGGTGAAGATACTGATGCAATACTAATCAAATAACCTTACAGACATGGTTTTGGTTTTACATAATTTATACGTATTTAATATTAATCTAGAACTGACATATTAATCCCTCTATTTAACTAATCGCGCTGATAATCACATAATACATACCAGAGCAGTGAAACCCAGATAAGCAGAGACTTAGGAAGACATTAAACAGTCAAAAACATGATTTAAAACAGATCTAAGCTTACTCAAACACATCTAAGCTTGCTCAAAACCACTCAAACTGATTCAAACATTCGTAACAAATGCGATTAGTTCACTGAATCTATAGTGCACGTAAAGATGAGAACTTTAATTGAAAATGTGTTTGGGTTTACCTTCTCCGGACAACGAATCGAGACAGCGTATCAAGTCGTCGATTCACTCGTAGGTTTTGTGCTATGCGATAAAGAAGGGTGAGGCTTCAATTGCTACTGATTGATCTATTTTTCTGGATATTGTTGATGGTGTGCGAAACTAATGCTCGAGAATGTTCGTGTGGAGTGATTAGCTGATGCTAAAAGGTATTAAGACTGATTTTCGATGCCTACAGATTGCTCTGTTTTTGTGGATGTTCGTCGATGCTGCTCCCAAAAAAAAATTCCCCTTTGCATGTGTATATTTCATGGTTTATATAGCCCTAATTCAGGTTCTAATGTTGGTGCGATTTTTTTGGGCGATTATGGTAAAGATTTTTCTGAATATTCCTTAAGGTAAGTCTATATTTGAGGTGATTTGGGTTTTGATTTCAGGAGCTAATTCTTGTATCATTTATTATGGTACTGATTTGGGTGTTAATTGGTATGAAATCGTAGTATATACGGAAGGGAATCTGTAAGAGAAATTGGCTAAAGGGTGTTGGAGGCTGCGGTTTAAATGTGCGTTAGGTTTTGCTTAGGGTTTGCTGGCTGATGCATGGGTGAGGGAAGGCCGCTGGATTCTCAGGAGAGAATCTCGGCAGGGTGGAGTGCGGCGACTATGTGGTAAGGTTTTTTGAAAAATTAGGTTTTTTTTGCGTTTTGGATTGAGGGGATGTGTTTAAGGGCTGTTTGAGGGGGATGAAGTAAAAGGGGAGTGGGCCTGCGAGTTTGGGCTGGGGCGATGTGGAGTGGGCTGCTGGTGTGGGAAAAAAAATGGGCTTGGGATATTAGTTATTTTAGGTGTTAATTTCTAATTAGTAGTGTGTAGGTATTAGGTGTATTATTTTATTAGTGGTAAATTAAATTATTTAAATACAACCCTATGTGTTTTATTAGTTTTAGATTGGATTTTTATTATTACAATAATAAATGCGGGTGTGCTATTTAATTAGTGTTTTATAATGCGATGCCGTTATTAGAATCTTATTTATTATGCGTATTTTGCGATGCTAAATTAAAATTGAATGAGGTTTAGATTATTACTAAATTATTTAAATGCTAAATGCGGATATGACATTTAAGGATTGCTTAATGCTTTTATAAATGCGACGCTATTAAAATGCATGTATTAGATTAAAATTGATTTAAATTACAAATCATAATTATGAAATTGCCTTGCGTATTAATAAAAATGCGAATATGCTATTTAATACGACGTCATTGTTAAATTATTTATTTTATGTATTTATTTATTTATCATTAAGAATTGTTTGAGTTTTAATTAATGGGAAATAGGGCTTAAATTACGAATAATATTAATAAAATTGTTTGTTATTAAAAAGGTCGAGTGCGGACGTGAGACTCAAGGTGTGCCTAATAATCTACGTAAAATGCGGTGCCATCATTAAATTGCTTATTTATGCATGTATTAACGTTTTATTATCGCATTTTATTATTATAAAAAATCATTGGAAAACTAGTGTAATTTTATAGTTAATGACTGGACGGGAGAGTCAAAATTGGGTGTCAACAACGTCTCCATGCTGTCGCGCCCGTTTTTGACCTCCGGGGTCTGAAACGGTATCTGCAACGTTGCTCTTTGGCGCGGTTCCCTGGATGGAGCAATACTGCTGATTTTTAGGAGTTGCCACCTAATTATTTAAGTGAATTAGGACACTTGATTTATTGCAATAAAAATACTGTAATTAATCTCCATTTAATGGTCTGCGAAATTAATGAGATTATGGATCAGGGTTCTTTATTATCCTAAAGGGAAGGGGTTAGGCATCCTTTAAGATCCGTTAACTTGCGGTTATCCGTTCAAACCTAGGTTAATTATATATTGGCTTTTATTCTACCTATTCTAAGCATTTTTACATAATTTACAATTCAAATAAAATGCAATACAGAATAATAAAACTAAAATTAAATGCGACATAAGATAAACTCCGGGACAGCTTTTAGCCCTTTTTAGGCCTTCTGCATAAGATGATCTCCGGGTACCTGCATAAACACTTAGTAAAAGTGTTTGTAATAGAATAAACAATTTTAAAAGCAATAACAAGATTTAATAACTAAAGCCAAAAATAAATCCGTCTTTGTACAGGGAAGACCTTAGAAATCAGACGGAGATTCCTTCATCCAATATTGCTAGAAACAATAAAATAAATAAAACCCTCGGATCCGCGCCAAAACAGTAATAGTTTTAAACACAGAGGGCTCAGATATATAAAAAATAAAGCGGGACAGCCTAAACAAGTATGGCTGCGAGAATTCGCTCTGCCAGCGCATGTTGGTTATCCGGTGTAAGTGGAAGAAATCATCATTGCCCTGAAAGCTTCATTTATTTTATTTTCCGTCTTTGCAACTGTGGAGACCTCAAAAATCGACGGATAACTTTTTCATTGGCCAGCGCAAGTGTAATATCTTATTCAAATCAGTGGGGTTTTATCAAGTGCAGTAATTTGTTCAGAAATCAGTTTAATAAAATAATGACCGGCAAAATCACCGAAAATCGATCAAAACGTAAAATCAATCCAACAAACACCAGAAAGTAACAAAAACAGTGGCCAACAACATCGCTAGATATTCCAAAACATCGCCGGAGACAGTCCAAAATGGTTCAAAAACCAGTTAGTAAAATGGCCAAAACAGTAGCAACATTGCAGAATCAGTCCGCCCAAAATCAACACCCATCAAGAGCAGTGATAAACATAGCCACAGTCGATACAATATCGCTGGAAACACAAAATCCGTAGATTAAAAATCAAAGATCTGATTCGCCAAAAATTCTCAAATAACCATAACAATACCAACACAAAAAGTGAAACAGTGAGTCAAGTGAACAACTGTCTGAACAGTAAAGTTCACGGAAATAGTAGAGTTCGTCGGAGTTCTAGAAACTCCGGCCAGATTCAAAAGTCGAGAAAATCATGCCAAATTCGTCCAACAACCCACAATATATATAATAGCAATGAAAGAGAAACAAACAGTGATTTCAACAACAAAAAGGCAGCGGGCAGCGGCGGTAGCGTCACTTCTACGGATAGGTCGCCGGAGCAACGCCACCACAGTAGTGAGGTTCGACGGTGAGCAGTGGGGTTGATGAGGTTGGGATGATGGAACAGTGGTGTATTCGCCACTAGTGGGTGTGACGGGAGAGAAAGAGGACGGTGTTTCGCCGGTGAGCAGCGGCGGTGTAGGGGCAGTGGGTGTTGTTGGTGTTCGCCGGAGATATAACTCCGGCAAAAGGGAGATGTGCGGCTGAGTTGATGTTGGGCGGCTGAGGGTGTTGATGAAGATGGAGAGAGGGGTCGGCGGCTGGGTAAATAAAGAGAGGGGAGTGTTGCGGCTCCAGAGTGTTTAAAGGGTCTGGAGTTCGCCGGAGATGGAACTCCGGCGAAGGGCGGCGGGAGAGTGTGAGATAGAGTAAAAATCTGCAGGGGGGATCTTAGGGTTTGTGCGGCGGCTGGTTTCTTGCGTTCGCCGGACGAGAAAATGAGAGGGGAGGACCCTTTCCAAAAAATGAAGAGTGTGCGGCTGGCCTTTTGTTGGGCGGCTGAGGGTTCTTTTTAGTGGGGGGGGGGGGGGGGAGGTTTTTATTTATAGGGTATTTAGGTTTAGGGTTTTGGGTATTGGGTATTGGAGGGAAAAGATGAAAGGTGTACTGGGCTTCTTTTTTGGGTCTCAGTCTGGGCTTTGGTTTTTGGCGGATTGGACTGATCCAGATTGTGCCTCGGACTGGACTGATTTTGACAAAAATGCAAAACGGGTTTATTATTTAAAAGAAAATTATTTAAAAGATGCAAAATTATAAAAATGCAAATGCCGATGCAGTAATAATAAAATACAATATTTGACAAATATTTAATGTCTAATTAAAAATAAAGACGGGATGTCAATTAATTATTTAAAGAGATGCAAAATTATTAAAATAAAATAATCGCAATAATAATAACATAATATTTGGAAATGTTTAATACCTAATTAAAAGTAAAACATGATGCCAATTTACAAAAAATAAAACAACATGGAATGTTAGGTAAAAAATATACAAAAATGCCAAAAAATGGTGATTAAAATGCGGTGTCCTAAAATACTTAAAATTGCAATAAATGACTAAAAGATGGGTCAAAATTGGGTGTCAACAAAATGGAGGCTCGCATCTGGAGTCTTATGCGATAAAAAGGTGCCACCAAAACTTAAAGGCAAGTTCTACAAGACAATGATTAGACCGACTATGTTATATGGGGTGGAGGGATGGCCAGCCAAGACTTCGCACATCCAAACGATGAATATTGCGAAGATGAGGATGTTGAGATGGATGTATGGACATCCAAGAAGGGATAATATTAGAAATGATAATATTCAGGATAAAGTAGGAGTGACCTCGGTGAATGATAAGATGCGGGAAACGAGGTTGAGATAGTTTGGGTATGTGCAGAGGAGAGACACAAATGCCCCCAATGCAGAGGTGTGAGAGGTTGGTTATAGACGGGTTCAGGAGGGGTAGAGGTAGGTTGAAGAAGTATTGAGGAGAGGTGATTAGAAGAGATATAACGCATGTGCAACTTACTGAGAACATAACCTTATATAGAGGGTTATGGAGGACACTGATTAGGGTAGAAGGGTAGTATGTAGTCGAGCGTAGTCATACTTACGCTTGCAAACTGGTAGTTGTAGTGTTATTACTGTAGGTTCGCTTAGCCTATCATACTAATAGGCGCGGTATGACTTTACCCCTATAGTTTGATTTCTGCTACTATGTGTTCTCTAGTGTACTTTGTGTGTATTATTTACATGCGCTAGTTACTGCTTACTTTTTCAGAATGCGCTATCATGACTTATTCGCTTTTGATATCAACATTTTCATACTGACCATTTATTTTGTTTTGCTTGTGCTTTGCTTGTACTTATGCTCTGTCTTGAGCCGAGGGTCTCTCGAAAACAGCCGCTCTACTCACCAAGGTAAGGTCTATGTATACTTTACCCTCTCAGACTCCCACATTGTGAAATTTAACTGGATATGTTGTTATTTGGTTTTTGGACGGAGGGAAAAATTAAATTGGATCCACTAATTAATTGCTATATTAATTGGGATTGGATATATGAATCGATTTTTCTATATTCATTATCTAAACCCAATTTTTAGAGGATTCATCATAGTTGACCTCAACCTATTGGATCCCTTCTTTATCGAAGTTTGAGATGGATTTGTTATGTTCACTACTAGAGTTTTTGACAAATGTTTCTATTGGCACATCATCGAAAATCTAGGATTTCTAATAGAAAAACCTTTTGACAAGTACAGTTTTAACTTAAGGTTGTCGAAGGGGTTGGGGTCGGGGCGGGTCGGATCCTGGCAGGGCGGGTCCTGGTGGTACGGGATCGGTAGGGCTAGGGAAAGGGTCAATACCGATCTTCCGGTGGGACAGGTGGGATAGGACTGGCGGGACATGGCAATGTGCCGTCCCGTCCCACATCCCACTAGAAAAGGGGACCGGTGTTGGAGGGGCGATGCGGGTCGTGTCGAGATCAGAATTTATCTTTTTTTAGAGACTTGATATCTGGGATAGAGTGGGAGTGACCTCGATGGAGGATAAGATGCAGAAAGCGAGGTTGAGATGGTTTGGGCACGTGCAAAGGAGAGACACAAATGTCCTAGCGCGGAGGTGTGAGAGATTGGCTATGTATGGGTACATGAGGGGTAGAGGTAGGCCCAGGAAGTATTGGAGAGATGTGATTATACGGGACATGGCGCAAGTGCAACTCACTAAGGACATGACCTTAGATAGGGGGTTTTGGAGGACACTTATTAGGGTAGAAGGGTAGTAGGTAGTCCAACGTAGTCATGTCTACACTTACAAACTGGTAGTTGTAATATTATTATTATTATTATAGGCTCGATTAGCCTATCATACTAGTAGGCACAATATTTTCTTATAGCCCCTTGTCATTTGATTTATGATGCTGTGTTTATTTTGTTTGTCTTATTTATTGCTTCATTTTAGAATTCGCATCATGACTTACTCGCTTTGTTTGTCTTACTTTGCTTAGGCCTGTGATTTGTCTTGAGCCGAGAGTCTCTCAAAAATAGTCTCTCTACCTATCAAGGTAGAGGTAAGGTCTGTGTACACTCTACCCTCCCCAGACCCCATATTGTGGGATTTCACTGGGTATGCTGTTGTTATTGTAATTTCAAAAAAGCTTCGAATATAAACACTTAAATAATTGAACAAGATAGTGTAATAAAAGCATCCCAATATTGTTTTTCTGCCTCTTATATTATTTAATAGAAATATGATTTTTTGTAATACAATTTCAAAATTACAACTTTGTGGTGTTGATCAAAAGTTGCAAATAATATAGTAAATTGCAATTAAGAAAATTACATAGTTAAAAATATCTTTTCTAATTTCTTCACAATGTCTTGTGGTTCTTCGGTTGGAATTGGAAGTTGTTGGTCAAATTGGTCGATGTCGCTTTCAATTCCCTTGGATAAGATTTTATTGTAGTTTTTGCCATCTTCTTCGTTGATCTCTGGTTGACCGCACCTTCTACGCTCCGCTCGTATCCAATCTCTGAATATAACTGTAATTTCTAAGTTATCTTCCGCTAATGAGTATTTGTGCTCTCCCATTTGAAATCTTCCGGCTGAATAAACGCTTTCAGACGCTGTTGATGACGCTTGAATGTTCAACACATCTCGGGCCATCTTTGCTAGTATCGGAAATGTCTACTCATTTTCCCTCCAGTATTTAAGCAAGTATTCACATCCTTCTTCATTGAGAACTGTTTGGTATGGTATAACACCCTGCAAAATAATAAAATCAAACTCGCTAATTTGATTAGTAGTGGAACCACTAAACAATTTATTTCTAAGGATTTCAATACTAGCCGCAAAAACAACATGTCTTTTATAAGGTTGTATTGAAGAAGAAGAAGAAGAAGAAGAAGAAGAAGAAGATGATGATATAGAAGTTGATTGGTTGCTAGCACTTTCTTGTTGGTAATGCATGTATACTTTTTTGCATTCATTGCGTATGATAGACAAGACTTCTTCTTTAGTTGGTTCATTAGGTGGCTGTTCGTTTGGTTTTTTTTTGGAGTTGGAGGTAGAAGTACTGCTATACAATCATAAAATCAATAAGTGATTTACAACCGTCTATTTTAATAGTCGGGTTTAATACAACACCAATAATATAAATAGTGGGAATAATTTATTTATTTTAATTTGATAAACATTTTTATAGGTGCCTTATAAGATGGTTATTCCATATATTCACTAAGTAACAAAAATATTAGAGCTATGTAAAATAACATAGTTGAAATAGTAGGGTAATATATCCCAGAAAATTCTTTCCCAGAAAAATATTAGAGCTATGTAAAAATCAGTTTCATCTATATGAGTGTAATCAATTAAATTATCCTTACTATGAATAGGATGACTAGAAGAAGTACTTTTGCCCTTGTTACCCCTACTAAAAGAAGCACCATTACCCTTCATCATACGTCTAATTCCTTTCATTTTAATTATAAAAAAGGGCATCCCAGTGCACTAAGCAACCGCTATGCAAATAAATAATTAAAGATAATGAAATTAAGTGCGATAATTAAAATAAAGTAACAATAATAATTTAAAGAATGAACGAATGTACCAAACGCCGACGTGTAGTCGGGGTTGAAAATTGAAACTTTGCTCGACGGATGATCCTCAAGCTAGTTGTCAACTTCACTCCCAATTTTTTTAACTTTGATATAAATTAGCAAATAAAATATAAAATTTGGTAGGCAATGTAGAGTTGTAGAGAGAGATATAGAGAGATGGTAGGAAGATTTGGGAGAAAAATGAAGAAAAAATGAAGTATTTGTAGTTGAAAAATTGGGTTAAAATATAAATATACTAACTTAGGGGTTAAAAATAAATATTAAGGGGTAGGGGGTTGGAACCGTTGCACAATGGCCAAAATCTAAATTTGATCGTTGTTACAATAACTAGTTTTGCAAAGGGGGTCGGGTCGGAGTGATCCCGACCCGGCCCACTGGACAGCCTTATTCAACTGATTCCATCATAAATACGTGTGTTTCTTATAGTGGTAAAGCTAGATTTGCGAAATTAAAGAAAGCAATTTTAAATTGTTATATACATGTGAGGAGAGAGAGAAATAGAGAGTAAATGTGTCTTCTCCTCCTTATCCTCTATGCATTTTCCACCTAAAAGCACCATTGAGCATGAACACCCATAAGCATACCCCTTCAAAAGACAAACAAAACCAACGAAAAACATGAGATGCAATTTTTACTAAAGTTTATAGGAAGCTTCTTAAAACATGTTGAGTTGTCTACATGCCCCAAGAGCTCAAGTTTTACAATCAATATTATGAATCCCATATTGTAGAACCCAAATTTTCTAGATTTTTGAAGAATATTGGCATAGTTGATAGTAGTGAGATCTCATAATATCTGCACATATCAAGCTTATGTTCAATTTTATAATTTTATTACTAAAAAATAAATAAATAAAATTATCAAAATTCTGCAAATAAATTCAAATAAATCATCAATAATATAAAAATATTTATTATAATTATTATTTGAGAAAGGTAACAACACAAAAAATGAAAATAGCCTAGATAATCTTTAACATAAAATCTTCATTCATTTCATCATCAATCTCCAATTTTGTTGGTCCTTTTAATAGACATAAAACCCCCACAAGTTGTGAAACCCATCAAAACTTTCTCAATTCTTATACAATCTTACCAAATGAGAAAGTCATAGTTCATAAAAAAATTAATACGCTACGTTACTAGAAGGCCTTTCTAAAAAATATAACATCAATTTGATCAAACTTTAGTTCAATAAAAAGATATTTTAACATGAATAGAAGTTAATGATATTGGTAAATGATTGGTGGGGGTAATTGCTAAAAATATCCTACCAACTTGCAGATTAATATTTGATATAAATAGTTGGTAAATATATCTACCAACGTATGAGTCTATTTTTAACAAAATATAAATTTATGGGTCAAGTTTTATAATTAAAAATTTTCAAATCATGCCTTTTTGGATAATTTGGGATTTGAAATCATGATATGAAGTTGAAGTTGCAATTGATTGCAAAATACTTAAACAAACGCTAATTTAAAATCATGATTTCATATCGCATGTCTAAACACCTACTTATAGTCATATATCTGGACTATATATTTCAGACATAATTAAATTGTACTAGTTTTAGAGTACGCGCTTTGCGCGTGATCACAACGTGTACTTCATTTGATAGGAAACATTATCAAATAAAATTTGTCGTTAATCTGTTGCTAGATTCTCGTAGCTTAAAAAAATTAAATAATTCATCAATCAATTGTTGCGGGATTAACGATAAATTTTACCTGTTTAACTTTCCGTCGCTAATTCATGTTTATTTAGTAGTGAAATAACTTGATGTATAAAATAATTTTGCAGTTTCATTTGTTAGAAAAAGTGTAACAAAAAATAAAGACAATTTATTTAAAATATATTTTATTTTCTACTATTTTATCCTTATTATTTTAAATTTGCATTTTGTCAAGTTGACATTTAAACGTATACTATAATCGATTTGCTTTATTTCTAATTTCTTTCATCACTAATATATTTCGTGTTCACCAGATTATATCTCTTATAGTTTTGTCACTTTGAAAAATAAATTTACTAATGTGAGGAATTTGAAAACAAATAAAATTGGATTTTTGGCTAATTAGTTAAATTCAAAATTTTAATTACTTACTTGCAACATCTGAATCAAAGGGAAAACAATATTTTTTATTAATTGGTGGGTGCTATAGCAAATCTGATTTCAAAAGAGGATTTATTTTAATGTTGAGAATAAAAAATAAAGTATTTGAATTTATTTATTAGAAAAAATTAATTGATTTCAATTTTTTAAATATCAAAAATAATATTTTTCTTACATAATACGTATTTCAAGTGAATTTATTTAAGTAAAATAAAATATGAAAATCCAAGTATAGATATCTTTTTAGAAAATAACTAAATTACAATTTTGTTTAATTTAGTGTAAGGGATTGAAATAATTCCTCTTAGGGATTTCTTTCATTAATCACAATATATATAGTTGTACAAAGGGAATTCCTAATACAGTAAGAATCTTAAACTACTTTAAATACATGTCAATAATAAATACAATATATACTGTGAATATTTGAAGAATATTCACTAATATTTAGTAATAATTTAATTTAACTTTTTTATTTTATCATTAATTAGATGATTTATTGGCTCAAAATTTTAATGACTTATTTTAGACTAAGTTCAAACACCTTTCTTTTCTCTTCAATTTTGTGCATAGTCAAACACTTTTAAGTAAATTGGGACAGAATTTTAAAGTCCTAAATAATAGGATAATAATTAAATGACAATTTTGTGAAATATAAAATCTATTTGAAAGGGATAAAAAGCGAAGTATTAATGAACGGGTTTTTGTGTGCGTCCCGTGTATTAATGAAGCTTTTAAAAATAGCATAAATAATATTCAAACAATATGTTTGTGTTATAATATAATTATTTTCTTTTTTTATTTCTTTGTTCTACTTTACTTTCAAGAAGTTTTTTACTGCACTTTATTAAGCTACTTTTTGTAGAAGACTTATTGACAGTTATTGTCTGTTTGGCCAAGTTTATTTTTCTCTGAAAATATTTATTTAAAAAGTTTAGATGTTTGGTCAAGCTTTTGGGAGAAAACATGTGATTTGGGAAGTAGCCGAAGTTGTTTTGTAAAAGCTAAAATAATTTTTCTAGAAGCACTTTTTTGAAAAGTGTTCTTGAGAAAAATACATGTAGAAACACTTTTTAAACGTCTGGTCAAACACTAATTGTTGCTCAAAAATATTTTTTAAATTAATTGGTCAAACACAAATTGCTTCTCACAAAAATTATTTTTTTGAAAAGTACTTTTAGAAAAAATACTTTTCAAAATAAGTTGATTTTAGAAGTTTGGCCAAACAGGTTAGTAGTAAGCTAATACAATATTATAACTAAAGGAATATGTTCCATGTCTTTCATTGATTATTGTGTACATTATATATAGTGTTACATAATTGTTAACATGGCTACAAACTAGGTAACTAATCTTCCTAATTACAATCGGAGTATAAATTTACCTAATATAAAAGATATACAAAGATACAGAAATATTCTGGAAATAGTTTATCACACCCCCGCAGTCGAAGCTGTAGGTTCTCGTATGTTGAGACTGGATTGGAAATCATCAAAAACTATGTGCGGACGTCATTTAGTAAATATATCAGCAATATGATACCTGCAAGGAACATGAATGACACGAACTTGTACACGAGCCACTTTTTCACGTACAAAGTGAATATTCATTTCAATGTGTTTAGTGCGCTGATGTTGAACGGAATTGGCAGAGAGATATAAATCGCACTAACATTCTCACAGTAGACTAATGTAGCCTTGCGGATTGGGCAGTAGCAGAAGGTTGTGTATCCCTATTTGTCTTGTCTTTTAAAATGTGAAATGTCCTTCCTAGATCGTATTTGTCCTGAGTATTTTCCTTAAGTTGACATATAGTTTTGGCAGCTCCTTTACTTGACCTCAGAATATTGAAGCTTGCCCATCTTGTTTAAGTTCTTTAACTAGTCTAACTATAATATCTGTTAGTTGATTATTGACATTTGTATAATGCTTGTTCTCTGTTAAAAACAGTAAGCTTCATAACCATTTCGTATACAGTCCTGAAATGTTTCCATATAGCATAGATGTGATGTGTCTGACTTAAGTGACTCTATATAGATGAATTGGTATTCTCTAAGTGGTCTACCTTCATGTCTATAGGATTTATCATGTGCTTGAGTAAGTTTTTGCATACCTAATTGTAAGTTCAAATGATTTTGTGCAATATGGATATAAATGATCTCCTGTGTGTTTTTTGAGTCTTAACGTCCTTACGAATTAATCACACACACATCGGCCTCCTCATCTATTCTAGCACCAGTCTTTTCCCCCTTTTGTATAACTAAATAGGCAAATTCATAAATTTTAGCTACATGTTAAAGTTTGGCTCTTTCTTTTGACGTAAAGAAAAATAGTAACTAGTAGGCCAACCACTTTTGGACTGATTTATTCTTCCCTTAGATTTGAATCTATTTGTATGAGGTTATTTGTGTAAGTATATTTATTTGTTGGACGTTTCTATTCTAACTATGTTTTTGTAACATCTATGTTTTGCAGTTTGTTCATAGTTCACCACTCAAAGTTTATCCTACAAGCAAAATGAAAGTTTTTCGAATTAATTGGGCAGGCTACTGTTACAATCGATTACTCAAAGAAAAAATGGAAGGTTGAAGCTATTAGTTAGTATTTTGATGTAATTGTTGACTATGTCGTATTGTTATTAGTTAATGATTGTAAGCTACTAATGATTGAGATACTATTTTAAATATATTATTATGTTTTATGCGAATGATGTTATACCCCGTAGTTCTGGCCATGCGTATGAGAGCGTACGAAAGAGATTAAGACTTAAAATTCTCGAAAGATAGGTTGACGGATTGTTTCGGACGGGTTTTTAGTCAACTTTGAGGCGGTTTGTGTCCAGTTGCATTATGAGTTCCTAGGTGTTTCAAAGGCCTAGTGCGTAGTTCGTTGAGTCTAGTTCCCAACGCAACCAACCGTTCGTCGATAGGACATCGGAGTAGAAAGTTATGGAAGTTACAACCGGTCGTGATCAGGCGGGAAAATTTCGGACGAGCCACACGCGCGGCGCGGAGAATTGGCAGAAGTTTCAGCGCCGCGGCCGTGCGCAGGGCGCGGCGAGGCGGGTTCTGCAAGGGTGAGTCGAAAAATCTGAACTGTTTTGTTTTAAAAAAGGCCATGGGAGGGTGACAAGTGCCCCCCCTATCTGATTTTTGCATGAACTATTTATTGAAGAAGACTTGGTCATTCTTCAAGCTCTCATCTCTCTCTAAGAATAAAAGCTCTTCCTTCTCTCTAGAAAATCAAGAGGAAAGCAAGGATTGAGAAAAATCTGAAAAGTGTGGCAAGAAGGAAACTTATTTGCAAGTTTGTAGGAGTTATTGTGGTGGTGTTTTTGGAAAGGAGGCTAGCAAATTTGTTGGATTAATTTGGCTAAAGCTCTAAGGTAACAATTCTTTATCTTGTTGCTAGTTTTTGGTGTTGCATGTGAAGAAGAAAGAACTTGTAGTTAAAAATATTGCTCTTAGATAAATTGCATGTAAGAAATATGGTTTGGATATGAAAGAATTGGATAAGAAGCTTATGTAAGCATGTTGTAGCCAAAATACTACCTTAAACTTGTTAAGTTATTAGTTATGCATTGTGGGGCAGAATTTTACACATCCAAGTTTAGGTGTGTAATCCCCGTTGAATTGATTGGATTGTTGGGCCTTAAAAGTGGCGTTTGGATGTTGAATTCGGCCTTGAAAAATGTGGCAAAGTATGTAGAAACAAAGGAAATGCTGCCCAATTTTCCATAGAATTTAGTGACTTTGAACTTGGAATATTCTACGTTGAAGCTTGAGGTTATTAAACGTATTATGGTCATTATAGGTTGACATACTACGTGCGGTATTTTGGACTTAGCAAGTGGATTGACCGAAGAGGTATGTGGAACTTTCCTATCTCTTGAGCATGAATAGCTTTACCTATATAGTACGATAGACGTACAAGGTTTTGATATCCCTTACTTGTTTTAAGAATGACCAAGTTTTGTGAGTAAGGGGGGATTAACTCATTTCTTTAAAAAGTATTAAGGATGTCTTGAGTTTTCAAAGTTAAGGGACTTGATGTGTTCAAGTATATGATTCTTGTTTCTTTTTAAAAGTGTAGGTCCCTTGGGTTTAGGAAAATGTATTTGACTAAGGTATAACGTTAATATAATGGCTTTATGGGAAGTTGATTATATTAGCTTTATGGAAAGTTAATAAAGGAAGATTTACTCTAAGTAAAATGAGTACGGATAAATGATTTGAGGTTGTGAAAGACAAATTGATTTTTAAGGCATTAATTGCCTAAGGTTTTAAAAGAGTAGAAGCACATAGTATAGTACTTTGGGTTAAATTCCCGGATTTCATAAAGACATGTTAGTGCCTTAAGTAAACTAAAATGAGAAGGTGTATGAACAAGATTAATAAGAAGTTAAGGGGTTTCTTAACTTGCTTGCATTATGTATGATAGCCGGTTTGTGCTAGTGATATATTATTATTTATTACGGGGTCATTCCCCGGGTTGTGACATTTGCATATTCCGTGGATTTGCTACCCACGATGCGAGGAATACCTCATGCGAGTCCGTAGGGCTCATGCGGGTGAAATAGTCTCATGCGGGTGAGTACAGCCTATGCGAGGAATACCTCATGCGGGTCCACATGACCCATGCGGGTGAAATAGTCCCAGGAGTAGGAGTGCTTAATGATACTGCGGGGCGGATGACCTTGCTTTGACCATGAGCTTCCTATTTTCATGCAGTATAGTATATGCTTGATATTCTCATTGTTAGTAAGGCACAGTGTTCTGTAAACTGATTTTTATACATGTCTCCAGTTATTTTAGACTTATGAGGTATTTTCAGTATTTTCCAGTTTCGCATACTTAGTACATATTGTGTACTGACCCCCTTCCTCGGGGGCTGCGTTCATGCCGCAGGTAGGGGTAAGCAGGTGGTGGATCCTCATTCTTAGGACCATTGGTCTGGTGTCAGGAGCTCCATTCCTCCGGAGGCTTGTTTTGTTGGTACGGTTTTTCCCTGATGCTATAGGTATTATGTACATTCAGGGGTATGGCGGGGCCCTGTCCCGCCACAGTTGTTATTCCTAGAGGTCTGTAGTCACGTTTGTGGTTTGGGCTGAAAGAAAAGTTGTACTGTTATACTTTTGATTAAGTATATTTTTATGGAAGGGAGCTTTGTCGGCTTGCCAGTGATGTTTACTTTTTACAGGCTTATGTGTTATATATGTTCCGCTGCTATTCTCTGATGTATACCTGACGGGGTGTCCCTGTAGGGCACCAGTCGCGGCCCCGGGGTCGGGTCGTGACAAATGATTATATTATATTATATTTTGAATGGGTATTCTTTTTGTTATCTTTTTGATATTTTATTTATTAGGTGAAAAACAGGAGAAAAAAAATAGGTACCAAAACAATAAATAAAAAGTAAAAAAAAAACAGATAAAAAGCTTGCATAGCGCTTAAAAAAGCGTTATGCAAGCTAGTATCTTCAAATTAGAAGTATAACTAGCATAGCGCTTTTTTTGCGCTATGCAAGAAAAACGATATGGTAGTAACCTGCTTGCATAGCGTTTTTTAAGCGCTATCTAAGCTACCATAGCGGTAGCTTGCATAGCGCTATGCAAGCCTTAAAAAAAGCCCTATGCAAGCGCTTTTCTGTAGTAGTGGTGGTTGTCTGGACACACGACGTTCCGCCTCTGGATATTGCATATTCTTGGGGGACAATCTCATTTCATGGTAGCTAAAACGACAACCCACACTGTCTCGGGAGCGCTGAGGCAGAATACCGAGGGGTAGCCAATGTGGTTGCTGAATCATGTTGGCTCTATAATCTTCGGTTAGAGCTATATTGTCCGATTGAAAAGGCAATCTTAGTTTATTGTGATAATGTGAGTGCAATATACTTATTCGGTAATCATGTCCAGCATCAACACACAAAACACATAGAAATTGATATATTATTTGTCCGAAAAAAGGTTGCACGTGGATAAGTCTGACACATCTGGATATGTTTATTTTATATACTATTTTTGTCATAAGTGTTTTAAAAAAACACTTTTAAAGAGTAGCAGTTTGTGTTTGATTAATTTCTTCAAAGTTAGTTACTGAATTCACATAAACCTTATGTTATATTTAATTTAGTTAGTTTTAATGTTTCATCAACGAATGAAGCATATTTAACAAATACACATGAAAAAAGTCTAAGAAACACGCGATATAATTTTAACCTCCCTATACACTGTATCGAATATCCATATACAAAATCTAATATCTAAAATAAAAAAAATCATCGTATCATCATGTATAAAATTCAACAATATCCAAATATTCATTAACTTCAGAATAAGTATCAGTAAATAATTTCATAACTGACACAATTAAGAAATTAATCTCTGTAGGAGTCAAAGAAAATAGATTAAAATTACCTTGGGTAAGAGTCAAGCTTTTGAAAGTTCTTTCGATAGCATATTAAATCAAAGAGAGCATACTAAATTAAAATACTATAAGCAATACTCATTCTAAGAGGCTTTCTCTCAGATGTACAATTACATACGTGGGTAAATACATGAGTATTAAGTTGAACTAACGTAATCTGTTCCTATTCAAATTGAGATGTATAACCAATAATTCATTCCTATTCAAATTTAGAGTCCTCTAACGAAAAAGTATCCATTGAAATTACAAATATATCCTACATAAGATTTAATTTTTAAAATTTAAAGGGTATAAAAGTCGTTCAATATTTAAAGAATATTTTAATTAATCAACATTTATATTTGATAAAAAAACGTAACAACAATTCTAGTGTATTTAGGTTTCTTACCTTGTTTTGTAGAAATCTTGTACAAGTGTAAATAAGATATTAATATTATAGTAGGAATGCGATTTTTTCATATTTATAGATTGTATATTGTATATATAGACCTCTTCAGTAATGAAAATAATCAAGGGATTATTTCTTTCATGATATCAGAAGTCTAGGAAAAAATTTCCTTCTCCCAACTACACTTCCGCCGCCTAGCACCCTCGGAATCTGTTATTTCGACATTTTTTTTTTCTTCTAAATTTTTTCTATCTTCCCAAATTCTTCCTAATCCCTAATTATCCTCTTGTTCTTTCATTATGTCTACCTTAAAGAACACGTTCCATACTGCCCTTACCATCTCCAACATCAAGAATCACATCTCTATCGTTCTTGAGATGGAAAACGTCCAATACGCGACATGGGCAGAATTATTTAAAGTTCATGCACGCTTCGTCAAGTCCTTCACCACATCATCCCCGCGGATACAAGCAAGGAGAAGATGCCTACCACCAATGATGACCCTGTGTTATGGACGATTATTGATGCTACCGTACTCTAATGGATATATTTCATTATCTCTACGGATTTTTTGCATACGATTATTGAACTCGATGCCACGATGATTGATACTTGGAATAGGGTGCGTGAAAACCCAATTTCTGTTTGCTCAAGTGTCTAAATCCGTGTCGAGTGCTTAAATTTTTTTGGACGATACTCCCCCCCCCCCCCCCCCCCCCCCCATATATTATACAACAATGGGCCACTCTATCTGTGGCCTGCTGGCCCAAATATTCTCCCTACCGCACCATCCAGTGACTCAGGCTCACTGTCTGTTGTCCCAAATACCTCTAGTCGATCAAATTTTCAAGCAGCGTGCCCGCCTGCCGCCTAGTAAATTACCCGTCGACCAAAGATCACGGCGATGGGCCCACCGCATGCTTGATCCGAGGTAGTTCGCCAACGTCCTCGGTCCAGTCCGTTTCTATTCCGAATCAAGGGTTCGTTACTCGTAGCCAAAGGAGTTTTTTTAAACCTAAACGACATTTTAATTTACATTTTAATGTCACTAAATCACCCCTACCACGTAACCCAATGTCCGCCCTTCATGACCCGAATTATAAAATGACCATGGATGATGAATATAATACTCTTATTAAAAATAAGACATGAGAGTGATCGGTGTATTTTATATACACTTTTTGAGTCGTTTTTAGTTAGTCTTTTGTCCATTTTTGTACAATACGTGTCGTCTTAGGATAGATTTTCTTTCTTTTGAGTCAAATTGGTTAAAGTGACTCTTTGGCGGAAAAGGAGCGAAAAGAGGGCAAAAGTGGAGGTTTCAGAGCTTAAAATGCGAGAAAGTGGCGAACCAGGCACGGACACGGGCCAGCGCCGCGATGCCTCCAGCCAGCATAACCAGGCGCCCCGGCGCCCAACATTCAGAGGCGTCAGAGTTCCAGCGCGCGGCTACTCGAACAGAGTGCAGCGCGCGGCTAATCATCGTAAAGTCGCAGAACTTCCGTATGGCTGATGCGAACAGCGGCCGACGCTGAAAAATCAGGTTTTGGACGAGTTTATGGGCCAGGCCTGAAGGAAAACCTTAAGGTCGGTTTGGAGGCTATAAAAAGAGAACCCTAGGCAGTTTTAAATGGTTCCCTTCTTGCTAACAACACAACACATCTTGGAGTTCAAGATTGGAGACCATTCTTTAGTAATTTTCTTTCTTTCTTTTACTTTATTTCAGTTTTATGTTGGATATTGAATTAGTTTTTGTCATGTCTATGGCTAGGAACTAATTCTAATATAGGGCTTTCCATGTCAATTCACTTGAACCTTATTTTATGAATTAATGCATGTTATGGTTGTTCTTCTTATTGTTGAGATTTATCCAATAGATGATTTGATTGCTTGGTAATTACTTGATCATTAATTATCATTATTTATATGATTTCTAATCAAACTCCGAAAGGAGGAGATTGTGACTATGCTGTAGTTGGGTAGACATAGGTCGAATTGGGGATGAAAATACCTCAATTACTTGTGTAGCATTAATAAGGGTTTTTGTTCTTAATCCTCCTATAGAGTCATCCTTATCACCGAAAGGTAGAAAGGAGCGCTACTGGGGTTGAGTGTTTATATAGCCTTAACGGGAGTATAAAACGAATTAGTAAACCTGCTATCTCCAAAAGAAGAAGAACCATAGTTAATTGCATTAATAAGTAATATAAGTGGATAGTTGAGGAGACTTGGAAGCCCTATCTCCATCATCACTGAAGTAAACACATAGTTAATTAGTCTTTATAATTATTAATCATAATCAACAACTCAAATATCGGTCACCAAATAGATAACAAAGAATAGAAGTTGATACTTGAACACTAATCCCTGAGGACGATAACTCGGTCTTCAAAGACTATATTACTTGACTCGACAACGTACACTTGCGTTAAAGTGTGTGCATTAAATCGCGCATCAAGTTTTTGGCGCCGTTGCCGGGGATTGGCGTAGTTCAATATCAATTTTATCTATTCTTAATTTCTAATTTGGTTTTTTTTTTTTATATTTTTTTTAGTTAATTTTTTTACGTTTTTTTTTTTTAATTTTTTTTGTGAGAACCAGTTGCCGTGATCCGTTTTTCTGTTTTTGATCTGTTTCAGGAACTCAGTTTATGCGAAGGAGAAGAGGAGCAAACACTCTTGTTCCCTTCAATCCAGAAATTGAGAAAACTTGTAAACAGAACAGAAGGAACCAACGAATTTCAGCTGTAAAAGAGATGGAAGGCGCACAAAACAATAACGAGATGAATGAGGGGTTAGGTGATCATCAGCCTAACATGAGAATGCCTCGGAGAGTGCCTATGGATGTAGAGGAGAGAGTTCAAGTCCAGGAGGAAAGAAGCTTGGGAGATTACGTGCTGCCGAGGGTGAACGGAGCACAAACTTGTATTAGGCTCCCAGCAATAGGAGCAAATAATTTTGAGATCAAACCGGCGATTCTAAGTATGGTGCAGAACACGGTGCAGTTTGGAGGACTGCCGTCGGAGGATCCTCACATGCACATATCTAATTTCTTGGAGCTATGTGCAACATTCAGATATAATGGCGTTACTGATGACGCCGTCAGATTGAGGCTCTTTCCCTTCTCACTCAGGGATAGAGCAAAAGTGTGGTTGAATTCCTTGCCAGCTGATTCGATTTTTACATGACAAGAGCTGGTACAGAAATTTTTGGCAAAATTCTTCCCACCATGCAAAGCAGCGAAGTTGAGAGGGGAGTTGAATAATTTCTATCAAGCAGATGGAGAGTCATTATACGAAGCTTGAGAAAGATTCAAGGACTAGCAGAGGAAGTGTCCACACCACAGTATTGAGTTGTGGAACTTGGTCCACATCTTCTATAATGGGCTGAGCGGAACAACCAGAACAATTATTGATGCAGAAGCAGGTGGGACCTTTATGAGGAAAACAGCCCATGAAGCTCACGACTTATTGGAAGACATGGCCACCAATAACCATGTCACAGAAGATAGACAAATTAGTGGAAGAAGAACAGTGGGAGTTCATGAGATAGATGCCATAACTGCCCTGAATGCCCAAGTTGCCCTTTTGACCAAGCAGCTGCAACAACATACAGTATCTGTGAATGCAGTACAAATGCCAAAGAGCTGTGAAATGTGTGGTGGTCCACATACATTCGACAGATGCCCATCAACTGATCCTAATAATATGTCAATCGAGCAAGCAGAGTGCCAAGCTGTAGGTAACTATCAGAGGCCCCAGAACAACCCATACTCCAACACATACAATCCAGGGTGGAGGAATCACCCAAATTTTTCATGGAGAGGAGCGGGGCAGCAGAATCGGTTGAGGCGAGATCAAAACCAGCAATCATTCACTCAGGCCTCACCTTCTCAACAATTCAATGGCCCCATCGACGTAAAATCCAGACGAATGAAGCGGCTTTGTTGACACTCACAACTCTCAAACCCGGTTCATGGCGCGAAACTAGATCTTCGCCAGAACTTGGAAACGCAAGTGGGTCAACTAGCAAAGCTATCGAACAACAGGCCACAGTGCATGTCAAGAAACACGAGATGAACCCAGAGAACAATGCGGAAAATGCGGTGAGAAATGGTAAACAGTTGGAGCAGCATACACCTCAGCCGGTAGTTGAACAAAGGGTAGAAATAGAGAAAGAGAAGGTGGTTGAAGCTCGCCCGATGGTAGAAAGCTCGGAGAAGGAGTATACCGAGAAGATTCCGCTCCCAAAGATTGCAGAGGAAGGTAGTTGATAAGCAATTCTCCAAGTTTTTGGAGACGTTCAGAAAGTTACATATCAACATACCCTTCATCGAAGCGTTGGAGCAAATGCCTTCTTATTTCAAATTCATGAAGGAAATTTTGGGGAAGAAGAAGAAGAAACTAGCAGAGTATGAGATGGTGACACTGACTGAGGAGTGTAGTGCTATCCTGCAGAAGAAGTTGCCCCCTAAACTAAAAGACTCAGGGAGCTTTACATTGCCTTGCACAGTTGGCAATGTGACATGCAACAGGGCCCTTTATGATTTAGGGGCAAGTATAAATTTGATGCCTTTATCAGTATTTAAACGGTTGGAGTTAGGTGAGGCAAAACCAACCACGGTGAGCCTGCAACTAGCCGATAGAACAGTGGTGCACCTAAGGGGGAAGATTGAGGATGTGCTTGTTAAAGTAGGAAAATTCTTTTTTCCTGCAGACTTCCTCATTCTCGACATGGAGGAGGATGCAGAGATCCCCATCATATTGGGGAGACCGTTCTTGGCGACAGGGAGAGCCCTGATTGATGTAGAAAAGGGTGAGCTGACGCTAAGGGTAGAGAGCGAAGAAATGGTGTTTAAAGTATTTAAACACATTATTGAGCCACCGGTCATGAGCAGATGCTTTGAAATCAGCACCATCAGAACCTCATGTGAGCCAGTGCAAGCCAAAACAAGGGAGATAGGCCCACCAAAGCAAGTACATGATGTTGAACCTCCGCCAAAGCAGGTATGTGCCACTGAACCTTCGCTTGAAAATAACTATAAGAAGAAAAATCGAAGAAGAAAAAGGCGAATGTTAAAAAAATGGATTGGTTGTGGGGTTAATCTACCCCACACCTCTTGAGTTAAGGAAGTTGCGTCCGGCTAAAAGACGTTAAAGACAACGCTACTTGGGAGGCAACCCAAAGTATTTTAAATTATTTATTTTAATGTAGTTAGCTTTACTAAGAACAGTCTCACGGAGGTAGTGTTTGTGTTATGTTGACAGGTACAGGGGCCAACAAATTTGGAGGGCGAAAAATTGAAACAACAAAGGGATTCCAGAAAATCGGGTTAGCGTATTTCGGGAGCGAATGGCGCCAAAAATCCAGAAAAAATGCCAAGTCTAGCGCGCTACCAGAGTAAGTCGCAGCTGAAACCCGTAAACTAAATAGCGAACCCGATTTTTCCCCAAATTCCAAATAGAAACCTAACCCTTCCTCTCCACAAAAACCCACGAAAATCAACACCTTACATAAACATCTTCCATAAACCAAACCCAAATACAACCAAAGCTCTTAAATTCCCTAAAACCTTAACCATATCAACCAACAAAACTTCATCCCATAGCCTCAAATCACCATTAGAAGCAAGAAAACCTTGAAGAACACCGTAAAAAGGTAATCTTTTTCTTTTCTTGAAAGCTTTACTGTAGTCAGAGGAGGTAGTAGATTGGAGGAGTGTTGTATTGTTGAAGTTGTTGGGGTGTTGAAAATTGGTTGTGAAATTTTGAGGAAGAGTATACAAGGAGGGTGTGGGTGTTGTGTAGAAGCTTCTTAAGTGAAGTTTGGGGGTAATAGGTATTGTAGCTGTTAGTTGTTGGGTGATAGTGTTGGGTAACATTTGTGATACTAAGGAAACGCTGCAAAAAGTGATCTAAACATGTCTGCCAGAAAGAGAAGAGCCTCCACATCCACCTCAACTCCTCAATATGATGATACTAGGTTTGTTAGCCAACGAGCTCATGAAAGATACAAAAAGCTTAGTACTAGGCCCTTAATCCCTGAAAGAGGAATGGATTATCAAAGGGATTCACTTAGGGAGGAGGATGTCTATGAGCCCATTCGGGCGATGATTGAGATGATGGGGTGGAAAAGATTTGTAAACCCGGAAAAGATAGCACCAATGAACACAGTGATGGTGCGTGAATTTTATGCTAATCTTCCGGAGAAGGTGGACAATGGATGCTTTGTGAGGGGAAAATATGTGCCTGTGACGGCAGAAGAGGTCAATGCGTTATTGGAAACAGTTGATGTTGAAGAAAGAGGTGATGACCGAAGCTACTTCAGAACATGGTCTAGAAGCACCAACAACATCGACTGGAATACCGTTGCAGCCTGATGAGCTACCACGGGCTGCATTTGATATTGCCAGAAATGGGTCAAGAGGACTGAGCAGGTGTCAGTTCAACAAAGCAGCCAAGGGTTGGTTGTATTTCGTCAGTGCCCGCCTAATTCCATAAACGCACTTCACCAGAGTGCCAGAAGACGTGGAATTTCTGTGGATTGCGTTGGGGGAAATCCTCTTCCTTTCTCTCTTCCTGATCAGCGGATTCAGAGTGATCAGGTGAAGCCCCCCTTCGGAGTTATGACGTCATTCCTTGCGGCATTTCTCTTTTATGGGCTCTTTCCCTCGTATCTGACCTATCCGGACAGAATCAAATTGATATATGGAATTATGACGGGGAAGACGATTGATGTGGAGAAGGAGATAGTGCAAAATATTGAAGAGACCAGCAGGTTGGTAACAACAGGTGGGTTGGGACATGACTCACTTATTACAAGTTTATGCGCCATAAATGGGGTTCCAACCCTACCCACTGATACTTATGAGAGAAATCAACTGCCTGTGTCATATGGGATAGTGCACTCCTTCCCAGACCCAATCCCTCCAGCAGCCGCAAGAAGAAGAGCACCAGCACCACCACCAGCAGCAGCAGAGGCTGCCATGGATGAAGATGAGCACAAGCAGAGGCTCATGAAGCGAGAAGAAGCCATCAGCCACCCACATAATCAGAACCTCCAGTGCCTATGATGGAGCAGTTTCTCCAGAACCAGAGAAGGATGATGCAAAATTTCGACACGGTTGTTGACACCCAATTTTGACCCATCTTTTAGACATTTCTTGCAATTTTAAGCATTTTAGGACACCGCATTTTATCATCATTTTTGACATTTTGTATATTTTTTACATAACATTCTATGTTGTTTATTCCTGTAAATTGACATCATGTTTTGCTTTTTACCTTTAATTAGGTATTAAACATTTTTTAGCATCTCTTTGAATAATTAACTGACACCCCGTCTTTACTTTTAATCAGGCATTAAATATTTGCTAAATATTGTATTTTATTATTATTGCATCAACATTTGCATTTTAATAATTTTGTATCTTTAAATAATTTTCTTTTAAATAATTAATCAAATTTGCATTTTTTGTCAAAACCACCGATCCGTGGCATAATCGAATCACCCAATCCCATAAATCGAAACAAAAAATGAAGCCCAATACACTTTCATCCAATACCCAAACCCAATACCCAATAACCAATACCCAATACCCAATACCCAATACCCAAAGCCCAATACCCCTAAACCCTAAACCTAATCTCACCCTATAAAACAAAACCCTATTTTCTACCCTACTCGATGACCCTAGCCGCACAAACAGTAAAAACCCCCCTCACCCTCTCAGATTTTTATCCTCTCTCTCCCTTCCCCTCCTTCCCGTCGCCGCCTTTCGCCGCCTTCGCCGGAGCTCCAGGCTCCGGCGAACACCCTCTCTCACACACACACACAACAGCCGCACAACCCTACAATATCAGCTCACCCTCACTCCCTTCTTCACCTCCCTCGTCGCCGCTGCCACTGTTCCCGTCACCGGCGAACCCCCCTAGCAACACCTCACTGCCGCACACCTCGTCATCACTGACCCGTCGATCTCCCAACCCTTTTTCCGTCGCCTGTTGACCTCGCCTTCACGTCACTGCCACTGTCGAACAGCTGCTGGTGGCGTCGCTCCGGCGACCTCGCCGTGGAAGCGACGCCGCTGCTGCCCTCTCTCTGTTGGTAACCTTGAAACTTGTCGGATTTAAACTCCGGCGACACTATTGTTTGCTCTTCACCTTTGTTGCTATATTTTGCGTTTTGGGGGACTGATTTCTCGTTTTTTGTTTTTGTGTACCTGGCCGGAGTTTGTGAACTCCGGCGATGTTAACAATGGTTGCTATTTTATTACTGGTTATGTTGCTACTGTTATCGTTATTGTTTGAACTGTTGGTCGTTGTTTCACTGTTTGTCCACTGATTTTCTAAGAATTGCTTACTATCCGCTGGATTTTGGACTGGTTTTAGGCTATTTTGCTCCGATTTTGGCTATGATCTTTGGTGAATTTTCGGCCACTTATTGCTACTGTTTGGGGCATTTTGTTGGACTGATTTTCGGCCATTTTGCTACTGTTTTGGCCATATTATTGGACTGGTTTTGACCATATTGTTATTAATTTTGGACATTTTTGCTGGTTTACTGATTTAGAACAAATACTACACAGTTGTTATTTTACTGATTTGAACAAGATGCTACACTTGTTTGGCCAATGAAAAAGTTATCCGTCGATTTTTGAGGCCTCCACAGTTGCAAAGACGGAAAATAAAATAAATGAAGCTTTCTGGGCAATGATGATTTCTTCCACTTACACCGGATAACCAACATGCGCTGGCAAGGCGAATTCTCGCAGCCGCACTTGTTTAGGCTGTCCTACTTTATGTTTTTTACATATCTGAGCCCTCCGTGTTTAAAATTATTACTGTTTTGGCGCGGATCCGAATGTTTTATTTATTTTATTATTTTTAGCAATATTGGCCGATGAAGGAATCTCCGTCTGATTTTCAAGCTGTGCAAAAGACGGATTTATTTTTTGCTTTATTTATTAATTATTGCTATTACTTTAAAAATTATTTATTTTATTACTAACACTTTTACTAAGTGTCTATGCAGGTACCCGGAGATCATCTTGTGCAGAAGGCCTAAAAAGGGCTAAAGATGTCCCGAAGTTTTATCTTGTGTCACCTTTAATTTTAGTTTTTATTTATTTATTCGGTATTGCATTTTTTTTTAATTGTAAATTATGCAAAAATGCTTAGAATAGGTAGAATAAAAGTCAATACATAATTAACCTAGGTTTGAACGGATAACCGCAAGTTAACAGATCTTAAAGGATGCCTAACCCCTTCCCTTTAGGATAATAAAGAACCCTGATCCAGAATCTCACATAGCTTTTGCAGACCTTTAAATGGAGATCATTTATAGCATTTTTATGCTATTTAATAAGTGTCCTAATTCACTATAATAATTAGGTGGCGACTCCTTAAATACATTTTAGGAATCAACCATATGTAGTACTCCCATTTCGACTCCGGTTAAAATGAGGTGTTACAACGGTGATACAAGGACAACAAGAATTGAGGCAGGGGCAACAACAGTTGCACCAGCGATTTGACGAGATGAGTTCCTTGTTCAACCAATGATCAATGCACTATCCACCGTCACCGCCACCGCCACCATTTTAAACCAAGTTTGTAAGTGTCCTGTTTATTTTATTTTCTTTGAGTCTTGCACACATTGGGGACAATGTGTGATTTAAGTTTGGGGGTGTCTTATTTGTATCTTATTGTTGTAGTATGTTTGAGTCTTTTTGATTTTTTTGTGTATTTTTGAGTCATAATTGTCTGTCAAAGATCATGCATGCTGTAGTTACTAGAAACACCTAGTGAAATAAGGTGGAATAATGTAATGGAATTA
Organism: Przewalskia tangutica; assembly: GCA_029844215.1. Lineage (NCBI taxonomy): Eukaryota > Viridiplantae > Streptophyta > Magnoliopsida > Solanales > Solanaceae > Przewalskia > Przewalskia tangutica. Next base: position 7,248,356 of record CM056740.1, on the reverse strand, counting down.
GAAGCAACTATCTAAACACTTAGGTTAGATATGTCAAAAACTCATGAAATCTGTCTCTTTGGAATTTCTACTTGAATTGTGCATTGTAAATGATTAAAACCTATGTGTTATGATTGTTTGCTATTTGAGGCGAAATAGTTAGGATATGCATGTTAGGGAGATGACTCAGGCAATTCTTTGTTAGCCAATTCTTACCACTCTTTTCTATCCCTGACATTAAAAATATTCCTAGTCAGCCCCATTGAGCCTAAACATGAAGCTTTTTTTTGACACCCTATATTTCCATACTTGTGCCATAAGTAAAAATGTGAAATAGTTAGAATAGAATGTGTTAAAAAAGAGACAAAAAGAGCAAACAAGTTTGATGCACCCCAATAAAAAAGTAATAAGAAATAGGCAAAAGCCTAAGTTTGGGGGTGCTTGTTATTATATTACACTTCACGCTCTCAAAACAAAAGAGGGGAAAGATAGATTTGAAGTGAAGAAAAGAAATCAAAAGAAAAGGGAAACATTGAAAAGCTAAAGAGCTTATGGTACACAAAATGAGTCTAAATGCCTATTTTTACCTACCCATGCCTAAGCCTACATTACAACCCTGAAAAGTCCGGAAGATCTCTTATATGCATATCCATGATTAGTGGAGAATAGCAAGTAAAAATGTCATAGGATTTTTGAAATTAACATGCATGATTCAGTATGTTGACTTCCATTAAGTATGATAAAAATGAGTTTGCGAAATATCTAGCTTAATGTGTTTAGAATGCTAAAAATTTCATGCTATATGTTCCTGCATATTATTCTGCTAACCTTCATGTTTTTCTAAGTAACACCAATGCAGCAAAGTGATCAATGTCATTGAGTCTCTCTATTTTCTTTTTCCTTAAGTCTTTATTTCTTTCTTTTTATCTTTGCTCGAGGGCGAGCAAAAGTTAAGTTTGGGGGTATTTGATCGGTGTATTTTATATACACTTTTTGAGTCGTTTTTAGTTAGTCTTTTGTCCATTTTTGTAAAAATACTTGTCGTCTTAGGATAGATTTTCTTTCTTTTGAGTCAAATTGGTTAAAGTGGCTCTTTGGCGGAAAAGGAGCGAAAAGAGGGCAAAAGTGGAGGTTCCAGAGCTTAAAATGCGAGAAAGTGGCGAACCAGGCACGGACACGGGCCAGCGCCGCGGCGCCCAACATTCAGAGGCGTGCAGAAGTTCCAGCGCCGCGGCGCCTCCAGACAGCAGAGTGCAACGCCGCGGTGCCTCCAGACAGCAGAGTGCAGCGCCGCGGCGCCTAATCATCAGAAAGCTGCAGAACTTCCGGCGCCGCGGCGCCAGTAGCAGGGCCGCGGCGCCGACGCGGGAAAAATCAGGTTTTGGACGAGTTTATGGGTCAGGCCTGAAGGAAAACCTTAAGGTCGGTTTGGAGGCTATAAAAAGAGAACCCTAGGCAGTTTTAAAGGGTTCCCTTCTTGCTAACAACACAACACATCTTGGAGTTCAAGATTGGAGACCATTCTTTAGTAATTTTCTTTCTTTCTTTTACTTTATTTCAGTTTTATGTTGGATATTGAATTAGTTCTTGTCATGTCTATGGCTAGGAACTAATTCTAATATAGGGCTTTCCATGTCAATTCACTTGAACCTTATTTTATGAATTAATGCATGTTATGGTTGTTCTTCTTATTGTTGATATTTATCCAATAGATGATTTGATTGCTTGGTAATTACTTGATCATTAATTATCATTATTTATATGATTTCTAATCAAACTCCGAAAGGAGGAGGTTGTGACTATGCTGTAGTTGGGTAGACATAGGTCGAATTGGGGATGAAAATACCTCAATTACTTGTGTAACATTAATAAGGGTTTTTGTTCTTAATCCTCCTATAGAGTCATCCTTATCACCGAAAGGTAGAAAGGAGCGCTACTGGGGTTGAGTGTTTATATAGCCTTAACGGGAGTATAAAACAAATTAGTAAACCTGCTATCTCCAAAAGAAGAAGAACCATAGTTAATTGCATTAATAAGTAATATAAGTGGATAGTTGAGGAGACTTGGAAGCCCTATTTCCATCATCACTGAAGTAAACACATAGTTAATTAGTCTTTATAATTATTAGTCATAATCAACAACTCAAATATCGGTCACCAAATAGATAACAAAGAATAGAAGTTGATACTTGAACACTAATCCCTGAGGACGATAACTCGGTCTTCAAAGACTATATTACTTGACTCGACAACGTGCACTTGCGTTAAAGTGTGTGCATTAAATCGCGCATCAGAGAGTTGGTGCCCCGTCCGACTGGTGTCAATATTATTCTGTGTATGTGAATTTTTACTCATAAGGAAAAATCTGACGGTTCGTTTGAGATGCATAAGACCCGTCTTGTAGGTGATGGTAATACTCAACAGGTTGGTGTGAATTGTAGTGAGACGTTTAGTCCGGTAGTCAAACCGGCTACCATTCACACTGTTCTCAGTCTGGCTTTCTCGAAAGCATGGCTTATTCATCAGTTGGATGTGAAAAATACTTTCTTACACAATGATCTTAAGGAGACGGTCTACATACATCAGCCTTTGGGTTTTAAGGACCCCAATTATTCTCACCATGTCTGTTTGCTGAAAAAGTCTTTGTATGAGCTTCAGCAGGCCCCACGAGCTTGGTATAAGAGGTTTGATGATTATGTGTCTACTATTGAGTTTTTCACAGCAGGTCTGATCATTCTCTGTTCATCTATCGATGTGGTACATCTCCAGCATACATTCTCTTGTATAAGTGTAAATATGATATTAGTATTATAGTAGGAATATGATTTTTTTATATTTAGAGATTGTATATTGTCTATATAAATTTCTTCATTAATGAAAATAATCAATTAGGGAGTATTTATTTCAATATTTATGCTTTTAAAATAATATAAATATAAATGGTACTCCATTGGGACCGATAAAATGTTTTTTAACATTATTGCCAATCATAATTTAAGGGGATAATTAAAAAAATAATTCATAAGTCTCATGATAGGCCAGAAATCATTACTCCTCGTGTGATTGGATTAATTGGTCTTTTGAGCATGCAAGTGTGATTGTATGGAGTGTCTTGCTCTTTATTCAATCAATCATTTTAATACTCCATCCCTTTCGATTTACAATGATATAATTTACATCATCATCGAGTATAAAAAGAATTAAAACTTTTAAAATATGTTAAACATATCATAAAAATAAAAACCCAAACACCACCTTCATATATCATGAATAAATGAGAGTTTAAATTCTCTGTATTTATAATATAAAAAATATTTACACAGTTATTAATCTTATCAAGAACCGAAAAGGGGTGGAGGTTGGGGGGACGCAGTGGGAAAGTTAAAAGTGTAGTAAGGTGGTGTTTGGCCAAGCTTCTGAAAGTGTTTCTGTTTTTCAGAAACACTTTTTTGGCCAAACACCCTCTTTCCAGAAGTAGAAATACCTTTTTCAGAAGATAAAAAGTGTTTCTAGATGGGGAGAGGGAGAGAAGCAGAAACACCAATTTGGTGCTTCTGGAGAAGCCCTTTTTGTTCATTCATCGAATTTTTTTTGGACTCATTTACCATTACCATTTTCTTTTCACAAAAAAAAATCCTTTTAATCTCATATAATATCCCTATATAAAATAGAAATTTGAAAATAGGGGTAGGAAATGGTAATATATATATATATATATATATATATATTTATATTTTTTTTAAATTTAAAAAAAAATTTGAAATAGAAATTTGAGGATGGATAGGGCAATGAGTTGGGGTGGGGGTAGGGGTAAGGGGTAAGAAAAAAATTCATTTTTTTTTATAAAAGTAACAAAAAATATGAAATAGAAATTTGAGGATGGGGTAGGGCGCGGGGGTAAGAAAAAATTTCATATTTCCAATCATTTTTTATAAAAGTAACAAAAATATGAAATAGAAATTTGAGGATGAGGTAGGGCAATGGGGTGGGGTTGGGGGTAGGGCGGGGGGAGGGGGGGGGGTAAGGGGGGAGAAACAAATTCATATTTTTATAAAAGTAAAAAAAATATGACATAGAAATTTGAGGATGGGGTGGGGGTAGGTGTGGGTAGGACGGGGGTAGGTTGGACATATTTGAGTCATTGACTATCATATTGTCGTTACATTTCTTATGTACAATATAATATTATTTTTTGATTAAATGTTGCAATTAAATAATTTTAAAAAAATTTATTAAATTGTAAAGATATACTAATTTTTAGAAACATACGATAAAAAAAGAATATTTTAAATAGTTTTAAATCTATTAAAAAGAATATTCTAGTAAATTTGCATAAATGTTGGTCAAACAGAAAACTCTTTCTGCTTCTCAAAAACACTTCTATAATTATAGGCCAAACACCCTAACTGATTCTCCAGAAACAGTTTCTGCAGAACTACTTCTGAAAAACAGAAACACCTTTCCAGAAATTTGGCCAAACAGAACGATTGCGGGAATAATTGATTATTCTTTTTAATTGTTTAAAAAACATAGAAAACTTGAATAAAATATGCTTTAGTCGGCGTAACTTTCTGCTTTGCTTTTGAGATTACAATTTGGTATTGATTTATTCAACGAACTTTATCTTTCGATTAATTTAAAAAATTAAGTTTTAATAATTTTAATAATTAGGAGTACTTGCTCTCCCCCAGAAAAGTATAATTAACAAAGAGAAAGTACGAAATATTCCCACAACTTTAATTATTTAGCCTTTTAAATGGGCGGTGGATAATTTAACCAAGTTTGATATACAAAAAGGAAAAAGAGAAAATATAATTTAACCAAGTTTGATGATTAATAACTTTTAAGAATCTCTAATGGAATGAGAACATAGACTCCTTATATGGATTTGGACAATCCTTATCCTACAAGCTAGCTTTTGGGGTTGAGTTAAGTCCAAGTTCCATTCTTACATGATATCAGAGTCAGGTCTATTTCAATTCTTTGTTCACTGATGTTGGGCCCCAAATTATATTATCCACGCTCGTCTGGGCGTGTGGGGGAGTGTTAAGAGCCCCACATCGGTAATGAAATGAGAACATGAGCTCCTTATATGAACTTGAACAATCCTCACCCTACAAACTAGCTTTTAGGATTGAGTTAGGTTCAAGATCCATTCTTACAATAACAAAATGAAGAAAATATAATTTAACCAAGTTTAATGAAAAAGGAAGAAGAGAAGTCAATTTAACAGAGTTTAGAAGAACTTAGATGGACTTAACTGATAGAATATTTTCCTCATATTTATTCATCTAATATGGTAAGAATATATACATGTAATACAATAATTAGGAAGAGTGATATTCTCCTTAATATCTTTCTATTTAATTACATATTTAATTATAATAATATCTCCTATTTAATTCTAATAATATCTCCTATTTAATTCTTTTACAACATACCATACTAGGATCTTTACATCAATAATATTATTAATTAACATTAAATAATATTATTCTAACACTCCTCGCTGAATTTGGAGGCGCGAATCTTGAGGCGTCCCGAAATTCTTCAAATAAAATCAGCGGAAGCCCTTTCGTGAAGATATCGGCGATTTGATGACGCGTTGGGACATGTAGTACTCGCACTTGTCCGCGTGCCACTTTTTCACGGACAAAATGGATATCCAACTCTATATGTTTAGTGCGCTGATGATGTATTGGATTTCCAGAGAGATATATTGCACTAATGTTGTCACAGTAAACCATAGTAGCCTTCGGAATTGGGCAATGAAGCTCTAGTAAAAGATTCTGAATCCAGCATGAATCAGACACAACATTGGCAACGACACGGTATTCAGCTTCAGCACTGGAGCGCGATACTGTGGGTTGCCGTTTGGAAGACCATGAAACTAAATTATCACCGAGGAAGACACAATACCCAGATGTGGAGCGTCTGGTGTCCGGACAGCCTGCCCAGTCTGCATCTGTATAAGTGACAAGTTTGGAGATGCAAGATGGGTAAAGATGTAATCCATATTCCTGAGTGCCCTTAATGTAGCGTACAATCCGTTTGAGTGCCTGCATATGTTCTTCCATTGGATTATGCATGAATAGACACACTTGTTGTACGACATAGGTTATGTCTGGTCTGGTAAAAGTGAGATATTGCAACGCGCCTGCTAGGCTGCGGTACAATGTTGGATCAGCAAAAGGTTTGCTAGAGATGACACTTAATTTGGACTTTGTATCCACCGGTGTTGCTGAGGGTTTGCAAGAGGCCATTCCAGCCCGTTCCACGATCTCAGATGCATACTTCTTCTGGGAGAGAAAGAGCCCACCTGCATGTCTTGTCACAGCAATTCCTAGAAAGAAGTGCAATGGACCAAGATCCTTCATAGCAAATTCTGAACCAAGCTGAGACATGATATTCTTGCGAAGAGAGTCTGAAGAAGCTGTCAGAATAATATCATCCACATACAATAGAAGATAAGCCGTATGATTACCCTGATGATAGATAAAAAGAGAATTATCGGACCGGCTGTGTGAAAACCATATCTGTGATACAAAATCTGCAAACCGCTGATACCAGGCCCTGGGTGCTTATTTGAGGCCATACAAAGACTTTTTTAGCAGACACACATGATTGAGATATTTTGGATCTCTGTACCCCAATGGTTGGTGCATGTAAACAGTCTCATTTAGGTGACCATGGAGAAATGCATTTTTGACATCCAACTGGTGAAGTGACCATCCTCTGGAGAGAGACAAGCTGAGCATTGTTCTGATAGTAGCTGGTTTGACTACTGGACTGAATGTCTCCCCACAATCGATACCAACCTGCTGCGTCTTCCCATCACCTACAAGACGGGTCTTATACCGCTCAAAAGAACCATCAGATTTTTCTTTATGGCTAAAAATCCACATAGACCGAATGATGTTAGCATTAGATGGACGGGGCACTAAATCCCATGTCCTATTTTTAATAAGAGCTTGATATTCATCATCCATGGCCATTTTCCAATTTGGGTCTTTCAGAGCAGTCACAGGGTTACATGGTAAAGGTGATTTGAAAACTTGGGTGTGAAGGCTGTATTTAGTGTTGGGCTTGACAGTACCATGTTGACTACGAGTGACTGGACGCGTTGTCGGGCGATGGGTGGGACGCCATCGCCAAATGTGGTATTTGTAAAGCTGGGCCTGGATCAGGGGCTTGGGTTGCATTAGGTGGCAGATTGCTATTGGTAGGTGTCAAAGCACATGGGCCTGAATGTGTATCAGTGTCCAAGACAGTGGGTTGGGCGTCATTTGGTAAGGACACGGGTAATGGGTTAAAAGAATTTTGTCCATTAGCAGTAGCAGTGACCGAACTATGGGACAATGGTTGGGTAAAAATTGGGTGTATTCCAGCATCCAAAAACTCATACGTGGGAGATTGTGACTCATTGATTTTTCTAAATGGGAATTGAGTTTCATCAAAGATAACACGACGACTAATAAAATTCCTATTGGAGGATAGATCATAACATTTGTATCCCCGATGATGGGATGGGTATCCAAAAAAAATGCATGGAGTAGATCTTGGTTGTAATTTATGGATGGTGGTGGATGTGAATAATGGAAAACACAAGCACCCAAAAACCCGGAGATGAGAGTATGTCGGTTCTCGAAGGTACGATGGTGAAGGGGTGTTTGGTGTGATGTATGTTTGTTTGGTAGTATATTCAACAAATAAGTAGCCATCTGAAGTGCATGATGCCAAAAGTTAGGGGGAAGTGAGGCATGATCAAGGGATGTCCTGGCAATATTATTTATGGTTCGTATTTTGCGTTCCGTCTGTCCATTTTGAGAAGATGTGTGGGGGCATGAGAAACGAAAATTCAAACCATTTGTTTTGCAAAAATCCCAAAATTGTCTATTATCAAACTCCCGCCCGTTATCACATTGGATGTTTTTGATATCTCGTTCAAACTGTTTTTGGATGAAAGCTCTAAAACTAAGGAATGTAGAAAATACTTGTGATTTTTTCGATATGGAAAATGTTTACAAGAATTTAGAGTAATCATCTAAAACAAGCAAATAATATCTATGCCCCGAAGAGCTCAAAACTGGGGATGTCCAAATATCACAATGTATAGTATCAAATGGCAAAAAAGTGCAATTAGAAGAAGACTCAAATGGTAGTTGAATATGCTTACCCAAAGGACACGACTGACACTTATTAAGAGTTCGTGTACATGAAATTGAATTATTGCGTTTGAGAGAGTTTAAAACAGACTCTCCCGGATGTCCCAAACGTTCATGCCATAAATTGGAATTAAAAACAGCAAAATTAAAGTGTTTCTTGTCTGGTTGTAGTAGTGAAGTAACTGGATAAAGTTCTCTCTGGCTATCACATCTCATTAGCCGTGCCGCAATGAAAATCACACACAGAAAAATCAAAAGCTACGGTAACCCGATTATCAAGTAAACTTTCGAGCGGAGATTAGATTTTTGATTAATTGTGGTGCATGAATAACATTTTTCAAGGCTAATGGTGGATTTGGTTTGGACAATTTAGTAGAACCATATCCTTTTATTGGAATGGAATGGCCATTTCCGACAGTTATACCATTTGATTTGCTCAAATTAAAATAGGACGTAAGATTACCTTGGGATGACGTCATATGTGACGTTGCACCTGAGTCCATATACCAATTAGGTATGCAGTGGATTAAGCGGCGTGTGCATGGCATGTTCAATGTCGCGGTTGGCCCATCGTTGAGTGGGCCTCGTTCACACTGAGGCCCAATATTGGCCGCCGTTGTCCTCCACCTTTGGTGGCCCAAAAATCGATTCTTTGCTCCAGCTGCTCCACCTCATTTGTTGGGCTTGTGGAGATTCGGCCCAGCAGTGGGCTGGGCAAAGAAGGCCTGTGAAGGAGTGAACTGATTTGCTGGGTATGGGTAATTGGAATTGGGCCTGGCCCAGTTGGTGGTAGGGTAAGGACAAGGGGTCGGCCCAGTCCATTGTGGCGAGCCAGCTGCTGCTTCTTCTGCGCCTGCCATCAGCTACCTCTATACCGCCTTTGCGCGCCTTGAACCGCCGTAACCACCGCCGCCGGAATTGCGATTGTTCCCGTTTTTGTTGCGGTTTCCACCTTTTTTATTCTCATGCCTTCCTTTTTGACCCCGGTTATTTCCATCATTGGTGACCATGTACGCCGATTCGGTTGTGTTAGCAACCTTTTTAGAGAAGTCTTGTTCTTCTAGGATTAACATAGATCTTGCTTTGTAGAATAACGGAAGCGGGTTACTTTGACGGATAACAGTGGCAACTCCGCTATATGCCTCTGTCAATCCGACAACAAATTGTAGAATCAAACGGTTGTCGGAGACGGGGGAACCAACATTTTTTAATTGATCCGCCAACACTTTGAGGCGTTGACAATAAGCGGACACATTAGGAAAATCCTCCATATCAACACTGGAGAATTCTTGTTCCAAAGCAACTGCACGGGAATTTTGATTATCATAAAAAATGTCCCGTAATCGATTCCAAGCATCAATTACCTTAGAATCTGTTTCCATGATCGTGTGCAACAAATCCGTGGATATTGTTGAATATATCCAACCAAGAACAGTGGCATCTAGGACATCCCACAATTCTTTGTCTTCATCCGTTGTCAAGACTTTTTCTTTGTCTTTTTTCGGGGAAATGATGTGGTGAAGAACCCGGTGAGAACGACAACATATTTTGAAAAGTTCCGCCCAGGAAGCATAATGCACATTCTCCATTTGTAAGGTTATGGGAACATGAGTTTTGATATTAGAAACTGTGAGGGCTGAGTGATAAAACGATTTGGATTCAGATATGTTGATAATAGTTGGATGAACAAACAACAGAAAAACACGATGAACAGGAACACACAAAAAAAAACTTCAAATTTTCGGTTTGGAGGAACCGAAATTCGAAAAAAAAACAAGGGAATTTTTTTTTTGGTATTAGGAAGATGAATCTTTTCCTTAAGCTCTTGATATCATGATAGAATATTTTCCTCATCTTTATTCATCTAATATGGTCAGAATATATACATGTAATACAATAATTAAGAAGAGTGATATTCTCCTTAATATCTTGCTATTTAATTACCTATTTAATTCTAATAATATCTCCTATTTAATTCTAATAATATCTCCTATTTAATTCTTTTACAACCTACTTTACATCAATAATATTATTAATTAACATTAAATAATATTATTCTAACATTAACAATATTCTTTATAACCACTAAGGCTAGGCTACTAATACAACATCAATAATCTTTTAAGTTCAAAATTTTATGCATTGATAATATAATATAAAAATTATTTACATAATTAAGTCTCTTGTGAAGTAATTATACGTAAATAACTCCAATAAATTTTATTATGTAATTTAGTAAACTAACTTGCTATCACAAATTAAACTACAAGTAAACTTTTTTAATGAAAAGTATTATCAGTAACCCGCTAAACTATTTTGTTATCATGAGTTAAACCTGTTAATAGTATAAAAAACTTTTCACTATCGATCTTCTAGTTTACATCCATAATATTTTTAAGCATTCATGGATACGAAGAGAAAATATTCTTGAATAACACAAATTATATTTCTAATATTATTTGATCATCTAGACATCCAACGTACACAAAAATGCAAGAGATAAGCATGTGAGGTTTTGCATTTCCAAGATTTCATACGTGGCCGTCTCAAATATTTTGGGAGCCCTATTTTAATTCGTAAAAGTAGGCCCTTAATTAAACTAAGACTTGCGAATTATGAGTTTTTACAGTAAATTATGACTAATACTACATTACTACTTAGTAAAAAATGAAAAAAGAAACCTTAAATTTTTTCGTTTAACGGGAGGACCTGTGCGGTAGCACACCTCGCACGGATCCAAAGACGGCTCTGATTTTCATTTATTTCTAAAGTTTTGCTGGTATTCCCAAAAATGAACAACGAAGAATGTTTTCTTTGATGAATAATTAGTATCTTTTTAAAAAGAAAATTGTTAAATCTATTTAATAAGTAGCTTATTTGGCATCAAGAAACTGAAAAATCTCATCATTTGTTTGCTTTTCGTTTTAGCAAATTTAACTAATTATAGCTAACTTTAGTTACAAAATCATATATACATTGACGTAATTAAGAAGATTAAATGCAAATAACGGTCGTACTCATCCCTCCGTTTGTGGAGAATGAGAACTAAAATTAAGTTTAAAGGCTTATTTTGTTTGAATGGTCCCTTTTATTTAATAAGTATCAATTTGATTAATTATCACAACATTGTTGTTCTTTTTAAAACAAATTAGTAACAAAAATGATTGTTAGATTTAATACTAACCGTAAAGAATGGATCTTGAGTCTAACTCAATTCCAAAGTTAGCTTGTAGGGTGAAGTTTTTTCAAGTCCATATAATGAATCCATATAAGAATTGAACAATCTCACCCTACAAGCTAGCTTTTGAGGTTGAGTTAGACCCAAGATCCATTTTACATGGTATCAGAGTCAGACTCATTCAAATTCTGTATTCACCGATGTCGAGCCTCCAAATTATATTATTCACGCTCCAGATAACAAGTTCTGGGCGTGCAGGGAAGTGTTAAGAGTTTCACATCGGATATGAAATTAGAACATAGACTCCTTATATAGACTTGGACAATGCTCACCCTACAAGCTAGCTTTTGAGGTTGAGTTAGACACAAAATTCATTCTATACCCTAACTGTTTCAGTAATAGTTAAGACATATACCTTTAGTCTACCACTCGTTAGTTGGACCAAGACAATCTCAGGACTTAATTAAGAGACTTTCATGTCAAAAAAATGTTATGTAACAAGTAATATAATATCGTATGTAATGCTATTATATATATTGATGAAGATTAATTTATGACACCTTAATAAGTAATGTAAATTCTATAACAGAAGTTCTATCTTGTGTTAGTCTAATTAATTTTTGAAGTCCTTTATAGATTTATTTTAAGTTTTATGTTTTTTATAAGAGATTTTTATTTTTAGACATTCAAGATTAAAAAATAAGATACAAGAAATTTTCGCGTTACTGGCGACGTCGTTTGGATGAAACGATGGGTAAACGGTGCGTTTTAATTTTCTTCGATCAAATTTTTTTTTTTGGCTGCACAAAAACATCTCTGCACCACTAGAATTTGCTTGCTGACTCCGCCACTGACACGAAGAACCTGTAAGTTTTTGTTTTACGATTTTCGTGCTATCTATTTTGTATAGATTTTTATGATCTTTCAAATGCGCTAAGAACTTTCAATACTTAAAAATAGAAATTAGCGGTGCTCAGATAAATAATCAAAAGGAATTGTTAGATACAAGTAATTTAGTAATAAATTAGAGATGAAGTTCGTTATTAATTTTATTTTTTATATTATAAATAGTGAACTTATCACATTTTTTTGTGAAGGAACCATGGCGCTACTCTTTCGAGTGCGCCTGAGTAAACCCGGACCGACGCAGCACGCAAATCACGTCAGCCATGTAAACCACACTTGGCAAGCCATGTGTGAGTGTGACAGACTCAACCAAGAAGGTTTATGCAGGGGATCGAACTCGTGACCTTGCGGTCCCGCGCTCTACTGCTACACCAACTTAGCTACCCTTGCGGGTAACTTATCACATTTAAGTTCTGAATTCACCTATAAAATATTCAGTGCAGTGTACGAGGAGAAGCTGACAAGGATACGCGCAAACTACCCCCATGGAAGAAGAACGGCTAGCTGCGTTGCGCCATGGGAGGACTCACATTTCCATGTTGGAATTTGGATGTGCATTGAGTTTGCAATTCAATTCCAAAACCTACACTTAATTAGCCTTGAGATTTACAGTTTTTGATAATTATGTTTAATCCCCAAAGTCCAACTCTTTGCCAACCGGCCTATTCATAGTCCTAGATACATCTCTCATATGTTGGATGTGCTTTATATTTGGATATTTTATTATTTTATTCTCCTTGTAATCATGCGTCTAGTATTTTTTTTTGAGCCGTGTTGAGATATACATGATGCAAATCATTTAAATGGTTGTTAGGAAGTGGTTAAGTTGTTACAAGTTTGTTAGGTAATTGTTGATTAGTTAAAATTGTTAGTCTAGTTATTTACTTCAACATTATAAATATAGGTTGACACTTTTATTTCCAATTAAGAAAAAATACAAAGGAAAGCTCCCACAAAAAGCAACTCTCTCTCTCTCTCTTTTCTGATCTGTATCTCTCCCTGCATTCATCTTCTTCATCTCCCATCTTCTTCTGCTCGTTTCCCTTTCATAGTTCTAACTCATAATCCTCACATTATATATATACAATGATCGCAAGGTGAATGTGAACATCGATACACAGGTTTACTGGATGTAACCGTACTTAAGCTTCATGATGAGGCCTTCTTTTAACATGGTATCAAAGTCTTGCTCGATTCAATTCATTCCGCGTTCATGTTCATATCAGTAAGAATTTGAAGCAATTTTTTTTGGTTTGGTTTTTCGATTGTTGTGATTTTTCTTCGATAAATTTCTCACAAAATCAATGAGAGTTAGCTTGTGATTGTAAGTCTCTCAATTGCGATTGACCGCCACTGGTTCAGTTACATAGTGCGGCGGCGGGGAGCTATGAAGCTGAAGCTATTATTTCCTGCGGATACACTCCGCCTTTGGCTGTCATTACGGCAGCGAAGATCGTCGGAAACTTATCATAGGATGAATTTACATGAAATGAAGGTTTGGATTCGAGAGGCCACTGTTGAAACATTTAAGAGAATTGGGTTGTTAATCGAAAAATTGATTTGTTAATCAAAAACAAAATAAGCTGTTCTCTGACATTTTTGATATGTTTTTTTTATTTACCGTGCTCCGGCCACCGGAATGGCCTGGGGTGAAGGATATTTTGTTGGCAAGGAAAAGAAGGGATACATCTCCATTCAAGGAGACAAGGATGACATCAGACTCCATTGAAAGGGCTGAGGCAAGTCATGTACCTCAGGTGTTTGATAAAAGACATGAGACAGCAGGTTGTTTGTAGTCAGTAATAACAATAGATAGATGGAAGGATCGATGAGTTTTCAGCTGCAAATCGACTGAGAACTGAGGGATACTTCATCGGAAACAATCAGGATTGAGTTGAGGCTCAATTCACAGAGTTTTGTTTTACATGTCAATCAATTGTTAGATTGCCTATTTTTATTTGTTTAGCTCAGGACAGGAGAATCGAGGAATTTCTAGCCGGAATTGGACTAGAAATTAAGGGAGACTCCACTACATATCTGAGCTTATTCTAAGATGTTGCATAGGGAGAATCGAGGGATTCTCTAGTCCGAGTGTGACTAGAGAATGAGGGGTTCTTCATTGCTTCTTGCATAGAGAGAATAAAGGGATTCTCTAGTCCGAGTGTGACTAGAGAACGATGGCTTCATCGTTGTTGTTGTGTGAGTTATAGCTCTTGATGTTAAATGTTAATATTAGTAACACAGTGCTGTTGTGGATAATGCTGATTTTGTTGTGGCTGATGGTGCTTACGCCAATGCTGCTCATTGTTACAAGAAGACAAATACAAGAGATGAGGCAATATCATGTCTAAAGTACGCAGTACACATGTTTCTGGACATTGGAAGGCTCTTCAGAATCAACTTATCTTTCTGCTGGTTCTGTTATAGAGGTTGCTGAGGAAGTTGTCGAAGGAGAACTAGACTCAGCCTTTGACATTGTCAGCTCGAATAATTGGTCAGGAAACGCTAATGGAAGAGAATTTAGCTGATGATGATGTTGAAATTGAATTAGCACCTATAGCTGTTCAAATTGCATATGTACAACATATTTTAGGGAACACCCAAGAGGCTATTGCATCTTATACTGATCTTGTCAAAAGAAATTTGGCTGACGAGTCTTCACTTGTGGTGGCAGTAAATAATCTTATTGCTTTAAAGGGTCCTAAAGACGTCTCTGATAGCCTAAGGAAACTTGATAAGCTAATAGAGAATAGTGATGGACCAGAAAAGTTTCAGCTTGACCGTGGACTGGACTTGAAGCTCTCACAGAAGCAAAGGGAAGCAATATATACCAATAGTATGTTGTTGCTACTTCACTTTAATAAGATGGATCTGGTTAGAGAACTTGTTGGTACTCTACCTGAGCTATTCCCTGGTAGCTTGGTGCTTGTACTTCTTCAAGCTGTTGTACATGTGAGAGAGAACAAGGCTGCTAAAGCTGAAGAAATACTTGAACATTATGCAGACAAGTTTCATGATAGGTCCAAGATTATCCTTCTTGCAAGTACTCAAGTTGCTGCAGTTGTTGGCCATCCGCATGTTGCAGCTGATTCCTTGGCAAAAATACCTAACATTCAACACAAGCATGCAACTGTTGCCACCCTTGTTTCTCTCAAGGAACGAGCTGGAGATGTTGACGGTGCAGATGCTGTGTTTGATTCTGCAATCAAGTAGTGGTCAAATGACATGACTGGTGAAGGGTCAGGAGCAGGATATACCATAGACTTCTTAGGAGAATGACAGCAGTGGTGGTATTGGGAGAATGGCAGCAGATGCACTGATAGTTGTTGGCTAGTTGATTACTTTCTTTGCTAACCTTGCTGATGTGGTTTTGGCCATAAATGCTGAATTTGTTTGCTGATATTATCACAACTGTTGTTGATAATGATGCATCTATAAATGTTGGTTGTTTTCAAGCTAGGACTGAAAACTCTATTTTCAGTGCCTAGCTTGAGGGGGGTGTTGAGATATACATGATGCAAATCATTTAAATTGTTGTTAGGAAGTGGTTAAGTTGTTACAAGTTTGTTAGGTAGTTGTTGATTGGTTAAAGTTGTTAGTCTAGTTGTTTACTTCAACATTATAAATATAGGTTGACACTTGTATTTTCAATTAAGAGAAAATACAAAGGATAGCTCCCACAAAAAATAAAACTCTCTCTCTCTTTTCTGATCTGTCTCTCTCCCTGCATTCATCTTCTTCATCTCCCATATTCTTCTACTCGTTTACCTTTCATAGTTCTAACTCATTATCCTCACATTATATATATACAATGATCGCAAGGTGAATGTGAACATCGATACACAGGTTTACTGGATGTAACATTACTTAAGCTTCGTGATGAGGCTTTCTTTTAACAAGCCGAAGGCCTATCGAAAACAACCTCTCTACCCATAAAGCTTGAGATAAGGCATGCGTACGTTTTACCTTCCTCAGACTCCACTTTATGAGATTATACTTGATATGTTATTGTTGTAGATACATCACTTGTATTTTGTAGCATGACAAAAATCCACTACTATTAGTTTGATGAAGAAATTGAGATAGTAACCTTTTCTTGGCTCTAAATTGGATATATTTTCACTCGATGTCATTTTAAATCATAATCTCATTTCAATTTATGTGATACTTTTCTTTTTAATCTGTTTCAAAAAGAATGACACACTTCTACAAATAATTTGGAAATAATTAACTTTGCACTTCCTAATATTTACCATTAATGAGAAATTTTTATAATACACAAATAATACTACGACATATTTAAGACCACAAGTTTCAAAAGTTTTATAACCACACAAATGCTACGGCATGTGTCAGACCACAAGTTTCAAAAAAAAATTATTTCTCAATTTCTTAAACTCCGTGTCGATTCAAACTATATCACATAAATCGAAGGTTAGAGGGAGTAGTATTTGACTAGGCACAACAATAATAACATACCCAATGTAATCCCATAAGTGGGTCTGGAGAGGGTAGAGTGTACGCAGATCTTATCCACCTTGACAGGTAGAGAGGTTGTTTCCGATAGACCCTTGGCTCAAGTAAATCAGAAACAACATCAAGTTAGCAAAAAGAATTAAAGCACAAGAGACAACAAGTAGTTATAGAAAACTACGGATAAAAAATATATGAATACTAAAGTAAAAATATAATTAAAAATGATGGAAATATACTAATCCAACAAAAAAGGAAAAGACTAGGCACATAGTAATAAATAAAAAGAAAGAAAGACTTTTGACACATATAAAAAAATATCTTTAGATCTTGTGGACTTAAACATGTCATGACAATTCTATGACTATAATAGCAAATCTTTAAGGATAAAATAAAAATTATTACAAAGTTAAATAACTTATTTTTTTAGAACAAATTAAAAGTGAGTGTCATGTAAAATAAATAAAATAATACTGAAAGGAAGGGAGTATAATGTAATCGAATGCGTATGTAATGATATTAATCATATGTTAGGGGGAATAGATATAATATAATAAAAGAGATATATGATGTGGGAAAAAGAAGAGTTGCATGTGCATGGAACCTTTGCTAAGAAAGAAACTCTATTCTTTTCATGCAAGAATGAGAAGGTAGTGTTTGTTCTTAATTGTGTTATAATTCCAACGGCTTTGGAAGAAGAGTACGATCATCATTTTTAAATTATCATGACAGCTTTTTAATATATATCCTAAATTAATCGTAGGTAAATGGAAACATTTATTTACATTATATTTTTTTAGTTAATTTTAGACATATCATCTTTGGGAAAACTTTGATGGCAAGGATCTAATAGATATAATAAGTCACTACTAAAAATATGAATTTCCGACGTATGATTTGTGTTCCAAATGTTGTAGAAAGTAGGACTGTTATTGGTTCGGATACACTCGAGAACCACCCGAGAACCAGACCGATACTCGGATCGAAAAGTTAACGGTCCGGATACGAGTACCAGACATAAGGATCCGGACCGATAAGGATCTGGTCCGACAACCCAGTCTAATTACCCGATAACTTATACGTTATCAGTCCCGGTCCGATACCCGATAATTGTCTTATCAATCCGTGGAATATTGCTTTAAGTTTGTTAATATGTATTATGTAAAACAGTAAAATAAATATTTTTATATAAAAAAAAATTATAAGTAAAGCAGATATTTTTAAGTAAAGAAGGAATTTTAATATTTCAGATCGGTTTCGGACAGAAAACAATATCCAGAACCGGACCGATAACCTTATCGGTTCGATTCCTGTATGTCGATACTCGGACCGGATCGAACCGATAACAGCCCTGGTAGAAAGTATGAAAAGGCCGTTGAATCATTTTGGACAAGTCAATTTCTGATGGATTTCATTATAAAATTCAATTCATTATTATATATATATATATATATATCAAAGGGGAGAACAAGAAATATCTTCTACAAAGCTTTGAATGAGCGATATTACATAGAGATAATTAATTAACTTATAAAACATGCAGAAATAGACCTATTATAGAACTTACCACTCCCTCCCTGGCTTTTTTATGATGATATTTGACTGCATGCATAAAACTTATTTGATTTATATATTAAAATATTTATACTTGTGGAAGAAAATATTAAAATATTAGTTGAAAATTCAATTAGATGTAAAATATATCACAACATTTAAAGTCTAATAATCTAAAGAATTAATTAAATCTTGAAATAATTTAGAAAATATGTTTCAAGCTAAATGATTCAAAATAGAATGTCACGTTAATTGACACAGAAAAAATGTACAAATAACTTTACACTTATTTTCTTCTATATATATTTCTCCTCCCAACCCGGTCGCCATCTAAACCTAAAAAACCACATCACCTAGTGGCAGAGCTATTTATCGTGAAGTGACTCCAATTGAACTCTCTTTCTCGGAAGTGTATTATATATATATATATATATATATAATGGAAAAGGAAAAAGTACACATTAGTTAGTTAATGACAGCTTAGGAGTCAAGGATAGATTGGTCTTTTGTATAAAGGGTAGAATAGTTTTTTACTCTTTTATATCTTTGTAAATGTCTATATATTTGGGTCGATAGATATTTTGCTATGTAATCGATATTATTCTTCTTCTTCTTTACTACTCAATAATAGCTCTTCTTTCTTCCTCTTCTAACTTCTCTCACGATTTCTTCAGTTTCTTGTTGCTTTTCTTACTGCACGAACACAAATCAATTAGCAATTATGTAATCTAACATGGTATCAAAGAAGGACTAAAAGATCCGAGAGGCGTGATAATTGCAACGTTTTTTTTTGGAAGAAACTGAAATTGTTGGGAATTGATCGAGACCGATTGATTCAAATTGGAGTGTTTTTAAGTAGAATGAAGGAGTAAGTGTTTGATTGGAAAGGAATTGCTGTTAATTAAGTTTTTGAGATCTGATTTCGTGCATTCATCGACACGATCAGTTTCGAGAACAATCGGAAACATGCAATTGAAGATCTAAACACTTACTAGTTGAATTGAGTACTTTCTGAACAAATTGGAGACATGCGATACTACATGCAATCGAAAATTAATACTAATACGGGGACTTCTGGAGAAGATACGATGATCGCATCGACAGTGGTTAACATTGACCACAACCATCCTCTCTATCTATTTCCTTCGGATGCACCAGGATCGCTGACTGTTGGTGTTGTATTGAATGGAATGGAGAATTACACCTTGTGGAGCAGGGCGATGAAATTGGCACTACTTGGTAAGAACAAGATCGGTCATCGATGGAACCATTAGAAGAGATTCCTTTGATGGAAATCTTGTGAACCTATGGGATAGGTATAATGCAATTGTAGTTTCATGGTTAATGGAAAATGTAAGCAAACATTTACTTACTGGTATGTTGTTTAATTCTGATTCTTGTGCGATATGAGAAGATTTGAGAGAAATATTTGATAAGGTAAATAGCTCAAGGACTTTTCAATTGCATAAAGAAATTGTTTTTATGAGGCAGGGCACAATGCCTGTTTCTGTATACTATTCCAGACTCAAGAAAATTTATGGGACGAGTATGATTCGATCATACCACTGCCTAATTGCTGCCCAAAATCGAAGGAGTTTATAGACCACACACAGTACCAGAGAATATTGCAATTTCTGATGGGACTAAACGATGAATATGGTCAAGTTAGGTCTTAGGTGCTTATGATGCAACAGATGCCCAACTTAAATCAGGTTTATGCTCTTATTAATCAGGAAGAGAGTCAAAGGATAGTTGGAGGATCTAGTAGAGCAATTCAGAAGACAATTGAATCTGTGACCATGCTCTCAAGTAGGAGTGGCAATATGAAACAAAGGAAACTTATAATCCAAATGCGAAGTGTGATTACTGTCATGTCAAGGGGCATTTCAAAGTGGATTGCTTCAAACTAATGTGACTATTGTCACAAGACTGGACACATATAGGATGATTTATACGTACTACATGGTTATCCAGAGAACTTCAAGGGCAAAACAAAGAAGGCAAATGCAGTGATTGGAGAAAATCCTACATTTGACAATACTGGACAATGAGGACAACAAGGAGTTTATATGCCATACTATCAGCAAGGAGGTAATATGCCATATTATCAACAAAGTGAAGTACAATTTCCATATAATGCAAGACAACTCTATATGGGGATCAGTTCACTCCAAATCAACATCAACAATTACTCCACATGCTTAACAGCATGACTGGAGAAATCAGTGCCAGTGCTAACATGGCAGGTAAACCTAATGCTTGTGAGACCTTGTTGAAATGGATTTTAGATTCAGGGGCTACTAAATCACATGGTTAGTAATCCGAGACACTTATATAACAAACATTTGGTAGATAATGCAGGGAAAGTACAACTACCTACAGGAGAATCAACTAAGATTACACACGTTGATGATTGTAACTTAGGAGAAGGTGATGTACTTAAGAATGTCCTGTGTGTACCAAGTTTCAGATTTAATCTCATGTCTATTTCGAAAGTGACTAGAGAACTCAATTGCAGTGTTTCATTATTTCCCTACTATTGTGTGTTTCAGGATCTTTCATCTGGGAAGGTGAAGGGGATTGGTAGTGAGGAGGATGGTTTATATATGCTGGAAGTAGATATGCAGAATAAGGAAGGAATGTTGAGCAGGTGTCTAGCAGCCACTTAACCAGTGGATGCAAACACTTGGCATCAAAGATTGTGTCATGTGCCTATAGCTGTCAAGAAGAGAATTCCAATTCTTTCTAGTTCTTCTTTTGATTTTAATAACTGTGAAGTGTGTCCTATGGCTAGACAATGTAGGGTTTCATTTCCTGTTAGCACAAGTCGAGCATCAGGACCTTTTCATATGTTGCATATGAATGTATGGAGACCATATAAATTTGAGACATACAATGGAATGAGATACTTTTTGACTATTGTAGATGACTACTCTAGATTGACTTGGATTTTTTTAATGAGACTTAAGACAGATGTGAGCACACTGCTTAGGCATTTCTTTACTGAAATTCACACTCAGTTTGATGTGAAATTAAAAGGGTCAGATCTGATAATGGTACTAAATTATTTAATCATCAATATAAAGAGTTGTTCCAACATCATGGGGTAGTACATGAAAGTTCTTGTCCTTATACACCACAACAAAATGGAGTTGTAGAGAGAAAGCATAGACACTTGCTGGAGACTGCTAGAGCTATTAAGATACAAGCCAACATGCCAGATAAATTTTGGGGGTATTGTGTGAAAGTGGCAGCCTATATACTGAATAGAATCCCATCCACAGTCCTAAAAATAAGTCACCTTATGAACTATTGTATAATAAATGTCCTTCAATCTCTCATTTAAGAATGGTGGGGTGTCTATGTTTTGCTACTATTTTGCCCAGACAAGATAAATTCAGCCCTAGAGCTGTAAGGTGTGTACTTCTAGGCTATGGGAGTGTCCAAAAAGGATACAAACTTTATGACTTAGACAAACAACTGATTTTCATGTGCAGAGATGTTGTTTTTATGGAATCAATTTTTCCATTCAGAGACAATGCGGGTGACAAGGATATTCTTATACAAGCAGCACACCATCATTTTTGCTTTGATGATCTAGTTCACTCTCCACCAACAAGCTCTTCATAGCAACTAGGATCTGGAACATCTAATATTGATACAGTGACATATGAGGCACAATCACCTGCTGACAAGAATGGAGATGTTACCAGGTTTCAAGAACATGCTACTAGGAAATCTACTAGAGTTGGTCGACCACCCATTTGGCATAAGGATTATGTCATTCAACAGGGATCCACCAGTTGTCTATATTCAATATCAGATGACATAGATTATAGAGGAGTGTCATCTGGATATCAGAAGTTTGTGGCTCAAATATCTGCAGATATTGAGCCCTATAGTTATTCAGATGCAGTCAAAGACAGGAGATGGATTGATGCTATGAAGGCTGATATTCAGGCATTGGAAGAAAACAAGACATGAGAGCTTATAGATCTTCCAGAAGGCAAGAAGGCAATTGGCTGTAGATGGGTTTACAAGATTAAGTATAAAACTACTGGAGAGGTTGAGAGATTCAAGGCCAGACTTATTGCTAAAGGTTATAACCAGAATGAAGGTTTGGACTATCATGAAACCTTCTCCCCAGTGGTGAGAATGACTACAGACTTGTTGCTAAAGGTTACAACCAGAAGGAAGGTTTGGACTATCATGAAATCTTCTCCCCAGTGGTGAAAATGACTACAGTCAGGACTGTAGTAGCTGTTGCAGCAGCCAATCATTGGGTTCTTTATGAAATGGATATATACAATGCATTTCTTCAAGGAGATCTATATGAAGAAATGTTTATGAAACCACCAGATGGTTTTCTTATTGACAAGGGGCAGAACAAGGTGTGAAGATTACTCAAATCTCTGTATGGTTTGAAACAAACATCAAGGAAGTGGAACATTAAATTGACCACAGCTTTGCTCAAATCTGGATTCCATCAGAGTCATTTGGACAATTCTCTCTTTACCAAACAACAAGCTAATATAATAGTGGTGGTTCTAGTATATGTTGATGACTTGCTTATTACAAGAAATGATCAGGTGCTGATTTTGTCTACCAAACAAGATTTACAAACCGCTTTAAAAATCAAAGATCTAGGGGAACTCAAATACTTTTGTCACGCCCCGAATCCCGGGCCCGCGACTGGTGCCCTACCTGGGCACCCTTCTATTCATACAACACAAGTAAACTGCGGAAGATAAATAACACTCATATTTTTTTCTTTAAACAAAGGCAAAGCCAATAAGGCTGCCATAATATATAACGCCTGAATGAGACTACAATTGTACAACAATGTAAATACAACTCGCGCCAGTCCAGTCCACATATGAATACAGACCTCTGAGATTTTGGACAGTAACTATGACGGTACAAGGCCCCTCCGTAACCCTGAATAAACCTAACCATAATGACAAGCTCCGGAACATTGGAGCTATTCCAAAATGCTGAACAAGGATCCTAAGCTCGCGGATCCACAACTGAGTACCCAAACCTGCGGGCATGAACGCAGCCCCCCGAAGGAGGTCAGTACAATAGGTACCAAGTATGTAAACATGAAGTACAGTAGACATGATCATAACTGTACAAAAGAATGACAGGGGCAAGTATGAAAATCAAATATCAGATCCTACCGTGCCATATAAAATCAAGAATACCTGTCTGTACATATCTTTCATGTAATGTGACCATCTGAGTATATAGCTTCGCACCATGGACTTTGTCCATGAACCAATTATCAAGCATTTTTCCCGCCCCCTTTTGGGACGCGATAAAGTCATGTAATCTATGCTGCCCTGCCCATTAAGGTATATTGTCCGGTCTATTCTGGGACTCAATATATTCTTTGACATGTGACGTAACCCGACCCATTTGTAGGACGCGGTGTGATGATGCAATATGACGTAATCCGGCCCATCTGTGGGACGCGGTGTGATGATGCAATATGACGTAACCCGACCCATTTATGGGACGCGGTGTCATGATGCAATATGACGTAACATGGCCCATTTGTGGGACGCTGTGTGATGTTGCAATATGACGTAACCCGACCCATTTGTGGGACGCGGTGTATGAATGTCTTTATCGTAACCCGACCCATTTGCGGGACTCGGTGTATTGCATCTATAACATAACCCGACCCATTGTGGGACTCGGTGTATCAATGCAACCATATAACATTTTTAAACCATCTTTTGACTTCCCATTAAGCCGTTATAACAACTTCCCATAAAGCTATTATACCAACCTTTCATTTTAGAAAACTAAGACATTATCACATCTTTCCTTTTTTAATAAAACCAAGGCATTATCATGTCATGTAACTTTAGGGAAATGAACCCAAAGTACTACGTACATCTATTCTTTAAAAGAATCATTTCATGCAAATAACCCCCAAGATACTAACACTCGTAGTACCAAGACACTTCTACTATTCAAATCAAGTTACTACACCTTTTTAAATTCAACCCAAGGCTTTGAAATCAAGTAACTTCTACTTTCAACATTAAGACAATTATTCCTTTAAAACAAGTAACCTATACTTCATCTAATCAAGTCACTTATACTTTTAAAATAAAACCAGTCTCATGACTTTCAAATAAATCAAGTCTCACAACTTTCAAATAAATCTAGTCTCATGACTTACTAAAAACTCTTACCAACATCTCCCATAAGATTTGGTAAGGACTTAGGAATAATTTAGACATGCCTTTAACATAGAATCAATAACATGAATACTTCCTAACTTCTAAGAGTAGAATGAATCATGAAACAATACCACATGTATATTTCATACGTAGAACATGCCAAAAGAAGGAAAAGGTTCACATACCTCGTTGACGGCTAACCAACACGAAAATTAGCAATACGCTCCAATGTACTTCAACTTTATCGCCTATTCCTCAAGCCAAGTAGAATATGCTACACGTAGTACTTCAACCTATAATGACGATAACACTTCTATCAACTTCAAGCTTACTAGTGTAAGACTTATACCAAATAATGTCCCTCTAATTCTACGGAAATTTGGGCAGCACTTCCTTTGTTTCTACGTACTTTTCCACCTTTTCCAAGACCCGAATTCATCAACCAACAAGCCACATTTAAGGCACAACCAACAGTTAACCAAAGGGGATTACACGTCTAACTTGACGTGTAAAATTCTGCCCCACAATCTATACAACACAGTCCGCAAAACAGTCCATAAAACAGTCCACTAAACAGTCCATTAAACAATCCATAATAAACCAACATTAAGAGTACAATATGAAGCCTTTAACACCCTTATTCCTTAGGACTTTCACTAGTCATTTTACCACATTAAACATGAATGTTAGGGACTGATTTTCCAGCATATATATACACCCCAAAACAGTCCATAAAACGACATCCCAACGTCTAACAGTTTTGGGCAGTTTTCGACCGACAACAACTACAACAATCCAAAGTCATTTTTCCTTAATTCCTTTTAATCCAATTCTCATTCCAACATGTTATATAAGTTATAATACTATCAACAACAATATTTCCTTCATTATATAACATGCAACACGTGTAAATAACGACAATAAAAATCAACGAATCCAATATCGCATACTAACTAGCTCTCGGTCAACTTACCAAAAATGGCCCAAATACTTTTTAATCTTCATTCGTTTTAGCACATGCTCATATATACATATCAACAATAAGTAATATCCAATTAATTTAAAAGAAGAAGAATCATTACCTCATTTTTAGCCTAAAAAACGTCCAAAACAGTCCGGGCTACCATGGTCCGCAGTTTTCGTTTCGCTCCACTTCTTCAAGTTCCAATCACATATATGTGACCCTATTTACTAGTGTAAGACTTATACCAAATAATGTCCCTCTAATTCTACGGAAATTTGGGCAGCACTTCCTTTGTTTCTACGTACTTTTCCACCTTTTCCAAGGCCCGAATTCATCAACCAACAAGCCACATTTAAGGCATAACCAACAGTTAACCAAATGAGATTACACGCCTAACTTGACGTGTCAAATTCTGTCCCACAATCTATACAACACAGTCCGCAAAATAGTCCATAAAACAATCCACTAAACAGTCCATAATAAATCAACATTAAGAGTACAATGTGAAGCCTTTAACACCCTTATTCCTTAGGACTTTCACTAGTCATTTTACCACATTAAACATGCATGTTAGGGGATGATTTTCCAGCATATATGCACCCCAAAACAGTCCATAAAATTACATCCCAACGTCTAACAGTTTTGGATAGTTTTCGGCCGACAACAACTACAACAATCCAAAGTCATTTTTCCTTAATTCCTTTTAATCCAATTCTCATTCCAACATGTTATATAACTTATAATACTATTAACAACAATATTCCTTCATTACATAACATGCAACACGTGTAAATAACGACAATAAAAATCAACGAATCCAATGTCGCATACTAACTAGCTCTCGGCCAACTTACCAAAAATGGCCCAAATACTTTTTAATCTTTATTCTTTTTAGCACATGCTCATCTATACATATCAACAATAAGTAATATCCAATTACTTTAAAAGAAGAAGAATCATTACCTCATTTTTAGCCTAAAAAACGTCCAAAACAGTCCGGGCTACCATGGTCCGCAGTTTTTGTTTCGCTCCACTTCTTCAAGTTCCAATCACATATATGTGACCCCTATGAACTTATACACCTCTTCACTTTGTATTTCACCTCAAAAAAGTTGATAAAACGTAGGGTTTCACACCCTCTATATTCGGCCAACACATTGTTTTTGGGGTTTAAGGGTTTGTCTAGGCTTAGAACTTCATTAGGGAGCTTAGTCTTGAGTTTGAGGATTTATCATCAAGGATTGAAGAATTTTTGTCTCCAAAATATGCCCAAAATCGAGAGCACTTCAAAGGGAAAGAGATGAAATATTTTCTAAGTGTTGGTTAAGTCTTGCAAGCCTCTAATATATAGATGTATACTAAGTGTAGCAAGACAAGTGGAGTGGGACCCACATGGCCCACTTGTCCACTTGTCTCTAAAATATCTAGCCAAGTCTTCCAAATATCTAAGTCAAATAGTCAAGCCAAGACAAGTGGGGGGGGGGGTGACACGTGTCACCCTCCGATTGGTCCAAAATTACTTCATCTCCCCAAATATCCATATATGGCCAAAATATCTCAAAATATTGTGGCCCCCACAAAATCGTAAATTTTTCCCGTGGGCCCACATGACCAAATCCGGAACTTAAAATCCAAAATTCCAATATAATCTATAAGTCTCAAATACCAAATTTGAGAACCAAATTTCAATTAATAAACCTTTTACTTCACAAATTTCCGATATTTTTCCTTAAGAAAAAGTAATCTTTCTTTCTTTCCAAAATTCAAATCTCAATTTCCTTACGTACGTTCTCATCTCATTGCCTTGGAATTACGGGGTGTAAATCACAAACTCGATGATTTTAGAATGGGAGCTTACGAACCAACTGCCCCCCTTGTTCGCAACCATTCCCTCGGGCTAGGTTCAGTTGTTCAAACTCGGCTATCTTTCCCGTTCTCTTCCTCGCCCTTTATCTGCATATCTCCAACTCGGCAAACTCATCTTCCCGAGGTAGAGTGGAATACACGAGCACTTCAACATGCTTGCCTGAGACCATTCACCAGGTGATCCCTAGGTTGCAGCAGGGCAGTCCTGATTCATCCTTTCCCCCTTAGAAACATTCGTCCTGAATGTTCATACCAGGTTCATGCTAAACAAATATAGGTATAGTCCCCTTTAACTATACCCTACACAATCGAATATGCCACACATGACCACAATATATCACACATGCATATACATCAATCACAAGCCCAACGAGGAATCAAATCTAAAGTGTGTATCACCACTATTAACTCCCATTCATGGCCTAAAAGGATTCTCCTTTCGTATTTTCATTACTCATAACTATAACCACTTCAATTTTTTTAACACTTGTTCGCTCCTTTTCTTACTTGTCGTACTCTTCTCGTACTTTCAAACTTATTCTAATATACGTACATCATTTCAAATATTTCTTCTGTTTTCCAATCCTTGGAGTCATTACATCCAACAAATTTTAAGGCCATTTTCGGCTCCCACGACCTGGTTCTGGTGGAACGCGTCCACGAACTCGTACAACGATTAACTAGACTTGGGCCTTGCACCCTCGTGACCCTATCACATAGCGGAACCACCTCCAACTGATCCCACTCCATTTCATGCTATGGGTTGACCCGAAATTGGACCACAATCCAACCAATCGTCGCACTTAACTCTCATTCTTGGTCTGAAATAATCTTACTACCCGAGAAGGTCTTGTACATCTAAGGTCTCAGCGGTTATCAATATTCTAAGGTTCACGATTATTCTTTGTCCCAAGCTTACATTATCAGTCCCCACATACGGGTAATGTAGCTTCTCAAATCTCAAATCCTGTTGTCTTAATCACAACAACTCTATTTACTCCATACCAATATTATTCACACAATCACTTAAGTGTACAACACAGCTTAATCTAACAACATGGTATGTCCTTAAGTCAATTGAACATGATCCTTTAAGAGCCTATCACAATCTTAGTCAGTTCATTACCTCCTGACTATTCCAAATCAGTACATATATAAAGCCTAGGTGTGGATTCAATAAACCGTTTCACACCTTCTAAGTAATTATTAAGGCTTAACCAACTCATGATAACGCATAATCATTCTAGGCAACACACATATGACCCTAAATAAATACGCTCGTACAGATTCATATCATCATTATACCAACTATACAATAGTTTTACCAACCTGGATACGAAGTCCATATAATCTTTTCTGGGCCACTGTTGCCTTTCTCATAGCTGCAACCACAATAATACGTTAGGGAGAGACTACCCTAACAACACATCTCTATCGCACGATCTCAGAGTGAGAAGAAGGGAACCCAATCTTAAATGTACTATAGCCTCCTGTTTATGGATGTGGTGCACAACACACCGATAAACAAGACTCTACTATACACGGTCTGT
This sequence comes from Przewalskia tangutica, assembly GCA_029844215.1. Taxonomy (NCBI): domain Eukaryota; kingdom Viridiplantae; phylum Streptophyta; class Magnoliopsida; order Solanales; family Solanaceae; genus Przewalskia; species Przewalskia tangutica. The sequence goes on along the minus strand of CM056740.1, from coordinate 7,219,528 downwards.
AGACATTCCGAAGACTAACTACTCTGATACCACTCTGTCACGCCCCGAACCCCGGTCCCGCGACTGGTGCCCTACCTGGGCACCCTTCTATTCATACAACACAAGTAAACTGCGGAAGATAAATAACACTCATTTCTTTTTTCTTTAGACAAAGGCAAAGTCGATAAGGCTGCCATAATATATAATGCCCGAATGGGACTACAGCTGTACAACAATGTAAATACAACTGTACAACAATGTAAATATAACTCGCGCCAGTCTAGCCCACATATGAATACAGACCTCTAAGATTTTGGACAGTAACTATGACGGGACAAGGCCCCGCCGTACCCCTGAATATACCTAACCATAATGACAAGCCCCGAAACATTGGAACTATCCCAAAATACTGAACAAGGATCGTAAGCTCGCGGATCCACAACTGAGTACCCAAATCTGCGGGCATGAACGCAGCCCCCCGAAGGGGGTCAGTACAACAGGTATCAAGTATGTAAACATGAAGTAAAATAGACATGATCATAACTGTACAAAAGAATGACAGGGGCAAGTATGAAAATCAAATACCAGATCCTACCGTGCCATATAAAATCAAGAATACCTGTCTGTACATATCTATCATGTAATGTGACCATTTGAGTATCTAGCTTCACACCATGGACTTTGTCCATGAACCAATTATCAAGTATTCCGTCTGCCCCCTTCTGGAACGCGATAAAGTCATGTAATCTATGCTGCCCTGCCCATTAAGGTATACTGCCCGGTCCATTCTGGGACTCGATGTATTCTTCGACATGTGACGTAACCCGTCCCACAAATGTGATGATGCAATATGACGTAACCCGACCCATCTATGGGATGCGGTGTGATGATGCAATATGACGTAACCCGACCCATTTGTGGGACGCGGTGTGATGATGCAATATGACGTAACCCGACCCATTTGTGGGACGCGATGTATGCATGTCTATATCGTAACCCGACCCATTTGCGTGACTCGGTGTATTGCATCTATAACATAACCCGGCCCGTTGTGGAACTCGGTGTATCAATGCAACCATATAACATTTTTAAACCATCTTTTGACTTCACATTAAGCCGATATAACAACTTCTCATAAAGCTATTATAACAACCTTTCATTTTAGAAAACTAAGACATTATCACATCTTTCTTTTTTTAATAAAACCAAGGCATTATCATGTCATGTAACTTTAGAGAAATGAACCCAAAGTACTACATACATCTATTCTTTAAAAGAATCATTTCATGCAAATAACCCCCAAGATACTAACACTCGTAGTACCAAAACACTTCTACTATTCAAATCAAGTTACTACACCTTTTTAAATTCAACCCAAGGCTTTGAAATCAAGTAACTTCTACTTTCAACATTAAGACAATTATTCCTTTAAAACAAGTAACGTATACTTCATCTAATCAAGTCACTTACACTTTTAAAATAAAACCAGTCTCATGACTTTCAAATAAATTAAGTCTCATAACTTTCAAATAAATCTAGTCTCATGACTTACTAAAAACTCTTACCAACATCTCCAATAAGATTTGGTAAGGACTTAGGAATAATTTAGACATGCCTTTAACATAGAATCAATAACATGAATACTTCATAACTTCTAAGAGTAGAATGAATCATGAAACAATACCACATGTATATTTCATACGTAGAACATGCCAAAAGAAGGAAGAGGTTCACATACCTCATTGGCGGCTAACTAACACGACAAGTAGCAATACGCTCCAATGTACTTCAACCTTATCGGCTATTCCTCAAGCCAAGTAGAATATGCTACACGTAGTACTTCAACCTATAATGACGATAACATTTCTATCAACTTCAAGCTTACTAGTGTAAGACTTATACCAAATAATGGCCCTCTAATTCTACGGAAATTTGGGCAGCACTTCCTTTGTTTCTACGTACTTTTCCACCTTTTCTAAGGCCCGAATTCATCAACCAACAAACCACATTTAAGGCACAACCAACAGTTAACCAAAGGGGATTACACGCCTAACTTGACGTGTAAAATTCTGCCCCACAATCTATACAACACACGATCCATGGCAGATCCATAAAGCGATCCACTAATGATCCATTAATGATCCATAATAGACCAACATTAAGGGTACAATGTGAAGCCTTTAACACCCTTATTCCTTAGGACTTTCACTAGTCATTTTACCACATTAAACATGAATGTTATGGCTGATTTTCCAGCATATATGCACCCCAAATCAGTCCATAAAATGGCATCCCAACGTCTAACAGTTTTGGGCAGTTTTCGGCCGACAACAACTACAACAATCCAAAGTCATTTTTCCTTAGTTCCTTTTAATCCAATTCTCATTCCAACATGTTATATAAGTTATAATACTATCAACAACAATATTTCCTTCATTATATAACATGCAACACATGTAAATAAAGACAATAAAAATCAACGAATCCAATGTCGCATACTAACTAGCTCTCGGCCAACTTACCAAAAATGGCCCAAATACTTTTTAATCTTCATTCTTTTTAGCACATGCTCATCTATACATATCAACAATAAGTAATATCCAAATACTTTAAAAGAAAAAGAATCATTACCTCATGTTTAGCCTCAAAAACGTCCAAAATAGTCCGGAGTACCATGGTCCGCAGTTTTCATTTCGCTCCACTTCTTCAAGTTCCAATCACATATATATGATCCCTATGAACTTATACACCTCTTCACTTTGTATTTCACCTCCATAAAGTTGATAAAACTTAGGGTTTCACACCCTCTATATTCGGCCAACACATTGTTCTTGGGGTTTAAGGGTTTGTCTGGGCTTAGAACTTCATTAGGGAGCTTAGTCTTGAGTTTGAGGATTTATCATCAAGGATTGAAGAAATTTTGTCTCCAAAATATGCCCAAAACCGAGAGCACTTCAAAGGGAAAGAGATGAAATATTTTCTAAGTGTTGGCTAAGTCTTACAAGCCTCTAATATATAGATGTATACTAAGTGTAGCAAGACAAGTGGAGTGGGACCCACATGGCCCACTTGTCCACTTGTCTCTAAAATATCTAGTCAAGTCTTCCAAATATCTAAGTCAAATAGTCAAGCCAAGACAAGTGGGGGAGGGGGGGGGGGTGGGGGGGTGACACGTGTCACCCTCCGATTGGTCCAAAATTACTTCATCTCCCAAAATATCTCAAAATATTGTGGCCCCACAAAACCGTAAAATTTTCCCGTGGGCCCCACATGACCAAATCCGGAACTTAAAATCCAAAATTCTAATATAATCTATAAGTCCAAAATACCAAATTTGAGAACCAAATTCCAATTAATAAACCTTTTCCTTCACAAATTCCCGATATTTTTCCTTAAGAAAAAGTAATCTTTCTTTCTTTCCAAAATTCAAATCTCAATTTCCTTACGTACGTTCTCATCTCATTGCCTTGGAATTACGGGATGTAACAACTTTCTTGGCATCGAATTTGCAAGGAATTCTCAGAGGATCATCATGCATCAAAGGAAGTACACTTTGGAACTCATTTCTGATCTCGGATTGTAAGGTGCCAAACCTGTACAATCTCCAATGGAATTGAATCAGAAACTTACAATAATTGCCCTTGACAACCTGATAGCATCTCAGTCTTCCTCCAAAGATTGCACAGGTTTATCAGATTCTGTATTACCTGATCCAGCCAATATAGAAGACTCATTGCTCGACTGTTGTATCTTACCAACATAAGACCTGATGTTGCCTTTTCTGTCCAACATCTGAGTCAGTTCATGCAACAACCCAAGACTTCTCACTGGGAGACTGGTTTGCGACTGGTTAAATATCTCAAGAGTGCTCCAGGGTCGGGTATCTTTCTAAGCAGTTCCAGTACATCTGAAGTTCACGTATATTGTGATGCTGATTGGAGTTCTTGTGTGAATACTAGAAAGTATGTTACTGGTTTCTTAGTATTATTTGGGAAGTCTCCTGTCTCATGGAAGTCCAAGAAGCAGCCCACAATTTCAAAAAATTCAGCTGAGGCTGAGTATAGATCATTGGCTGCTGCAGTAGCTGAAACTGTGTGGCTTCATGGTCTCTTTCAAGAACTAGGAATTTCCATTCCATCACCTATATCTATGTTCTATGATAGCAGGTCTGCAATTCAGATTGCAGCTAACCCCGTATTTCATGAGCGCACCAAACACATTGACATTGATTGTCATTTCATCCGGGAGAAGATCAAGGAAGGTCTTGTGCATATTTCTTACTTGGCTTCAGCTGAGCAACAGCAGATTTGCTCACCAAAGCTCTCACCATTGTGCAGCACACTCATTTTTTGTCCAAGCTAGGAATGAAAAAATTTTCATACCTCCTAGCTTGCGGGGGATGTAAAAGTATTAGATGAAAATGAAAAAGGAAAAAGTACACATTAGTTAGTTAATGGCAGTTTAGGAGCCAAGGATAGATTGGTCTTTTGTACAAAGGGTAGAATAGTCTTTTACTCTTTTATATCTTTGTAAATGTCTATATATCTGGGTCGATAGATATTTTTCTATGTAACCGACATTCTTCTTCTTCTTTACTACTCAATAATATCTCTTCTTTCTTCCTCTTCTAACTTCTCTCACGATTTCTTCAGTTTCTTGTTGCTTTTCTTACTGCATGAACACAAATCAATTAGCAATTATGTAATATAACAATATATATATATATATATATAAGTGTCAACTAAACTTAAAGGCAAGTTTTATAGGGCGGTGGTTAGACCGACTATGTTGTATGGGGCAGAGTGTTGGCCAGTCAAGACTTTGCACATACAAAAAACGAGAGTTGCGAAGATGAGAATGCTGAGATGGATGTGTGGGCATACAAGGAGAGATAGAATAAGGAATGATGTTATCCGGGATAAAGTGGGAGTGACCTCGGTGGAGGAGAAGATGCGGGAAGCGAGGTTGATATGGTTCAGACATGTGCAGAGGATAGACACGGATGCCCCAGTGCGGAGGTGTGAGAGGTTGGCTATGGACGAGTTCAGGAGGGGTAGAGGTAGGCCAAATAAGTATTGGGGAGAGGTGATTAGACGGGATATGACGCAGGTGGACCTTAGATAGGGAGTTGTGGAGAACACATATTAGGGTAGAAGCGTAGTAGGTAGTCGAGTGTAGTCCTACTTACACTTACAGAATGATAGTGTAGTGTTATTACTGTAGGCTCAATTAACCTGACACACTTATAGGCGCATTAGTGCTCTATAGTACCCTATAGTTTGATTCCTGCTGCTATGTGTTCTTTAGTGTAATTAATTTATCTTATTTCGTTGTGTTAGCTACTGCTTCCTGTTGTTAGAATGTGCTACCATTGCGAATTTGCTTTTTCTATCTGCGCGTTCATAATGCTTTAATTTCTTGTCTGACCGTTTTCTTATACTTTGTTTTGCTTTGCTTGATTATGTTATGTTTTGAGCCGAAGGTTTCTCGGAAACAGCCGCTCTGCCTATCAAGGTGGAGGTAAGGTCTGTGTATATTCTACCCTCTCCAGACCTCACGTTGTGAGATTTTACTATACATATTGTTGTTGTTATATATATATATATATATATATATATATATATATAACCTTTTAGCATAGTATTTTTTATATTCTCTTGTTAAAATTTCTGATTCCGCTACGGGTGTCACCACCCCTCATAAAAAAGTTGTAAAAATAAAATACAATAAACAAACTTTGTGTGCCACCGTCCCCTAGTTTCTTAAAGTTAAAAGATGATTCATGCCAGATTGTTACAGAGCGCTAGAAATGGCATCTATTATCCCATGCCTAATTATTGCCACTTAACAAGAATAGAAAGTGTAGAGAGTACTTTTGTATTTACTGGAAAGAGGATTTTATTTATTTAATGTACTAACTTTTGTAATTTTATATGGATACATAAAGATGTTATGAATCCTACTTTCTGTTTTAGGCAACATTTTATTATTTTGGTTGATACAGTGAAGCAAACGCGTACATTAATCTTTAAAACTTAGTATAAATTTGTTTAATGCTGTTTCCACACGGAGTCAAGACTAAAGCGCTTTGACAGTTGACCCTATATAATTCAATAGAATAAAACAAGTTTTTTCCACTCGTTGTTCCCTTCTATAATAGAGTTGATAATTGAACTTAAAAGTATTAGCACGTGTAACAATGCATATATTTATCATATTTTGCGTTGTATAATTAATTATTAGGGGTGAGCATGGGTACAGGGTACCCAGATATCCGACCGGAACCGACACTAACGGATAGGTTTCGGGTAGATATATTAGAATAACGGGTAGGTTCCGGGTAGTAAAATTAGGAACCGATAAAATAGGGTCCGGTTCCGGTTCCAAAATATATAAACCGAGTACCCGGAACCGGAACCGATACCCGGACCCTATTAATCCCCCCCTTTAAATTATTTATTTAGTCCACTTAATTTTATACCCAAACAATCAAACACACCAGTCCATTTAATTTAACAACCCAGTCCACTTTAATTTAACAAAATTCATTGGCCCAGTCCGTTTAATTTAACAACCCAGTCCATTTAATTTAACAACCCAGTCACTAATTTTATGATTGCACGTAGCCACGTCTTTGATGCTAGCATTCTAGTCAATGCCACTTTTGCATTTTTTCCTTTTAGTGTTTAAATATTTTATGTATTTGGATTGGTATTTGGAGTAGCATCTCAGCAACGGTACCAATTTAAAAAAAAAAGTAGCATCTCGATTCTGAGTGCAGGAACCTACCGGAATCGCAGGTCGGGTAGGTTCGATGAAGTGATCTGGTGTAGGTTCGGGTAGTAAATTTAGGAGCAGGTCTTTCTGAGGTAGGTTAAGGTAGTTCAAAAATAGTAGAATTCGGACACCCCTAATAATTATGGTAGAATTAGAATCCTTATTATAAAAGAATTCAACATTGTACACCTATATATATTTTGTATTAATGAAAAAGACTTCTCAAGGGAGATTAATACAATCTTACATGGTATCAAGAACCAAAATTCCTCCCTACCCTAAATAATAAAATCGGCAGCCTCCAATTAATTTTTTCCGACACCAATTCGGCTGTATACCACCGATATACCACCGATATGCGTTGATATACACTCGTATACAGCGACCAAGAACTCCACAACCTCATATACCTTGGATATACACCTAATATACAACATTATATCCTTCTAAAATCCCTCCAAAGGTCGTATACTGCCTGTCTACAACCCCCTCATCAGTCGACATACGCTTCGGCTACGCCCCGAACCACCAAAGTTGTTCGATTTCTTCTTCTTTCTTGCTGTCCGGCAACCCCTAATGGTAGAATATACACAATGGATATTATGCCAGCAACAGAAGCAACAAAGAGATATGGGCCGCCCACAGCAACACAGAACCCTCGACCCACAAATAATACTGGATGAGGCAACAACCCATCAGTCTGGGGTCACCTCTAATAGGTTGCTTCCACCAGGCCCACCTTCAGGCAGTCCAACAGACCGGACCTGCCCAGGCGATGGGCCTCTATTTTTCGGTCCAGTCTCTTGAGGCCCAACAGTGGAGTCCAACTTTAAGACAGGGAGTCCAGCTTCCTCAAGCCCAATTGATTTGAGCCCAACAACCTGCTCCAGCCCCTCTTTCAATCTAATTTGGGTCAGGCTTTCGCCACATTGACTCATCGGCAACCCGATAACGCGTGGTATATGGATACAGGCGCCACATCTCACCTCACCAACAATTCTGGTAACCTTACTCAACTGCAAAATTTAAATACTCCACAATCTATTATGGTCGCCGCATTCCAATTCAAGGATTTGGCCACACCCTTACCCCACCACTACATCCCCACTTCTCTCTTAAAAACATCTTTTATGCCCCGAACATCATCAAAAATCTAATTTCCGTTAGAAAATTTACCACCGATAATTCCTCAATTAACTTTGATCCGTTTGGATTTTTTGTAATGGAACTCCATACCGGAAAACTCCTTACGAGATGCAACAGTGAAGGGGGCCTATATCCTTTTCTACTCACATTCGCTGCTAGTGTCACTCCTCCCACCATTCTAACAACCATATCTCCCTCAACGTGGTATATTAGACTTGGTCATCCGGGTTCTCACGTTTTTTATTCTCTTAGAAACCGAAAGTTGATCCAATGTAGCAAAGGAAATCTTTCTCATAGTTGTTTCTCTTGTCAGTCAGAGAAATATGTTAGACTACCATTTACGACTTTTATGAGTACTACTTTCTCTCCCTTTGATATTATTCATACTGATTTATAGACATCTCCCATAATTAGCAACTTATGCCACAAATATTATCTGGTATTTTTGATGATTTCTCTCATTTTCTTTGGGTGTACCCACTCAAACTCAAATCTCAAGTGTTCTCCAAATTTGTTGAGTTTCGTACAATGGTCAAAACGCAATTTGAAATAGACATAAAATCGTTTCAATGTGATAATGGTCGTAAATTCAATAATTCCTTATTTCATAAATTATGTATGGCTAACGACATGATTTTTCGTTTCTTGTGCCCATATACCTCCCCTCAAAATGGTAAAGCCGAAAGAATTCTCTGAACCATTAATAATATAATCCGTACCCTCTTTTTTCATGGGTCTCTCCCTCCTACTTTTTGGGTATATGCACTAAAAATGGTAGAACACTTTCTCAATATTTTATCTACCCGTGCGATTCAAAATAGAACACCCATCAAAATTATCTACCGTGGGATCTCTATCTATGATTATCTTAGAATTTTCGGTTGTCTGTGTTACCCTAATCTGACATCCACGACCCCCACAAATTGGCACCCAGATGTACTATGTGCGTCTTCCTAGGTTTCCCGTCAAACCATAGGGGATACCTGTGCTATGAGCTCTCCACCGACAAAATTATAATTTATCTCCACGTCACTTTTGTTGAGTATGTTTTCCCGTTGTCAGTCACTGATTACCAATTCCTCTAAGATTCGAACCCATCATCACTTGTCCAACAAACATTCTATCAGAATGCCACTGTTCCGGTGGTGGCAGGCGTGACAAAATTCCTTCATCAACAGTCCGGTCGTCAGCTCCTCATCTCATCCAGTTCAATCTGCCGCCACCACTACTTCGTCATGCATTGGTCAGGGCATTGTCACCTCTGGTAGTATGCCAGTACACCATTGTTAGCGATTTTCCTTATGCTTTACGCAAGTGTACGTATCGCTCAAGTAATATAGTCTTGGTAAGACCGAATATCGTCCTCAGGGACTGGTTTTCAATTATCAAACATCTATCCTAAGTTATCTATTTGACTATCGATATTTTGTTTTGGTTTTATCTATAAACTACTGAAGTAATTGCAGAAATTAACTAAAATACTTTATTTGAATCAGTTATGGTGGAAATAGGGTTTTCAATCTCCTCGACTGTCCACTCGCTTTAATCCTCAATGCAACAATAAAAGTTCTTCTTCTATGTTAAGATAGCAGGTTAACAAGACTGTTTCATATTCCGGTTAGGATATATAAACGTTCAACCCCAGTGCAGAAATATTTTATATTTCTATGATAGATTTTACCACATAGGAGGATTAAGAACAATAACTTAGAAAGCTATACGAGTATCGGGGTACTTTCGTCCACGATTTTAACTTATGTTTATTCAACTATAGCATATCCAAATCTCCCCTCTCGGTTCTTGATTCGAAATCATATACGTGATGATAACTAGTGATCAATTAATTATCAAACAATCAAACCAAATATTGAATAAATCTTAACTATATGAAGAAGAAACCAAAATACTGCATTAATTCATAAAGACGAGGTTCAAGCGATTCGAAAGGAAAACCCTAATTAAAAGTTTAGCTCCTAGAGATAGACATTCTAAGAATCAAATTAATATCCAACATGAACTAAATTAAAATAAAGCAAAGAAAAGAAAATACTTGGAACAAGTCTCCAATCTTGTAGCCTCCAAGAAAACTATGTTGTGTTGTGAAGAAAGGTTGAGTTCTTTTAAAAAAATCTGCCCAAAGGGCTTTTTATATGCTCCAAAAACGTGTACCCTGAACCTCCTTGCCCTTGGCCAATTCCCTTTCGGATGCAGGCGGTTTTCGCCTCGGCGCGACCAAGCGCTGCTGCGCCTTAACTCCTGTAGCTTCTCAGATCTTTGGGCGCCACAGCCATGCTTCTGCTTTTGTCCGGACTGCCAACTTTCATCAATTTTGGCTCGGGAACCTCCTTTTCTGCCCACTTATTGCTCTTTTTCGCCACTTTACCTTTTTAAACCGCTATGACTCAAAAGAAAGAAAAAATACCCTAACACGACACATATTTGAACAAATTGGGCAAAATACTAACTAAAAATGACTCTAAAAGTGCATATAAAATATGTCTAACAAACACCCCCAAACTTAACATTTGCCCGCCCTCGAGTAAAGATCAAAAACAGAATCAAAGACACAAAAAGAAAAGACTCATAACTCTGATCAGCTTGCTGCACAATTGCCACTAAAAAAAATATGAATGTAAGTTGAGATAATATGCAGGAACAGATATAGCATGAATTCAACAATCTAGAATTTCACGTCAGATATTTCGCAAATTCATTTCAATCATGCTCAATGGAAGTATGAATACCTAACCTATGGATGTCAATTTTAAAATTCTATGGCCTGTTCACTGGCTATTCTCCACTAATCATAGACATACATACTAGAGATCTTCAGGACTTTTCAGGGTTGTAATGTAGGCTTAGGCAGGGGTAGGTAAAAATAGGCATTTATGCTCAAATTACGTACCATAAGCTATTTTCATTCAACTCATTCTTTTTTTTTTTTTACTTTCTTATTTTTAGTCTCATATTTATCTTCTCCCCTCATTTATTTTGAGAGAATGAAATACATTATAACAAGCACCCCCAAACTTAGACTTTTGCATATTTTTTTATTGGGGTGCATCAAATTTTCATTCTCTTTTTATCTCTTTTTCAACACTTTTTATTTTCAAGAATCTTCAATTATCACTTATGGAACAAACATGGAATCATATGGTGTCAAAGAAAGATCGTATTTAGGCTCAAAGGGGTTGACTAGGGCTACAATTTATTGTCTGGGATAGGCAGTGAATGGTAAGAAGGGCTAACAAAGAAATGCCCGAATCATCTCCCTAAACATGTACATCCTAACTATTTCGCCTCAAATAACAAGCAAACAGACACCTAAACCTTATCATTGACAACGCATAAATTAAGCACATGTACCCCAAATAATTTGATTTCATGTATTCTTGGCATATCTAACTTAAGCATTCAGATTTTGTTTCTAATTCCGTTACATTATCTCATTTACTTCATTAGGCGTTTCAAGTAAGTACAACATGCATGATCATAAAAAAAATTGACTCATATAAAACATAAACAAGAACATAAACAAGACAATCAAATAGACACAAAAACACACAATAAACACACAAAATAGACTAAGAACCCCCCAAACTTAAATGACACATTGTCCCTAATGTGTACAAGACTCAAAATAAAAAGACGGGACGACTTACAGACTTTACGGTTTAAAATGGTGGTGGTGGCGTTGGCGGGTAATGCATGGCCCATTGATCGAACCTAGAGCTCAAATCATCAACACGTTGGATCAAGTGTTGTTGACCCTGCATCATGGTGTCCAGGCTCTGCATCATCCTCTGTTGATTCATGAGCAGTTGCTCCATCATTGACACTGGAGGTTCCAAGGCTAAAGGTGGTTGGTGGGTCTTCTTTGCTGCCTCGTATTGGCGTGGCTCGAGCTCTTTCTATGGCGACCTCTTACTTTGCTTCTTCTTTGGGCCTCTTCTTCTTGTTGTTGCTCTAGAGTTTCAGGGAAAGAGTGCACTAAACCATATGTCACAGGAGGCTGACTCTTCTCAAAAGTATCAGTGATGAAGGTTGGGACTCCATGCCTAACACATAAGGCACAAATGAGTGATCCATGTCCCAACCCACCAGTGGTGGCCAACCTGCTGATCTCCCTAATACTCTGCACTATTTCCTGCCCAATGTCAATTTTCTTTCCCGTCATGATTCCATATATCATCTTCATTCTATCTTCAGGCACTCTGGTGAAATGTGTCGATGGAATCAGGCGAGCACTTACAAAATATAGCCAACCCTTGGCTGTTCTATTGAAATGACACTTGGCAAGTCCCCTAGCTCCATTGCGAGCAACTTCATACTCAGCCCCTGGGTAGCATAATGTCTCTGCGACTGCGTTCCACATGATATGGCTGGCATCTCTAGACCAACTTCTGAAATGGTATGGGTTATAGCCCTGGTCTTCAACATTAGCTGTCCCCAACATTGCATTCACCACTTCAGAATTTACGGGCACATATCGCCCTCTCATAAAGCATATTCCATCTGTCTGCTCCGAATAATTAACATAGAATTCCCTTACCATGCTAGTGTTCTGCGGTGGAATCCTTTCCGGATTGGTAATCTTTTCCAACCATTTGCCTCAATCATAGCCCTAATTGGCTCGTAGGCATCATCATCATCAAACGACTCTCTCCGGTAGTCCATGCCTCTCTCAGGTATCAAGGTCCTAGTACTTAGCCGGTTATATCTATCATCCGCTTCTTTGCTAGTGAATCTAGTAATATCATATTCAGGAGCTGATGTAGATGGAGAAGTCCTGGTAGTTCTTTTTCGGGAAGACATTAGAGAGTTGTTGGAAATATTTTAGCAGCGTTTTCTTTGTTTTCTTGAGGTTTCCCAACAACTACCAACCACAAAAATCAACACAACAACACCACACCGCAATACCCAATACAAAACTTTCAGCGAAAAATAACACCACACCACACATACAACAACAATAGCACCAAGTACAACACCTGGCAAAGAATACCCAACAAGAATCCGTACAACCCCCAAACTTACAAGCTACTCCCTCTATTTGCCTTGAAATCTCAGGAAGAATGATGAAGATTACCTTGGATGATTGCTCTTCACAAATGTCTTGCCCCTAGTAGAAGAATGAAGCAGCGGAAAGAAGATGATGGGTTGTAATGGTGATGGGGTGTAAGGAATTGAAGGATTTGGGTGAGTTTTGTGGGAGATTTTGAGTGGGAGAGGGAATTTTTCGTGGGTTTAGAGAGAATATTAGGGATTTGGGTTTGTGTGGGAAAGGAATTGGAAAAGTTAGGGCTTCTTATTTTCTGAAATCCCACTTAGGCGCTGCAGCCCTACAGACCGGCGCCACGTCACCCAAACTTCTGCACGTCCTCTGATAAATAGGCGCCGCGACCCTACTGACCGGTGCCACGGCGCCCAAACTTTTGCACGTCCTCTGATAAATAGGTGTCGCGGCCCTTTATTTTGGTGCTACGGCGTCGTGGCCCTGTTTCTGGGAGCCGCGACGCTGCTCCGATTTTCTCCCTTCTCGCTTTTTTGTGCTCCATTTTCAGCCCTTTACCTGTCATCAAAACTCCACAAAAAAATACCACACGTGAGACTGTTCTAACTAATCTAAATTGCATAAATTAAAACCTTGGGCTGCCTCCCAAGTAGCGCTGTCTTTAACGTCTTGTAGCCGGACGCAGGTTCCTTATTAAGAATCATTGGAGTAATTTAACCCCACACCCTATCCATTTCAGGATCATCCTTCTCTTTCGCACTCTATTTTTCTTTTTCTCAAGAGGGGGTTTAGCAAGACTTACCTGTGTTGGCGGACTGATCTCCCTGGCATTGGCCTGTCTTTGGCTCATTGTTGTGTCGGTTGTCTTGGCTGAACACACTTCGATGGCTTGAGATTCAATGGTAGATTTAAACACCTTGAATACCATCTCCTCTTCCTGGACCCTCAGTCTTAGTTCTCCATTTTCTACATCAATTAGGGCTCTCCCAGTTGCAAGGAATGACCTTCCCAAAATGATGGGTGTCACGCCTCTTTTCGACTGTGACATTTATTCACTCCTGACTAGAAAGTTGTTAGAAAATAAAAATAAAATGCTAAAAAATGCTAAAAGGGTGTTAAAAGTGCTAAAATGCTAAAAGTAGTGCTAAAATGCTAAGGGGTTGCTAAAAGGGTTCACGAAGTCGCCACCTAATTAGTTTGGGTGAATTAGGACACCTAAATGTTAACTAGGTTAAAGTCAACTTTAACTCCATTTTTATGGTCTGCGAAACTAGTGTGAGATTCTGGGTAAGGGTTCTTTATTAATCTAGAGGGAAGGGGTTAGGCACCCTCTAAGATCCGCTAACTCGCGGTTGTCCGTTCAAACCTAGGGTAATTATTGTCAGCAAAATGCGTGTTTTTAAACTACTTAGGCAAAGGATAAGTGTAAGTGTATTTTGGCCAGCATAAAAAAATGTAAGATTTGTTTAAAATATAAAGCTAATTTTAGTTGAAGACATGCATTTAAAAAGCAATTAGAAGAATTATTCCATAAGGTATATATGTTGCTTAATATAATATAGAAGTAATAATGCAACATCTACTATGAATAAAATAGGTTGCGAAGACATATATTATGCAAAGGCTAACAATCCTACAATTCAAATAATTATTTTTTGCTATGTGAGTGCTAATAGAGATTTATAAAAAGGGGGAGTTTCTCAAGTTAGGATTTAGTGATAAATGATGTCCCAGCTGCTTAAATAATTATGCGGGTTAAAAATTATTAGATGGTTTAATCATAACTTAAGCAAGCTAGAATAATTAACTTAATGAGAAGCAAATTTCTAGTGTCGAATTGCTTTCTAATAGCGACTTAAAGCTTAGAGGTCCTACTAATGTAATATTAGACAAATAATTTACAACAAATGAATGGGGAAAGGATATGAATTAATAAGGATGACTCGAAGAATGGCGATGTCCTTTCGCCCGCGGTTTGGAATTTTCCTATGCGAGATGGATGCACATAAATGCGGGCCTTCATTTGTTGTAGCTCGTGATGAGTCTCGTCTGAGACTCTTCATTCAGCTCCGATGCATTTCATGTAAAAAATAAGAAAAGATAAGGATTAGCATAGATTCCAACCTTATCAATAAACAAACAATCACATGTTCAGATATGTGTATGATTCAATTATTTTTATATTAGTCCAAATAAGGTAATAAACAGCAAACCCGTAATACTTGGCTTCGGTACAACACATCAGGAAGACAGCACAGGCCCAAAAGTAAAATATCATTTTTGCCAAAGAAACTTAATTAGCCCATACATGTGGTAGGCCCAAATTGACCGTCACATAACCTCAGGATATGCCATGCTTCGATTCATTTAAATAGCAAACCACAATATCAGTGAATCTCATGCAGGTTGGGACAGAAAACAAGATTTCACATAAGGCATTGGACTAACAATAGGTCGACAAAAATCACACATAAAGACCACTTTCTTGACCCTTTGAAAGACAATTAGCATGGAAAAATATGTTGACTTCGAGACAACTACGCTCACAAAAATCAAACTAAGACAGAGACATATAAACACATGTTTTAGGCTTCTTTTAGATTGAAAGTGCGGGCCAATTTTTAACTATTTTCCTAGAATCAACATACGAGGGTGTGAACAACATACTTTATGATCTTAAAGACTCAATACCAGCAACCTGTTTAAGTAGATATGGGTAATTGACAAAAGAGCAGAAACAATTTATCCCTAGAATGAGGCCTATTCGAGTCATTTTTTAGATTCTTCATGCTTATTTGGATAATCTCAACATTGGATTGTTCCTGGTCGTACCCCACAACATGAGGCATTATTCTCTTTTAAGTATGAAATGCAACAAAGACTACAACTTGACATGAAATAGCTCATGAGATGTAACATGCTAGTATAGGTACCATTTAGCCACCAGGCATACAAGACATTGAGATTGCTAGCTCTGTGAATACATAGAGATACTGTAATGAGCATACGAACACAAAAGGGTCACTCAAGTGTATAGGGTCACCTAATATGAAAATTAAACCAGTCAAAACCGTATCATGTTGTTCCCATGTATAGCAATGTTAAGACTTATATGAGAACACACGGACAGGTATATGTGCCTATAAAGATGAGTATTAGACACACACTTATCATACCTAAGAGGCAGACACACTGGTTTGGTTAACAGAAAATCGGCTAGGGATATTATAACTGCATTTCAAGATTTGATATACACACCACAACGAATATAAATTCGATATAACATCGGGCAGAGTATATAGGCTACATGGATTATAACGCGGCGCTAAATAAACTTGATAGAACTGACTGGACATTATATCGACAAACAGAATGGACACAGAGGCCTCTATCAGTAACTAACATAGTATTTAACACAACGACATGGTAGGTAGATTGTTAAGATAGGCACTATGCAAAATGCTTGATACTATGCCAACAGATTCAAGCACCAAATAATCCTCATCAAACAGGCTTCGAATTGATTTAATACACATACATGACGAGACTACATTACACTAACATATCATGCCAGCGTCATACCAGTAAAAATGCAAATCAGACAGAAGGTGACGAGTTTAACAATAATTTAGTACGCATAATCAAACATCGATATCACTCTACCCTCCCCAGACCCCACTTTGTGGGATACAATGGGTATATTGTTGTTGTTTTGTGTTCTTGAATTAGTGTTTGTTTTGATTGTTATGTGTTTGTGGATTTGGTGTGATAAACCTAATTATGAAATGGAAATTATTGTTATTTAGGGGATTAAGGCACAGTGTTGGAGGAAAATTGACTACGAGTTGGGGCAAAATAGGAGGCATTAAGTACAATCAATAGGAATGTAATTGGAGCTCCACCATTAGTACTGTCTTTGTCAACAAGAGAAATGTCATTCTTGAGTAAAAATTTCTTAAACCACAGAATTAAATTCCATTTTTAGTTTTAATCTTGATTTATCTAACTGTTTTGACTTTCTTTTCATTTCTTTATAGTAACAAAGCTAATCTTTGTAACAAGATCCCTCTGTTAGATTCATCGTCCAATCACAAGGTTTGCCTCTATTCAAGGTTGCGTTGCATGATACTCCTCCGTCTAAAATACTTGTCACTTCTCTCTCATCGAAAGTCAAGCTACATAAACTTTGACCAACGATAGTATTTTCATCATAATACTTTTTCGTATAGTTTCGAATATCTAAATTTTAGTTTTAAATTAATCTACTCCGATTTAGCTCAAAAGTTAGTCAAATTGACTCTCGAAAGCGAAGGTAACCTACTTATTCTGAATTTCCTTTACAACCGATCTTAGTTAATAGTTTTATGTGGGGTTATTGACATTTCGGGAAGTTAGGCACAAATCGCAAGTGACAACCGAAGATCGAGTACACTTTCAATCCCTCTTGGTTTATTTTATAACTCATGAGAAAATTTGTTTTAACATTGTATTTCGTAGGTAACAAAGCCACCGATCCGGTGGCACAAAGCGAAATGAATCGTAAGATGCATTATTATCGATCTTTGAAGATTACAAGGCCATGGTTATTCTCGGTACGATGTTTGTGCAACATCTGAGAGGCAATGATGGAGAAATAGATACCACGAATGTAAACACTTACGACGACGGGGACTATACCAGATAAGCCTCGAGAAAGCGGAGCTTCCCAACGCTGAAAGCGTGACCACGAGCTAGGATCAACGGCGGTGTACCTCGACTGCGGCGTGAACGCGGCCCCGAAGGAGGTCGATCTGACAGTGCAGAGTATGTGAAACTAAAAATCAGTAAATGAAATCATAATAGTCTATAAAGCGGGAGACATGTATGATAACCAAACTACGATTCACAATAAATAGCGATCGTATGTCAAGTCGTGACTCACGCCTCAAAGTCATCACTCGAATATAACTATGGGTCTCAAGCCCATAACATCAATCATGCGTGGAATACCTTCCTCACCGCGATCTATGATAGAAAAGCACGAGGAATACACATGAACACGGGTCCACTGTGTCCAAATAAAAGCGATGCAGGGTAAATCTGAAGGCATAGCGAGCTACTGCACCAGCGGTACTAACAAGGTCATAAAGCGTATCATGATATCTGTCTGCCGTCACATGATCAAAGGCGGTCACTCGCGCGCGAGTATCAAATGTGCGCGTCTAGCCACGAACTTTCGCGACTCGCGTAGGCCAACCTCGTAGGCGCGTGAGGTATAACCCGCATCGAGGGTAGCTACTCCGGCGTCGTCTGGACTCGCGATCCGCGTGGCGCATAGACCGCGTGACCATAAAGGCGCCGCACTAACACGGAACTCCGTAGTTTCGCATGGATCCCCTGGACCGCGCGAGGTATTCTCGAATCATGGTCCCGCACCGCTGAGTCTACCCGCGTCGGAGGCGGCAACCTCGGAAATAAGTCAAGGTGAGTGGTACAATACCAACATAACGGTGATAGTCAAACAACTTTAAGCACGATCGAGGAAAACCCCTTTACACTAACATCACAAGATACTAACACACATAGCATCCTAGCGTGTTTACTTATCAATCAACAAGAAAGTATTTACAAGGCTATCACAAACCAACACAATCAAGTTATACACACAAGGTACTTTCTACTATATGTCAACAAGTTCGGTTTTTATCCCCAAAGTACTTCATACATTAAATCTTTAAAAGATACGTTACTTTCACAAAAGTCACACAATACGTAGTTATGTGAAAATAGAGTGATTATCCTTTTTAAAAACAAAACACTTACCTTTGTAAAATCAAGTAACGACATTATTTTTCC
Source organism: Przewalskia tangutica (assembly GCA_029844215.1). Classification (NCBI taxonomy): domain Eukaryota; kingdom Viridiplantae; phylum Streptophyta; class Magnoliopsida; order Solanales; family Solanaceae; genus Przewalskia; species Przewalskia tangutica. The sequence continues at coordinate 7,200,777 of CM056740.1, read as the reverse complement.
AAAGCGTCAAGTTTGCCTAATTTCAAATGTTCACGTTTCTTATTTTAGAAAGGTTTAAATGTTCATAGTCTTATTCATTTAAGAATATAATTCTCTTTTAAACTATCTGAGAAACATAAGTCTTATATGTGAGTAGGATATTCTTGTTTATAACAATCTTATTACAGCAGCCATGATCTAGGAAATATCATTTTGTCTCATCTTAGCTTCTATGCAGATGGAAGTTTCTACTGGTTTTAATAATACTTAATCTGTCAAAACATTTCCTTTTATTAACGCTGCAGTGGTTTGTCGATACACATTCTGATTTCCGAAATCAGTAAACCATTCTTAAGCCGTTATACCTAACTTCACATAAAGCTAGTATAACTCTTAAGTTTTCAAAAACCAAGTATTACTTCTTCTTTCAAAATGATTCAAAATCTTTTGAAATACTTCAAGTTCTTTATTAACACATAACAAGCCAGTTATAGTTCAAACCAGTTACCTTTTAAAAACCACAAGTATCTTCTTACCAACATAAAGCTGTTATAACACTTTATGTTTTAAACCAATCAAATACATTTAGCACATGTACGTCTACCGTACTACATAGTTCACACATATCATGCTAGAAGAGATAGGAAGAGGTTCACATACCTCGCGACGAGTATCGACTAATAGCAAAACGCTCCAAGTACTTCAAACCGTCGGCTACTCCTTAGCCAGTAGATCGCGCCATACGTAGTACTTCAACCTATAAGGCCACAAGGCGCTTATTAACATTTAGATCCCTTCGTAGAACATTCTACGTAAAATTCAAGGCGACTCCCTCCCCGCAACAGTAAATCTCTCCTCTCTATCGGGTGGCTAACAAGCCAACCGGGGGTTATAAGTCTAAACCGGACGTGCAATTCTACCTCACGTAAAAGCTACACAAGTCTCATGTAATACACATGTAAATCTGATTCGATACTCTTCTTTCGAAAAGGTTTCTTATTATTCAGGCTTAAGTCAAAAGACATTGCCGATAACTACGTTCAGTACTATATATAGTATACTTCAACTATATAGTCTAACAATCATGTAATTTCCAATTACAATAGAGGGACAAGATATTTACCTCGATAAGCCCATAATTATCCGAGTTTAAATGTCGATCCTGAGCAAGGTTTAGCTCCTACTCCTTGCGCTCCGACCCGCTCCAAACAACCCTTAGAAGTTCTAACCAACTTCTACTTAATACTCCAACTAACTATGGAGATTTTCCTTAGGGTTTCGGTTTTTGTGACGGAAGGGAAGTATAATAGTATTTCTGGGCTTTTCGTATAAGTATAACCTTAGAATACTACAAGGTATACGGCTAAGGTAATTTGGGCATTATAACAATACTTTTGAGAGTATTTCTACCAAGAGGGGGTATTATACGAAAACAACTAGGCTAGGGGTACCATGGCTAGCACCCTGGAGGGGAAGGGCTCTCGGCGAGGGGAGGAGGAGGGCGAGAACAACTCTTTCAAGGGAGGGAGGATTTCTAACACTTAGGAAATATTTGGAATGGATGAAGAAGTCATCCTAAGAAGTATTTATAGTATAAGCCAAGTCCAACCAATGGCGAGATCATGCCAAGTCTGAGGCAAGTGTAGGGCCAAGATCTTGCCAAGTGCCCTTAACCAACTAACACACAAATATCCTACCAACTCCATGCCAAAATAGGCACACTTTCGCCACCTTGACCGCCTGAGGTGTTCGATGAGAGGGTGACAAGTGTCGCCCTCTTGTTGGTCCAAAATGTTTCGTCTCTCGGAAAAATCCGCAAAAATTAAAAATGACATAGCGGAAATTCCCTACGAAAGGCGTGGAAAGCGTTTCGTCGAAAACGACTCTAATCGGGTGTTGTGCACAAATAAATTTCGGACTACTTTCTCAAGTTCAAATTTTCTACGTCGTCCTTACGTCATACTGAAATACGGTATAACATTCTCCTCCTCGGAAACATTCGTCCGAATGTTCCTTCTAATCTCAAAACAAGCGTGCGCCGAGATAGTCTTCACTACCATACTTACGAAACAATCACGCCACAATGGCCACGAAACAATCTGCGCAAATACTTACATCCAAGTCCACGAGAATCACCTCTAACATCACCACAAACACCTCTCTCCGGTCTAAAATATACTTCCTCCACACTTTTTCCAAACAAAAGAAATGGTCACATCTATGCTCGCCATACATGCTCGCTTCTTCCGATACCACTTTTGTCACTTTGCGCGAGGTTAGTGTCACTCGGCGACCAACAAATGATGCCGGACTACATGCGATCCACGAGGTGTCGTACACTCGAACTCTTACCACATTTACATCGCTTGATCTCCAAAACTCGGGTTATCATCTTGACTTGGTCATCATTAGTGGGAATACTGGATGGATCTCGATTTCCTTCTCGAACATAGCACTACGAGCATTTGGCGCCGCCTCCTAAGTCGGACGGCAAATGCTAACATATAGGCAACCTGGCCTATTCTTCACATGAACTCAAAGGCCCAAAGTAACTCGGGCTAAGTTCCCTCTGTATTCAAAAACTCGTCACCCAACGGGGTGGTACTTACGAAGACCGACCGTCGGCACGAACTCTGGCGTCGTCGCCGATTATCCGCACGATTTCCTCCGTGCGAACTTCTTCTGACAAGCTTCACTATCCACGGTCTGCCGGAACAAGCTGAACCATTATGCGAACGCGCTTGCCAACATCGAACCACTCGGCCGTGACTTACATCCGCCCCTACAAGGCTTTATAAGGCGACATCCGAATCTTGAAATGGTAGCTTAAACACTCCTCCACGGGAGACAACAATCTCACAACTACCGCGAAATCCGACCAGCCCGGGGCGAATGCGGTCGAGACTCGCTGAGTTCCTAACCTGCTGGTATACTTTTAGAAAAACGAAAATAGCCAACACGGGCTTCACTGCACGACATAAGGTGAAGGTAGGCACCGTCGCAGCCTTTCAACCTCTCGACATAACATCATGCCGAAACGGCCCTGGTGAAAGACACGATGGTGACCCGGTGGCGACTCATCGGTCGAATCGTCCACGAACTCGTCTGTTGGTTAATCGAACATGGGCCTAACACCTCGTGACCACTACCTGGCGGGACCACCACAAACTGACCCACCGTACATGCGGGTTGACCCGCAACGCGTGGCCTCAACCCGACCCAACGCGCTAAACGCTAGCTCTCAGAAGAAAACTCTCACTAATCATGTTACGAAAACCTAGCGGTCTTAGCTCAACTACCCTCTTTCATTCCACACTACTCGGGACTTATCCCACAAACATAGCTCACGTGCACTATGCACTCCTATAAGGGTCAAACATAAACATCGTCTTTTACTCGAGATGGCACTTCTAAGGTCTCTACGTATAAAACTCTAAGGCTCACACCTTCTCTATCCCCCAAATCTTACTTGGTTAACTAACCCAGATTTCTAATTACAATAAACACTCATGCAATCTGAACATAACACTTAAGGTATACTCGCCTTATCACTTATACAAAGCTCTAGAGGGTTAAAGACATACCTGAATCTACTGCTTCACTTCCCTTAGTCGTTCTTATCAAACATGCCTGTAGGCGCATAGCTAAGGAAGATGACAAACTACCCACCGATTCTCAAGGTGAGTCCTCTCTGCCAGACACTCGACATCGACCACGGCGGTCATAGTACAACCGATTACCAACTAAAAGACGACATTCCCGATGGCGCTGCCACATGAACACCGAGAAAAAGCGAATCGGATGGCCGAACGCCGTGTATTTGTGAGCGGAAGCTCTGGAGCTCGACCAACTCCTGCGTACCCGAGCGTCCCGAACCTGTGGAGGACCTTTCGCACCGGTGGATGTGCATAATCTAATCTTTGGTGAGGTGACTCGACTCGAAAGTTACTAAAGGACCTTGCTACTCGCCTCTTCTGCCGCCTCGTTAACCCGTCGATCTCTACGTTTCTCGACTGCGTGCATAAGCCCGCATACGTGCCATGCTCAGCCTAATCAAGAACTTACTTGCACAACCTTCTCGTTGATAGTCATCAAGACTCGCGATACATCGGTACACTCTCTGCGGTAGCCAAATCCATAGCTAGTAATGAGGTTGTCTTTTCGCAATCTATATTCTCTGTTCCGTCGTGGGCGAAGGTCCAAACATCGTGGCGCGAGGAAGCTGCCGCCAGTGCTAAACTCTGTGGGGCTAGTGGCGTCGCAAAACTCCCGAATGAAGCACCACCCACGTGATGATTGGGCTGTGCCCACGCAACCTCTGCACTCTACTCGCGGCTCGCCGCGCCTCCCTCCGGGCGGGTTGCCTACGCGAGGCATAACGATAAGGAAATAATTTCGTTAGAGGTCCAACTTACAACACAGCTCTAAGGCACGATCTCGAGTGAGAAGAATAGAAACCAATCCTAAATACCCTATAGCCTCACGATTATTGGTGTGGTGCACAACACACCGATAATCAAACTTCGGATCGATGCGTAGACACTTTCCGAGGATTAATCGCTCGATACCACTTTTGTCACGACCGAACCGGGCGTGGTGATCGTGCCTTACCCGGGCACCCAAGTAGACATACATCGAGTAATCGTGAACATAAAGACAATACATGAAACCAGTGTAATAAGGCGGTGAAATAAGAAGACGCTAACCAAAACGGTTACTTCGGTATATATATAAATAACAACTCTTTCAACATGAGCTTTAATCCTTTTTACAAACCACCCGCAACAAGATTACTACGGACCTCTAAGAATGATACGACAATGGCGGGCGGGGCCAAACCCCGAATGTAAACACTTACGGCGGCGGACTATACCACCGATAAGCCTCCGGAGAAACGGAGCTTCCCAAACGCTGTGACCACGAGAGCTAGGATCAACGATCGGTGTACCTCGACTGCGGCGTGACGCAGCCCGGCGAGGTCGATAACAGTCACAGAGTATGTGAAACTAAAAATCGTAAATGAAATCATAATAGTCTATAAAGCGAGAGACATGTATGATAACCAAACTACAGTTCACAATAAATAGCGATATGTCAAGTCGTGACTCACGCCCTCAAAGTCATCACTCGAATATAACTATGGGTCTCGAGCCCATAACATCAATCATGCGTGGAATACCTTCCCATCACGGCGATCTATGATAGAAAAGCACCGAGGAATACACATGAACACCGGGTCCCACTGTGTCCAAATAAAGCGATGCAGGTAAATGAAGGCATGCATAGCCTACTAACACCCAGCGGTACTAACAAGGTCATAAATCGTATCATGATATCTGCTTGCAGGCCGTACATGATCAAAGCGGTCACTCGCGCGATATCAAATGTGCGCGTCTAGCCACTCGAACTTTCCGACTCGCATAGGCCAACCTCGTAGGCCCGCATGAGGTATAACCCGCATCGTCGGTAGCTACTCCGGCGTCGTCTGGACTCGCGATCCGCGTAGCCACATGCACCGCGTGACCATAAAGGCCGCACACTAACACGGAACTCCGTAGTTTCGCATGGATCCCTGGACCCGCATGAGGTATTCTCGAATCATGGTCCCTGCATCACCGAGTCTACCCCGCGTCGGAGGCGACAACCTCCGGAAATAAGTCAAGGTGGTACAATACCAACATAACGGTGATAGTCAAACAACTTTAAGCACGAGGGAAAACCCCTTTACACTAACATCACAAGATACTAACACACACATAGCATCCTAGCATGTTTACTTATCAATCAACAAGAAAGTATTTACAAGGCTATCACAAACCAACACAATCAAGTTATACACATAAGGTACTTTCTACTATATGTCAACAAGTTCGGGTTTTTATCCCCAAAGTACTTCATACATTAAATCTTTAAAAGATACGTTACTTTCACAAAAGTCACACAATACCCGTAGTTATGTGAAAATAGAGTGATTATCCTTTTAAGTAAAACAAAACACTTACCTTTGTAAAATCAATTAACGACATTATTTTCCAAAGCGTCAAGTTTGCCTAATTTCAAATGTTCACGTTTCTTATTTTAGAAAGGTTTAAGAGTTCATAGTCTTATTCATTTAAGAATATAATTCTCTTTTAAACTATCTCGAGAAACATAAGTCTTATATGTGAGTAGGATATTCTTGTTTATAACAATCTTATTACAGACCATGATCTAGGAAATATCATTTTGTCTCATCTTAGCTTCTACATGCGGATGGAAGTTTCTCTTGGTTTTAATAATACTTAATCTGTCAAAACATTTCCTTTTATTAACGCTGCGGTGGTTTGTCGATACATTCGATTTCGAAATCAGTAAACCATTCTTAAGCAGTTATAACTAACTTCACATAAAGCTAGTATAACTCTTAAGTTTTCAAAAACCAAGTATTACTTCTTATTTCAAAATGATTCAAAATCTTTTGAAATACTCCAAGTTCTTTATTAACACATAACAAGCGATTATAGTTCAAACGATTACCTTTTAAAACCACAAGTATCTTCTTACCAACATAAAGTTGTTATAACCAACTTCCCATAAAGCGTTATAACACTTTATGTTTTAAACCAATCAAATACATTTAGCACACGTATGCGTCACCGTACTACATAGTTCCACATATCATGCTAGAAGAGATAGGAAGAGGTTCACATACCTCGCGACGAGTATCGACTAATAGCAAAACGCTCAAGTACTTTCAAACCGTCGGCTACTCCTTGCGATGGATCGCGCCATCGTAGTACTTCAACCTATAAGGCCACAAGGCGCTTATTAACATTTAGATCCCCGTAGAACATTCTACGTAAAATTGGCGACTCTCCCGCACAGCGTAAATCTCCTCTCTATCTCGGGCCGCTACCGAGCCAACCGGGGTTATAAGTCTAAACCGGACGTGCGCAATTCTACCTCACGAAAAGCTACACAAGTCTCATCTGATACACATGTAAATCTGATTCGATTCTTCTTTCGAAAAGGTTTCTTATTATTCAGGCTTAAGTCAAAAGACATTGCCGATAACTACGTTCAGAACTATATATAGTATACTTCAACTAAATAGTCTAACAATCATGTAATTTCCAATTACAATAGAGGGACAAGATATTTACCTCGATAAGCCCATAATTATCCGAGTTTAAATGTCGATCCTGAGCAAGGTTTAGCTCTACTCCTTGCGCTCAGGCCAGCTCCAAACAACCCTTAGAAGTTCTAACCAACTTCTACTTAGTACTCCAACTAACTATGGAGATTTTCCTTAGGGTTTCGGTTTTGTGACGGAAGGAAGTATAATAGTATTTGGGCTTTTCGTATAAGTATAACTTTAGAATACTACAAGGTATACTACTAAGGTAATTTGGGCATTATAACAATACTTTTGAGAGTATTTCTACCAAGAGGGGGTATTATCTGAAAACAACTAGGCTAGGGGTACCCAGCTAGCACCCGAGGAGGAAGGGCTCGGCGAGGGGAGGAGGCGAGAACAACTCTTTCAAGGGAGGAGGATTTCTAACACTTAGGAAATATTTGGAATGGATGAAGAAGTCATCCTAAGGGTATTTATAGTATAAGCCAAGTCCGACCAATGGCCAAGATCATGCCAAGTCTGAGGCAAGTGTAGGGCGCCAAGATCTTGCCAAGTGCCCCTTAACCAACTAACACACAAATATCCTACCAACTCCATGCCAAAATAGGCACACTTTCGGCCACCCTTGACCGCCCAAGGTGTTCCAATGAGAGGGTGACAAGTGTCGCCCTCTTGTTGGTCCAAAATGTTTCGTCTCTCGGAAAAATCCGCAAAAATTAAAAATGACATAGCCGGAAATTCCCTACGAAAGTGTGGAAACGCGTTTTAAAAACGACTCTAATCGGGTGTTGTGCACAAATAAATTTCGGCCAAGCTACTTTCTCAAGTTCAAATTTTCTACGTACGTCCTTACGTACATACTCTGGAAATACGGGGTATAACATAAATACATCATATTGTTTCTTATAGTAGACTTTCTTTCTCCATAATGTTACTCTTAAAAATGACCAAATAAATAAATTGGCCACAATATATCATCAAGGATTTCTCTCAGCTAGTTTATTAGATACAGAAAAGCAGTTTATATTTAGCTGCTCTTTTCAAAAATTATTTTGAGGATCTCTGAATGGTAGAGTGATTGTAAACCTCTCTTTCAATATATCTTTTTAACTTGAATGTTTTATCATTTAGACGTGACTCCAACTTATATAATTATTAAAATCATAATTGCACGGATGAGAACATTAGCCCCTTGACATTGTGAAGATTTAATGATACAGATTTATACACAAAAAATTAGCTCGTCATTAAGGTTTAAACTTGTAATTGAATGCTTAAATACATCATATTGTTTCCTATAGTAGACTTTCTTTCTCCATAATGTTAGTCTTAAAAATGACCAAATAAATAAATTGGCCACAATATATCATCAAGGATTTCTCTCAGCTAGTTTATTAGATACAGAAAAACAGTTTATATTTAGCTGCTCTTTTCAAAAATTATTTTGAGGATCTCTGAATGGTAGAGTGATTGTAAACCTCTCTTTCAATATATCTTTTTAACTTGAATGTTTTATCATTTAGACGTGACTCCAACTTATATAATTATTAAAATCATAATTGCACGGATGAGAACATTAGCCCCTTGACATTGTGAAGATTTAATGATACAGATTTATACACAAAAAATTAGCTCGTCATTAAGGTTTAAACTTGTAATTGAATGCTTAAATACATCATATTGTTTCTTATAGTAGACTTTCTTTCTCCATAATGTTACTCTTAAAAATGACCAAATAAATAAATTGGCCACAATATATCATCAAGGATTTCTCTCAGCTAGTTTATTAGATACAGAAAAACAGTTTATATTTAGCTGTTCTTTTCAAAAATTATTTTGAGGATCTCTGAATGGTAGAGTGATTGTAAACCTCTCTTTCAATATATCTTTTTAACTTGAATGTTTTATCATTTAGACGTGACTCCAACTTATATAATTATTAAAATCATAATTGCACGGATGAGAACATTAGCCCCTTGACATTGTGAAGATTTAATGATACAGATTTATACACAAAAAATTAGCTCGTCATTAAGGTTTAAACTTGTAATTGAATGCTTAAATACATCATATTGTTTCTTATAGTAGACTTTCTTTCTCCATAATGTTACTCTTAAAAATGACCAAATAAATAAATTGGCCACAATATATCATCAAGGATTTCTCTCAGCTAGTTTATTAGATACAGAAAAACAGTTTATATTTAGCTGCTCTTTTCAAAAATTATTTTTTGATTATTTCGTCATGCACAAACTGGGTTTTTTTTCAAAATATTTCTTTTGAAATCTTTTTTTTTTAATTATTATTATTCTCTCGTGATACAAGTTACTACCCTTTGACCAATTGCACATCCTCAAACATCTGATTGCATTCCCAACTGAATGGAAGGCTGTCTTTCGTCCCTACTCAATTGGTATCGCCGAATCTTACAGTCAAGTTCCCGTCTTCCTTTGCACTCGAGGGACATTCTTTGTCCAGTCTAAAGCAGCGACTAATAGATCATCTTTCCTAGGGAATGAGAAAATAGAGTTATTCAGATTCTCCGACTACACAATGAGAAAAGAACATCGGTAAACTCAAGCTATCGACCCGATAGTGCTTTGTTGGTTCATCTAGTGGATTCTTTCCAGAAAAATAAGATCATATATTCATATTAAGTAGGTCGTGCCTAAGGGCATGTCAGTTGAAGTACATTATTCTTTTGAAATGATTTCACGGAATTAAGTATTGTCTTTATCAAATGTGTTGACATGTGATCAGCGGTTACGAGTTCAATCAGTAGAACTATCTTTATGAAGAAATGCAGGTTAAGTTGTGTACAATAGACTTTTGTGGTTCACCCTTCCCGAATCCTACAAATAGCGGGAGCTTAATGCACCAGACTATCTTTTTAAGTAGTGTCTTCATTGAGAAATAAGAATCCGAGTTATTTGTCACGCCCCAAACTATGGCTTGTGCGAAACACGACACTCAGTGCATTGTTGTATGTGACCGAGCGAACCACATGACTTGCTTGTCAACATGAGACTGAATTAGTCTATGAAACCTCTAAAATATGAGTCTGCAAAACTGTTTACCGGGACAAGACTCTGTCATACCTCTACTAATAAAATATAATCATAAAATAACTAGACTGACACCCCGAATAAGATGGGACTCACCGAAATAACTGTTACTGAAGCAGTCCTACTAAACAGATATGTCTCCCTAAAACTAAACACATATACCGTGAAGTGTATGCCCCATGCAAATGGACGCTAGTACATTTGAATCGTACCGTATGTAAAGCAACTGAAAGAATAAGGAGGTACATGAAATAATATGAACTGAAACTGGAAACAAGAACATGAACATGAGTATAATAACATGAGTAAAAATATGAAAATTGTATATCTGTATATATATCTATGGGAGAGGATTAACAAAAGCGACATAACCCACCGCGCGTGAACGTGGAGTCTGATCTCTGTCCGATCAGCTAAGTCATCTCGTACTTTGCCGGAGTACGAGACATGAACATGAACATGATTGATCCAATAAATAATTTGAAGGTATCGTTCTCTGGCGGAGCGACCCATGTCTTACATTGGCATACATAATTTCAGGTTATCTGAGTCTTCTCGGTAATATGTGCAACTCCCAAAACATGTACTTGAAAATAGTTGGCTTGAAAGCCCACAAATTACATGAAATAACTTGAAATCATAGCTTGTAAAATTATTCTTTAGCATGTGAAGAAATACATAATATAACTTGTCTAAATCATGAGAAACATATATGACTTCATGAAATTGAGTGATAATAATCATAACTTATATTTAATAACTCATGAAAAATCAAAATATTGGTTCATGAATTATGGACGGGTTCATGACTGTCACAATATCATATCATGAATGTAAATAACTAAATCAAAATATACCATGAAATATAATTATGCATTTATAGAAAGATTGTCACGAACTTGAATAAAACCCTAGGTTATGGAAATTCATGGTTTCATGAATAATTGTGGCGTGGGAAGAATAATGTATTTCCACACGTAGATAGAAGCTCTACATACCTTAATCGCTCCAAAACTTGTCTTAAAAATCTGAACTTGAAAGAAGGAACCCAAAGCTTAAACTTTAATTCATTAAGTTGAGTTTTCTTGAAAATCATAGGTTACAAATAGTGAATTCTGCTTAGCAATTGATAGAAATCGATTAGAATTGCATGAAAATACATGTAAAGGACTTACCTTGGTGTAGGAGATGGTTGTGAAGAGAGAACCTTCGTTATATGGCTTAGGAATTGTGAAAACTGGTTTTTAAAATGAAGTCCGGAATTTATACTTTTTGTTGTCGGAAGAAATTGAAGGTTGATTAGATAGTTTGTCGAATTTTTGTCGGTCTGATGCGGGTATCGATATTTTGTGGTCAGTTAATGATTAAATCGATAATTATCTGATCAAATCAAATTGGACCGTATTGTTATTTCTGAAAAATTTCAGAGAGTTGTAAAATTGGAGTTCTGAGATGGTGGAGTTTGACAAGTCGTAAAACATTTGACGGTTCGTATAATTTACAGTCTGGCCGTCAATTTCAAAAGTGAAATTGACGGGCCGTAAAACATTTTATAATCCGTATAATCTGCCATCAAATTCTATTTGCAGAACTGAACCTAGTTTTTTGCAACTTAAACTCCCCATTTTGATTTCTTACATTCGTGTATCATGAACAAGACTTAGAGGGGTGTATTCAATTAGGATTTTAAAAGACTTTTTTGGGATAAATAAGTCTTTTGTTTTTAAAAGACTATTTAAGATTGTTATGATTTTAAAAGATTATTTTGACAATCAAAATTTCTTATGTTTGAATTTTAAAAGATTTATCATAAGATTTATAAAGATTTGAAAGACCCACATGATTTTTTTCTCCAATCTTTTGCTCTCATCATCACCACTTTTTTTATAATTTGTCATCACTAGTTTTCAATGTAAAATATACCAAAGCCGTTATTGTACTTATAAAATAACAATATATAGTATTTTAAGTTCCATTAACTATTATTTCTCATATTTTTAATATTTTTTTTATAAAAATAACAAAAAATATGAAATATAAATTCGAGGATGTGTGGGGGTGGGGGTAGGCGAGGTTAGGGTGGTAGCGGGGAAGTAAGAAAAAATTCCATATTTTTTATAAAAGTAAAAAAATATGAAATAGAAATTTGAGGATGGGGTGGGGGTGGAGGGGTAAGTGTGGGTAGAGTGGAGGGGTAGGTGTGGGTATGGGGGTAAGAAAAAAATTCATATTTTTATAAATTATTTATAAAAGTAAAAAAAATAAAAAATAAAAATTGAGATTGAGGTAGAAATTTGGGGAGGATAGAGGCGGGAAAGGGGTAGGGGGAGGTAAGATAAAATTTCATATATATATATTTTTTTTTTATAAAGTAACAAAAAATATGAAATAGAAATTTGAGGATGGGGTGGGGGGTCGGGGGTAGGTGGGGTTAGGGCGGTAGGGGAGAGGTAAGAAAAAAAACCATATTTTTATAAAAGTTAAAAAATATGAAATAGAAATTTGAGAATGAGAAAAAGTCTGATAGGTTATACTGAGATTGTTTATAGGATTTGTTAGTTATACCTTCCACTAAAAAAATCCTCCAAAATCCATATTTTTTAAAAATATTTCGAAATCTCAAAATTTTGAATATCAAAAGACTTTTTGTTAGTCTTTTAAAATCCTAATTGAATACCACTAGATTTGAATACTCTGTTTAAAAAATCTTAATAGTCTTAATTGAACAGCACAAGACTTTTTTAGATTGTTTAAAAATCTTAAAAAATTCTAATAGTCTTAATTGTTTAGAAACTTTCATGCGCCAAGAAATAAATTGAACTGGTGACACAAGATTTTCAGTTGTCTCGACTAGTTTTTTTTATAAGATACATAAAACAATTTCATATTTAGCTAATCATTTAAAAAAAAGAAGGAATTAGATAAGCACAAACTGCTATTTTTTCAACTATTTCTTTTATAAACTTCATTTAAAAAATCATTTTAAATAAAGAGATACTAATAAGTAGGATCACCCTGGTAGTGAGAATTCACAAAAGGTGTCAAATTCCCATTATCGTTCCTTCACGATTCCCATCAATCTAACAAATTCCATCAAAATGACGGAAGCAATGATTAGGAAGAAAGCCGGAATGGCTACCGTAAAAGATATGCCTTTATTGCAAGACGGTCCACCACCTGGCGGTTTTGCACCGGTTCGATTCGCTCGACGGATACCTAATACCGGTCCAAGTGCTTTGGCCATTTTCCTTACTGCTTTTGGTGCTTTCTCTTGGGGCATGTACCAAGTCGGCATAGGCAATAAGAAGCGTAGGTATGAATCAATTTTTTTTAAATTTGTGAAAAAGAAGCATTTGGGTATGTTTATTTTGTCATGATTTGATCTGGGTATGTCTTAATTTCTTGTTTTTGTGTCAAAGTTGGTTCCTTTTTGGTATGTATCAAGTTGGCATAGGAAATAAGAAGCGTAGATATGAATCAATTTTTTTAAATTTGTGAAAAAGAAGCATTTGGGTATGTTTATTTTGTCATGATTTGATCTGGGTATGTCTTAATTTTTTGTTGTTTGTGTAAAAGTTGGTTCCTTTTTTGATGATGTGCGTGATAGCTGATTATGATTCCTAGTAAACCCTAAAAATGTTACCGAATTTTTGTGCTTTTGTTGACTTAAGCTGATTCGAAAAAATAAAAAGGGGAGTCTCTGACTTCCTTCCCCTATTTTTTTATGCATTTCATTATTATTATTATTTCGAGCTTCATTTTTTTCCTTTCTGTTTATTTGATGAAGGTAGGTGAAATTTGAAACTTTATCTGAATTTGTAAGTGAATAGATTGAAGAAAAAGGTTTAAGAATGTGATGAAAGTGCAGTATTAGTTTATGATTAATGATGAGCACACACTTGAGTTTTGAATTTAGTAATGGTAAAGGTAGAGTTCAAATCAGTCATGATCTAGGCATTTGATCTCTGATGGCGGCATTGTAACTTCGACAGAAATGTGATAATTCTGTGAAAAAATAAGTTTAAGTAGGCTACCTCTACATTTTATTGAAAATGGTCTTGGTTTCCTCTATATGAACAACTTATTGTGGTGAAAGAGAGAAAGGAAGTCTTATTTACTTCCCAATAAATTCAACAAAAATATTAGGTGATAGCTATTACTCCTGTGATTTTTGTGCCTCATTAATAACCTATGCTGCTCCCTTCAAGCACGTTTGGTATGGCCTATTTTATTTTATTTTATAGGTTCTTCAACCGAATTTCAATTTCATTTTTTACATGCACTTTGCTTCTATGTTATATGTTACTTAAATATATCATATAATCAGTTAACCAATTTGGTTTTCTATTACTACTTGTTGTCTCTTCTGCTTTAATTTTCTTGCTATCCTAATGTTATTTCTGCTTTACCTGAGCTGAGGGTGTATTGGAAACAACCTCTCTACCAAGATAGGGGTAAGGTCTGCTTACACTCTACCCCCATACCCCACTCGTGGGATCACAACATGATTGTTGTTGTAATCGGTTAACCATTTTAAACGCTTTATTGAAAGAAAATACCCCGTAAATTTAAACGAAAATCATGAAGTGATGCTGAAACAAACTAATTTCTCTGGAGTATATTAGAAACACTTGGAGCATTTCTTGTAGGGTTTTCTTGTTTTGCAATTCTAGACAATGTAAAGAGGAATGAAGCTTACAATGTCGAAGCTTCCAATTAATGATACCAAGCTCCAATTTCCAAAGAATTAATGCCTTCTAGTTCACAAGTCAGAATTTGATGAAGAATGTTAAAGTTTTTTGATAAAAACATTCTCTTTTATTGTTTTTCTTGTATGGACTTCAAATATTCAATAGGAAGTTAACTCACTTAGGGGTTCGAGTTTGGAAGGCAAGGAGATCCTTTGTGGTTATGTCAAGAAGTCTTTGGTTGCAAATCTTGTTTTCCAATTTACACTTCTATGTTTTGGTACTTTCACTGGGATAGTAAGGGTAGTTCTTGGGGATGATGCTAAATTTCTTTGTCCAAATCAGTGTTATGAAAAGTGAAAAGTGCAAAAAACCTCTAAAGGTCAGTTGGGGCTTTAAGCGCAAAGAGCAAATATAGCGCGGGCTTTAATGAAAAAAGGCGCAATGGTACAAAAATACAAATATATACTCCATGGTTAGACCAAGACTACTAACAATAAGCATGAATAACAAATATATGGACAAAGAAATTGTAAAAACATTACGATAAAGTGAAATATCACATCTAGTGTCACCTCTTCAAGAGAGGCTCATTGGCAAGGAAAAGTATGTCTTAGAGCCTTGATGATGACACTAAAGCGCACATAAAGCAAGACGAAGCGCTCAACATGTTTTGAGCCTCGCTTATGGGCTTAAGCGCGCCTTTGACAACACTGGTCCAAATATTAGCATTCTAAATGTGAGTAGATTCTCATTAGTATTAGAAAAGATAAGATGGTTCACAACATGTGCTCAAGTGTGCTTTAGTTGATCAAATTTCATTATGGTGCCTGCGTCTGCACCATGATGAATCAGGTTAACCTTTGGTCTGTATAAGCCAGTGATATATTGATCTGTATTTACCCAGCATGCTTTTTATCTGTTAAGAAAATCTGATGGAGATCTTTACAAGAAGTAGGCTGAGTTATAGAAATGTCAAGGCTGGAGACAATACCATATTATCTCATACGTAACATTTTGGAAGGAAATATTGTTTGCTACTTAAAGTAGTTGTGTCTTTGCACCTAGGGACTCCCACAGCTCAGAAAGTTCTCAGCAGAACCATTTTGATTTGAGGAAAACCAGAGTGTTCTAAGGGTTGTTGGTTATCTTATTGGCATATTCAGGCCAGTACATAATGTGGCATGTCGACTGTGATTGTCTCTCATACTACCAAAGGTCATAAAATTAGGAGTCTTCACAGTAGGCAGAAAATGTTTGCTCCAACTGCAAAGGGAATTCGGGATAACCAGAATTTCTGAGTTGTTTGGGTCAAGGTAAATGGAATGCATTATTCTCCTTAACAAATATTCTGGTGCTTCTAAAAGCCACATGAGATGGACCCTGTTTAGCATTTTTGTTCCAGTGTTCTAAAAAACGGCCTGGGCGGCCGCCTAGGCGCTAGGCGCCCCCAGACCGTCCCGCCTAGGAATCCCGCCTAGGCCCCCGAAGAGGAATATACCCGCCTAGGCGCCCACTCCCCGTCCTGGTCCCGCCTAGCGTTTTTTAGAACATTGGTTTGTTCCTTTTAAGCATCTCTAGCCAATAATATGCTGCAATGCCATTTCTATGCTAAATCATTGAACTACATTTATGTGTTCCTTAAATACTTGATAGATCGGACCATTGGAGTCTTCTCCATTATAGACCACATCCATTTTCCTGGAGCTTGCAGCAAATGTAGATAGTATAAATACTAATTTGGCCAGTGAAGATTTCATTGCTAATAGGAAAGCCTTTGAGGTATTGCATATGGCAGTTTTAATGTTGTAGCGCTTTTCAGCTGTGTACCATCTGAAGAAGAATACTTGGTAAACTGCCTAGGGTAGTTGGGAATCTTAGTGGTTTGCTCCGAATCTCTGATGTTATATTTTATATCTCAAAATCCCTTGAAGTTTGGAGATCCATTATGCAGATTGTGGCTATATTTGGCAAATGGTGTAGTGTAGGCATTAGATATGATGTCAATTTAAACTCATCTATGTTCCTTGATGAGCGAACTTTTTTATTTTGATCAAGAGATGAGCTACTGTTCTTGCAGCAGTCATGGTAGCTAAACTGGTGGAGTGAGTTATGTAGGGGTTTTGAATAGGAAGCAACACTGCTGAGCTTCTTTGATTTTGTTGTGTTATTTTTGCAGTCTCCAAGAGGAACTATCTGCTTCCTTCTTTGTTTGGAGGAGTTACGAAATCTTTGTGATATATCATGCTTCCTTTTTTTATTTGGAGGCACTTGTAGTTTGTACCCATATGCAAGGTTTCCTAGAAATAATAATCAGCTAGGAGATTCTGATATCCGGATAACCAGAAGTGTCAGCTGAAGCTATGGAGTTGGCTTTAGCCTGTGTCATAGTGCTTTATGATATCTCCGTCAAGGGATGTAGGTAAGCAATGGAAATCATGATGAACAATTCACCGATCTATTATGTCATTTTCTTGTCCATGCTTGCAAATCTATGTAGTGTCATCAACTTTTGCGCTTTACGTAAAATTTGCCTGTCTGTCAGTTATCATACTAAAAAGGATGAGTATTTTTTATTTACATTATCTGTAAGTTGATTGTGTTGAACACCTAATATATATAAATAAAACTCTTTCCACTCTGACAACATAAGCTTTCAGCTAAGGTGATCACACAATTTAGTATGATTTGAGAGCCAAACCCATCCTTGATGTTGGCCTACCCAGTGTTGCCTCAATTTTACGTTATCCATGCTCTAAATGTCATGTGAGAGCGCGTGGTGTTAAGATTCCCACATTGGTTGATGTTATGCGCTTGTTTCTCTATATTGTCTTGGAAAATTCTCCCCTCATGCCTACATTGATTGAGGGAATGAACCATAATCTTTTTTTTAATAGTCTCTTTATATGGAAATGGGCAATTCTCAATTCATGAGGTAGTATTTTGGGCTTAAGTTAGAGTCAAGGTCCATTTCTCTGAAGGTTTAACATGGTATTAGGTAGGGCTAGACACATCATTGATGTTGTGTTACCTGGTATCATATGTTAAGGTCTCATGTTATGTTATCCACTCTCCAAATGTCCTGTTTTGGGGTAGGTAGGGGATAATCTCCACGTTGGCTGAGGGTACGGATTGTTGATCGTTATATTGTTTTAGATAATCTCACCTCATGAGCTAGCTTTGGGATTGCATTAGGTTAGGTATCCATTTTCTAAACAAGTTGAAAGTGCATGGATTAATCAGTTATTCTTGTTTGAAAATTCAGGATTCTCGAGCTCTTTGATATGGTGGTGGTTCTTGAAGGAACTTGGAAGAGCTGTTAGAACTAGGACATTTTTACAACTCCCTTTTACTTTTTGGAAGATGTGTATTGGTGGACACCTCCATGGTGCCAAAATAAACGACATTCACAAATTTCCTAAACTAAAGTCCTGATGATATTTGCATTATGTAGGGTAATAAAGGAAGAAAAATATGCTGCTCGCAGGGCTATCTTGCCTATGCTTCAAGCTGAAGAGGATGAAAGGTAAGATACTTGAAGTTTTTTCCATTCCAGGCTTCTGTTTACTTATTGTAGTCTGAACTTGTTTCTGTTTATCCTTTTGTTCTTTTGTTTTTACTTATTCAGATTCGTTAAAGAGTGGAACAAGTATCTTGAAGAAGAGGCGAGAATCATGAAGGATGTTCCCGGTTGGAAAGTTGGTGAAAGTGTTTACAACTCTGGAAAATGGATGCCTCCAGCAACCGGAGAGCTTCGTCCTGATGTCTGGTAAGATGTTGGTAATCTTCCAGGACATGTAGCAAGAAAAATGCTTGGTTTCAGTGGAGCTCATACTTCCCTTTGGATTTCTTTCCTCACTGGAACAAAAATGTATCTGCAAATATTTTGCAAATGCTTAGAATGATGTTACAGGATTTTATCTGCATAGGAGTTTGGGTTTACAAGAGACAATGTAAGTGTCATGTTCTCTAATAGTTGCTTCTGATCATTTTACTGAATAGACACCTATATTTCTATCATCATCTATCTTTTCGAAGTTCTCTTTTTTTTTCAGTTGCATTATGGCAGCAAACTGAAAGTGGCTTTTCCAGTTGCCTCAAACACTGGGAGAACCAAATCTAGCAGAAGCTATTGTTGGATCTTTCTGATAAATATTGAGCTACACTAGAGATTGTTTTCCTCGAAAAATGAAAAAAGAAGTTTAGAAAATCAAAGCAATAGTAATTTAGGAAATGGATGAGGTCATCTCATGCCAAGAAGGGTTGATATGGTGAGTTGGCATGCCATTAAATGGATGAGGTTAACAAAGTAAGAGCAAATTTGACATATATGAACCGATAATATAACTTTAAGGGTATATATAGATCGATAGTATAACACTAAGGCATATATGGACTGATAGTATAACGGAGATCAATATTAAATCCTTTTCAATACTAGAGGGGCAAATGTGACCATTTTCCCTTATTTAAAAAGCATTTTCACTTCCATTATTCCATCTATTGTTTAACCACAGCAAATAGTGATTTGGTGTAAGCACCTTGGTTTTTCAGACAGACCTAGCCTAGGAACACTTACCAGAACTTGTCAACAAGACACATTATTGTTCAAACATGGCTCAGGTCCGGTTCTTTTTAGTTTTTACCAAGCTCTTTGTTAATCAACTTTCTCCTCCCTTCTTTTTCTTTTTTTAAGGGGGGGGGGGGGGGGTTGTTTTATTTTCAGATTCAGGTCATTGGGTACATGTAGTCACAGTCTAATTTATACACGAACACTACTTGTGCTAAGCTAGGCCCAAACTCGTAACAGTTCAAGAAAGTAGCAAGAACTAAAACTTGGAAGACTTGAATATCAAGAACACGTGCTTTACAGAATTCCAAAATCCAACATCATGTCTAAAAAGTACATTGCAAAAGGATTGACAGTCACATTCACAACCTTACAATATTCCAAACTGCATCTAGAAACACAAACTCGATCGAAATTACATAAGACAAAGTTCCATAGTTTGGGTTCAAAAAATCACATGCTACTACATTCAAAAGCAGCAGAGCTTAGTAAAGTAGAAACAGAGGTCCCGTCCCATCTTCTTTATCAGCATCTGGGATGCTCCTGTAGGTACACAAGTCGTTAGAGATCTCCCAGTTCCAATCTTCCTTCCTTGTCACATACATCGGCGGCCAACGGTTAATCCTCACATAGTGTTTTCTCATTTTCCCATCTGCAAGCAAGCTAGTTACTATGGTGTAGCAACACTCATGACCACCCCATATTTCGTCACGTGGTTCTGCAGTCTGACTTCCATCTGGATGGAAATAACGGCGCAGGGGAGGTCCTGTTCCGTTCCAGTAGGGGTCAAGCATTCGCCAATACTCCGGAGCCGCCTGAGGAGTTACTGTCAGAAAATATAGGTTGCATTTCATACAAGGATTATGCTTATGTCCTTGTCCTATGACTGGAAACTAGGGAAATGACGGGAAAGGAAAGGAAGGAAGTGATTTTCTCCTTTACTTTCTCTCCTCAGTCTCTTGTCAAACCAAGCATGAGAAGGAAAAAGTTTTATGACCTTCCGTTTCTTTCTCTAGTTCCCAATCAAAGCTTTATTAATTTGAGATGCATTAAACTTTTTAAGAATTAACAAGCAAAAGGCAGCAGCAGGAGTAGTTCCATTAGCACTTACATGATACAAAACCAAGCAAACCGTTTCAAGTTGGCAGAAGCTCTACGAGACTGGCCAGTGACATCAATAAAAGCAGTAAATATTCAGGAAGAACAAAAGGTGGAATGCAATGAATAAAAAAGAAGGTAGACATTCTGCTTTCTTACCAACCACTTGCAAAGCTACACAAAGTGATCGATCCTCCCAAAAAATTGGACGTTTAAACTCCAATCGGACTGATTTAAGTGTTCTCAAGCACGTACAAGTTCTACTAACTCAATTTGGTGCGAGCTGCAGCCCATGCACGATTTCTATGGGTGGATAATGCCTAATCACGGACTTCAAATTAGTAAGTAAATCCAGGTTAGACTTAGAAAGGATAAATATGAAATAGGCACTTAAGCTCATACCTCAGTGAAATGGAACTCCCACACATGATCACACATATCCTCCTTTGTTACTCGCTTCTAAGATAAAAATAATATACGAAAAAGAAGTAGCGTCAGACGAATCAAAAGGAGAAAAGGTAAAGTAAATGATTTTGTATGTGCAAGTGCTAAAGAGAGTATGGCTCACCCGTTTACCATCCATATTGGACAATGAGTAAACAACCAATTTAGACAATCTGTCGACTTTCGCTACCCGGGGTAAATGTGCTTTGCCATGCCATAATTCTTCACACTACAAAAGATGCACCACAACGATCATTCATCTGCTATGATTTTGTAATTAAATGCGAACGTGACTTCATCTATTCTCAAAAGAGCTAAACTCCCAGATCAAATGGGCAAGAAGAAACACAAAGACAATGAGCTTTTTATATATTTTCTAGTCTCTTACAAGGGAAGACGGTAAAATAGAGGAAGATTCAATGTTCTTCATTGAAAAAGAAGATTCAACTTTAAAGAATAGTCCTTGAAGAATTTATGTCCCAGTACCTGGTAAAGCAATTAACAGCAAGAAACATAAGAGACAATTGATCTTAAACAATTTATCATCTTCCCAACAAACCAACAAGAACTGGCATGAGAGGACCTGCAAGCAAAAATTGACCCAACAATAATCCAATTGTTAGCTACTCCTAAAATTACAACATAGCAAAAGTTCATAATTTTTTGATATTGTAAGATAGGCCCTTGGCCTAACTCAACCCCAAAAAATTAGCTCATGACACCTCCCCTCCCACACACCCATACCATCAACTGGTGCTTGAACAATATAACATGAGGCACAAACAAGGATGGGCCTGGTATCCGGCTCTGTGAGTGTTACAATTGCGGTTTACAAGTAAATGAGAAAGTAAACAACAACAACTTTGATTACAAACTGGAAATAAGAACAAAGGAAAAAGTTTGCTGAGTCGATTGATGTTCAATCTGTCCTTAAAGACAATATTACCCCGCATGTATCCCTTAACGGCTATTGACAACTTGTCTCCCAAGATAAAACAACAACAAACACTTGAGCAAAAGATAACTCAAGAGTTTACTATAAAAGAGGAATCTATGAGTGTATGAAAGAGAGGAAAAAGTATTCTGATTTTAAGTGTGTTCTTCAATTGAGCTTTGAGTCTCAATTTATAGTGTGTAGACGATGACTTCCCAACTAGCCAAGTAATGACAATCAATAGCCATGTAATGGTACTAATTGAGGGTAATTCAGCCAAATAATGGCTGAATTCAAGTGCCAATTCGTGGAGAATCAATGCTCCAAAATCAGCCCAAAAGTCAGCAACTTTTCGTCTCCCGTCGAACATACTACCAGCCTTGAGGCGCCGCGGCACAAAACTTCCAGTAGCTCACAGCCCATTTAGCATCGCGGTGCTGGCGGGAGACGTCACGGCGCTCCGGCGCCACGGCTCCGACGGTGAGGCGCCGCGGCCCTTCGCGGCGTTTTCTGACTCGTTTCACCTTTTACACATCGTAAACTTCTCCCTTTACTTACCAACGTGAATCATCGTCATTTGGCCAATAACCGTCTATCATTTCATGTCTCAAACATATCGTATACGTAGCAATATCTCTTTCACTAAGAAAATTTGCGATCCTTGGTACAACGTGTGCACGTGTGTAAACGAGTTTTACGACGTGCGGGACCCCAATTGTTCGAGTCATAAATAATAGGATTAACTATATTCACGTTAATAAATTTCCAACAATCCCCTCTTGAAAGAAATTTTGGCGCACACACATAATGTCTTTCTAACAATCTTTCGGCGGATCGATGCTGCATCTGGATAGGTAGCCGTGGCTTTGAACCTTCCATAGTAGAATACCATCGGACTTACTTACTGCGCGGTGAACGCGATGTCTTGAACCATCAGTGTTAAGTGTAAGCCAAGACAATGGTACCAACACAACACCTTTCCTTACTCTATTCTTCTTTAAGGTTTTGTCCGGCGTGACCATGGACACGTCTTGGATTCTTAAGTGCTTTCGATTTGAGGCTGGCCAGTTCTGACACTTAAATAGGTGGTCTCCTACAAGGTATTCTGCTACAAGTGTTAGGAACTATTAAAAGTTTCCCCAAACCTAACCTCACCTGTTGAGGATCATCAAAGGTTTTGGAAACTTAACTCTACCCACTCTGCAGATAGCACTTAATATCTATCATGGGAACGACCTTGGATTCATGTTTATATGTAGAAATATTATCCGAAGTGCTCTTGCTTCTCACCGAAGCGCTTCACTGAACTTTTATGACTTAGTTTTCCCATTGAACCTAATTCGTGGGATCTCCAGTCTGTTAGGTTGGGTGTCCGCGATATCAGTTCTTAGTGATTGAGTTTTAGGCCCATTCCCCTATCTGGGTATGCCCTTCGTCAAGGGATCTGCTATGTTTTCCTTTGATTTTATGTAATCAATAGAAATAATACCCGTAGCCGCCGAACGGTCTTATGTCTGATGTGACGAGATTTGCCGTTGTACATAGAACTCTGTGCCCTTCCTAGAGCCGACTGGCTGTCGCAGTGGATCATTATAGAAGGTATGGGTTAATTCCAACATGGGATATCCTCTAAGAAGTCATGAAGCCACATCTTCTTCTCCTGCTTTGTCTAAGCGATAAACTCTGACTCCATCGTGGATCGGGCGATGCAAGTTTGCTTAGAGGATTTTCAAGACACAACCCCGCCACCAATTGTAAATATATACCCACCGGTGGACTTGGTGTTCTCTATATCAGATATCCAGTTTGCATCACTGTACCCCTCTAGTACAGCTGGATATCTCAAATAGTGTAACCCATAAGTTTGCGTGTGTTTCAGGTATCTTAGTACCCGATTTAACGCTTTCCAGTGATCATCACTCGGATTGTGGGTGAACCTAGCCAACTTATTGACTGCATAATCGATATCAGGTCGAGTGCAGTTTGTGATATACATCAGACTACCAATCACTTACGCATATCGCTCCTGACGTATGGGTGCACCAAAATGTTTATCAATCTTTTGATTTACATCCAGTGGTGTCGTTATTGGCGAACTGTCAAAAACCTCAAATTTCTTCAACACATCCTCGATGTAATGAGATTGAGATAAGGCCAGTCCATCAGACGTCTTAGAGATCTTGATCCCTAAGATGACATCTGCGATATCCATATCTTTATTCTTAGTCTCTAGGATTATCCTAGGACTGCTCCATGTTGTCAACATGTCGTCTACGTAAAGGTAGATCATGACGAACGAGTCGGCATTTTCTTTCGTGTAAACACATTTGTCACACTCATTAATGACGAATTCTTTTGATAATAGGGTACTATCAAATTTTCCGTGTCATTTCTTTGGGGCCTGTTTCCGCTCATACATAGATTTGACAAGCCGACATACTTTCTTCTCTTGTCCAGGAACCACATACCCCTCGATTTGGTCCATATAAATCTCTTCTTCCAAATCACCATTTAGGAAGGCTGTCTTGACATCCATTTGGTGTATCTCAAGATCCCGCAACGCGTCGATAGCTATGAATACTCCTATGGATGTCATGACACCGGAGAATAAGTGTCAAAGTAGTCAAGGCCCTCTTTTTGTCGATAACCCTTGACTACCAACCTGGACTTGTACTTGTCTATAGATCCATCTGATTTCAACTTCCGTTTGAGTATTCATTTACACCCTATCGGTTTGTTTCCCGGAGAAAAATCAACCAACTCCCAAGTATGGTTGTGCAAGATGAATTCTATCTCACTCTCTATAGCTTCTTACCGCTCTTTCCAGAGTGGTGCTTCTGGAGTTGACAATGCTTCAGTGATTGTCCGTGGTTCGTCGTGAACCATATAAGCTACAAAGTCTGGACCGAAGGACTTATCTTGCCTGACCCTTTTGCTTCGTCTTGGTTCCATCTCTGGACTCTCCCAGTCTTGAGAATCTGGAATACTGGATTCCGGATAATCAGCCACTTCGGAGTTCGCTGAATCTGAACCGTTTAGATTTAGGCAGTCAATGACTCCAGAATCTTGTGAGGTTTGCTCATAACTTTATTTGAGAAAGGTTATGTCTCTTTCCTTTCTAGGAAACGAGTCTTTAAAGAATCTCTTTAGTTTTAGGTAACTCATAAACTCATTCCACGAGGGAGGTAACTTCTCTATTAACGAGGCAACCAAAATTGCTCGTTTGGCTTCAATCCTTCCAAGTCTAGGTGATGTAAAATCATTTGAAATTCCTGAACTTGGGATGCCATAGTTTTGATGTCCACCATTTGAAATTTGAGAAATTTCCCAATGATGAACTTTTTAGATCCCGCATCTTGTGCGTTGTACTTCTTCTGAAGCTTATCCCACAAGCCTTTGACAGTGCCAACGGTACAGTTTACTGTGTAAAGAGGATCGGACAATCAATTCAGGATGTAGTTCCGGCAAAGAAAATCACTATGACTCCATGCATCTAGAGTCAACTTCATGCCATTGGTGACATGGATATCTTGGCCCCCTCCCGCCGAATGAGAGGGTCCACTACATCTCCAGCTTGTGGAGGATCTTCGGTTAGGAAGCGAGATACTCCCATAACCGTCAGGAAGAACATCATCTTTTGCTGCCATCTCTTGAAATTTATTTTCATGAACTTCTCGGGGCGTTCATGGTGAAAACCAAAAGAACGGTGGCGTTCCCATTAGCAGTGGTGTTGGCACTAGTTGTGTCATGAGCAGTGATGTTGAAGGCATTGGGTTGCCTTGAGCAGTAGCGGATGTTGAAGGCATTGGGGTTGCCTTGAGCAGTAGCGGATGTTTCAGCGTTGAATTGATTACCTCCGGTCATGTTGTTGTTGCTAACATCAGATATTGTCTTAAGATTGTGAGTGTTACAATTGCGGTTTACAAGGAAATGAGGAAGTAAACAACAACTTTGATTACAAATTGGAAATAAGAACAAAGGAAAAGGCTTGCTGAGTCGATTGATGTTCAATCTGTTCTTAAGAAAATATTGCGCCGCATGTATCCCTCAACGGCTATTGACAACTTGTCTCCCAAGATAAAACAACAACAAACACTTGAGCAAAGGATAACTCAAGAGTTTACTATAAAAGAGAAATCTATGAGTGTTCTTCCCAACTAGCCAAGTAATGACAATCAATAGCCATGTAATGGTACTAATTGAGAGGAGTAATTCAGCCATTGAATTCAAGTGTCAATTCGTGGAGAATCAATGCTCCAAAATCAGCCCAAAAGTCGGCAACTTTTCGTCTCCCGTCGAACATACTACCAGTCAGGCGTGCCTTAGAGGCGCCGCGGCGCAAAACTTCCAGTAGCTCACTGCCCATTTACACCGCGACCCTTCGCGGCTCCGCGACGTTTTCTGACTCGTTTCATCTTTTATACATACACTTCTCCCTTCACATACCAACGTGAACCATCGTCATTTGACCAATAACCGTATATCATTTCATGTCTCAAACATATCGTATACGTACCAATATCTTTTTCATTAAGGAAATTTGCGATCCTTGGTACAACATGTGCACGTGTGTGGGAATGAAGTTTCCGACGTACGGGCCCCAATTGTTCGAGTCATAAATAATAGGATTAACTATATTCACGTTAATAAATTTCTAACAGGCTCTAATACCATGTAAGATATAATCATTGAGCTTAACTCAACCCAAAAGCTAGTGGGACTCTACCCCACTCTAACCGATATATCAATTTTGAAAAAAAAGTAGTAAATGATAAAAGCAACTTCACACCATACACCATACACACTCCACATGACAAAGTATAACAAATTTGCAACTGAGGGGAAATTTTCCCCCAATAAAAGCATATAACAGACCACAAGTAATTGTAGAACAAGTGCAAGATTTAGAGAATTTCTAGTTTTATAGAGCTAATAAACCATCTTAAAACAGAAAATAATCCAAGTATTGACATGAAATGAATTTTGAAGATTCAAGTAGATAAAGTTCAAACCTTGGAGCTCCAAATTTTATCAGAAGAAGCAACAGTACGCCATCCGAGAGACACAAGTAGTGACAGTGCCACGCTGCGTGCGTCAAGACAGCTCAAAATCAGCAACAGAATATCTGAGCCGACAACAACTAATGGATCTCTAAACCGACCCGTTTCACAAATTCTCTGTTTCTTCTTCACTTTCTCTGCAAACCCATCATCAAAGATTCCATCTTTATCAACTTCATCACCATAAGAGCACAACCCAGATAACCCATCTTCAGACCCGACAACAACTAATGGATCTCTAAACCGACCCGTTTCACAAATTCTCTGTTTCTTCTTCACTTTCTCTGCAAACCCATCTTCCAAGATTCCACCTTTATCATCTTCATCACCATTAGAGGTCAACCCAGATAACCCATCTTCATTTCCAGGAAAGGGTAACCCAGAAAACCCATCTTCGAGTTCTTCAGTACTCCTAGTGGTCCTTATTGGGTTGTTGTTGTTATGATCAAACTCACAGGTTCTAGATTCTGTCATTTGGAAATAAACAGTAAAAGGGTGTCTAGAAAATCAAGAATCTTGAACTGATGATCACTTTTTGATGGAATGAAAAATTGGAAAGGAGATGAGGTGGATTTATAGCCTTGGACGGGTGGGGGGAGGGAGTTAGTTGTAAATAAGCGCGCCAGCAATGTTCAGGTGGTATTTTTTTTTTTTTGGGGAAAAGTGTCAAATTTGCTCTTCAACAATCTTTTAAAGAATATATTTCTCCGAGATCAAATATACCCTCACCGTTTGTAAACTTATTAAATTTGCCATCATTTACACGAAAAGTCATGTTGGATCACGTGAAGGACAATCAAACACATGACATGTGAGACCCACACCAAACCTCACCCACTTCTACTTCCTCCGTTCACCGTCTCCCGCTGCTCCGGCGAGGAGCTCCAGCTACGATGAATCGGAGCAGCCAACCACCGCTAGCGTCGATGAGCGCTACCCTTAACCCCACTACCCAAACCACCGTTACCATACCACATCGCCACCACACTGCTTCAACAACCAAACGACCCATGTACTATCACAACCACCAACAAACACTCCTCCAGCAACCACAACCACCACTCCGACCTCCAACAACCAACGCCGACCACCCATATTACGCACACCACTACCACTATACTAGCACAACCACACTATAAACCAAACAACATCACAACGACCAACAAACACTCCGGTGAACCTGTTAGCGATTTATCCACACGCTTAACGCAAGTGTACGTATCGTTACAAGTAATATAGTCTAGGTAAGACCGAATATCGTCCTTAGAGACTGGTTTTCAAGTACCGATTATCTATTCTATGGTATCTATTTGGTTAACGTTAATTTGTTTGTATTTTTAGACTAATAATTAAAACTAATGCAGGAAATAAACTAATTATGAAAATAAATCAGTTATGATGGAGAATTAGGGCTTCCAATCTCCTCAACTATCCGCTCGCTTTAATCTTTAATGCAATGATAAAGGTTCTTCTTCTATATTGAGATAGCAGGTTAACTAAGCCGTTTTATATTCCGATTAGGATATATAAACACTCAACCCCGATGCAGAACCCTTCTATCTTTCGATGGTAAGATTTACCACAAAGGAGGATTAAGAACAATAACCTATTAAACTATACAAGTATCGGGGTACTTTCGTCCACGATTTTAACCTATGTTTATTCAACTATAGCATATTCACAATCTCCCCTTTCGGATCTCGATTAGAACTCATAGATGTGATGATAATTAGTGATCAATTAATTATCAAGCAATCAAAGCAATTATTGAATAAATCTCAACTATATAAAGAAGAAACCAAAACCATGCATTAAATAATAAAACGAGGTTCAAGTGATTCGAATGGAAAACCCTAATTAAAGTTTAGCTCTTAGCTAAGAACTAAAAGATTATCCAACATAAACTGAAAAATAAATAAAGTAAGAAAAAGAAAATAATACTGAAAGACCTCCAAAGTTGCCTTGTCTCTTTGAATGGTGTTGTGGAATATTTACAAGATGCATGAATTATGGTATGAGGAGGTATATTTATAATGAGCAGGGTTTTAGAGATTCTATAGGTTTTGTAGGTAGAAAAAGTTATCCCTTTTGGACTCTGAAAACGTGTCAAATTCGTCCCAGAACTCAAAAATCCCGCGTTGGCGCAGTGGCCCTGCAGACTGGCGCCACGTCGCTGAAATTACTGCAGCAAAATCAGAACTCGCAGGAAATTGGGCGCCGCGGCGCTGCTGGCAGGCGCCGGAGGCGTTAATTGGACAATTTTCTGATTCTTCGTCCGAACTTCGTCTGATCTCTTCTATACTTCCCGAGACTTCTTAGACTTCATTTATTGGCCCTTTTAGTGTGCAATTCCATCTCAATTATGCTAATTTCCTTTCCTTTTCGCCATTTCTCCATTTTTGACCGCTGTGACACAAAAAAAGGAAAAACACACCTAATACTATACTAAACATAAACGAAATGAATAAAATACTAACTAAAAATGACTCAAAAAATGTATATAAAATACACCTAACAAATACCCCCAAACTTAAACTTTGCCCGTCCTCGAGTAAAACACTAAACAAAGACAAAACAAAACGAACAAAGACCCTATAAAATGGATCAAGTAGTTATAGCAATGCTTCTTCAAAATCATGGATGAAAGATGAGATAATATGTTAGAACATATATAGCATGAATAATCAGCAATCTAGAATTTCAAGTTAGATATTTCGCAAATTCACTTAGATCATGTTCAATGGAAATACAAACACCTAACTTATGCATGTTAATTTCATTCAATCTTTCCCAAATGCTATAGACCCGTTTACTTGCTATTCTACACTAATCATAGACATACATATTAAAGATCATCAAGACTTTCAAGGGTTGTAATGTAGGCTTAGACAGGGGTAGGTAAAAATAGGCATTTAGGTTCAATTATGTACCATAAGCACTTTTCATTCAACTCATTTTCCTTCTTTTTGATTTCCTTTTTAGTTTCGTACCCACTTTCTCCCCTCTTTTCTTTTGAGAGAATGATATGTATTATAAATAACTGACACTCCCAAACTTAGACTTTTGCATATTTTTCATTGGGGTGCATCAAAAATTTTAATTCTCTTTTTGTTTCTTTGTCAACACTTTTCATCCCACTAACTTTCAATTATCACTTATGGCACAAACATAGAATCATAGGGTGTCAAAGAAAGATCTTATTTTAGGCTCAAAGGGGCTGAGTAGTGATACAATTTACATCAGGGTAGGTAATGAATGGTCAGAAGGGCTATCAAAGAAATGTCCGAATCATCTCCCTAAACATGTACATCTTAACTATTTAGCCTCAAATAACAAGCAAACAAATTTTCTAGACATTTTTCCACTTTTCTTTCCATAACTGACACACATAAGCTAAGCACAAATATTCCAAAGAATTAGATGTCATGAACTTTTGACATATCTAACTTAACCACACAGATTGTCGCTTTTAATTCCATTACATTATCCCACTTTATCCACTCAATATTTTTAGCAACTACAACATGCATGATCCATAAAAAAAAATATGACTCAAAAACACAAAAAAAAAACACAAAGACAAAAAAATAAAAAAAGATTCAAAAACAAGACAATAACAAAAAAATTATGACTCAAAAACACAAAAAACAACACAAAGACAAAAAATAAAAAAAAGATTAAAAAACAAGACCATAACAAAATAAGACACCCCCCCAAACTTAATCGACACATTGTCCCCAATGTGTGAAGACTAAAAAATAGAGAAAATTTACTGACACAACACAACGGTCATAACGGAGGTATGGGAGGAAAAATTACGAATTTGCTGCGTCTGGCTCAACTTTCGTGTAGTAGCCTGCAGTTTGGCGCCATGGCGCTGTCAACGGGAATTTCTCTCTGAACTTCTAGAGCCGTGGCCCTGCATGTGGGCGCCACGACGCTGATGACGACTTTTCCCTGTTTAGCGTTTTTGCTCTTTTTTCTGTTCGGGGTCCGCTCCTAGTCCACCTGCCATCCAACAACACAAGACAAGAATCCAAGACCGTGAGACTGTTCAAGACAAGATAAAATAAACTAAAAACAGAAATTGAAATAACTTAATTAATAAATATTGGGTTGCCTCCCAACAAACGTTGTCTTTAACGTCTTTTAGCCAGATGCAGTTAACCTTTACTAGTGTCCGGCAGCTCTTTCTGCGAACTACTTGCAATCTACACAGTTATTATTGCAGGTCTCACTTTTCCTACAACATATTTGTCAAACAAGGGCCTCAGATCTAAGATCGTCCCCCAAGTACACGACAAGCTTGTCTTGTAGGCTCTCTATAAGGTAGGGATCAGTGAAACTCCCTACATCTCTCAGCTTTTGGGGGTGCCCATGAGGGTATGGACTCTCTGATTGGGGCTCAGTAATGATAGTTGATGGTATTTCTTCAGCCATGGGTACAGGAAAAAGGAATTCCAAGGAATCCAAAAAGGCAAAAATTTGGATCTCGGAAACCTCATCTTTCCCTACACCAACTATCTCTCCAAATTTCTCAACAGCGTGCTGTGGTTCAGGATCCTCACCTTGCTTACCACTTCCCACAATGGTGTCGTTAGGCATATTTTCTTGAGGTGTATTGATCATCCTATCCATTAGCTACCCTATTTGTGTCTCCAAATTGCTGAGGGACACCATTGTCTCAGCCATAAACTGAGCCTGGCACTTGGTGAGCCTGAGTATGTCTGCCTGCAACTCATCTAGATCTTCCTCTAGAACCTGTGAGTTAAGCTGTTGTTGATGACTCCACTGCCCCTGATAGTAGTAGTAGTCCATGTGTCCTGATTTTTTTGAACACACGAACTTTACCTGCAAAATAAGAAAAACAAAAAAAAACTGATAAAAAGATGCTTGCAGAACAAGTTAGAAACTTGTTCTTGGAGCAACCAATTAGAAATAAGAATAGATAAATCAATATTGAAAGTACGCCAGTCACCGGCAATGGCGCCAAAAACTTGTTAGCGATTTATCAACACGCTTAACGCAAGTGTACGTATCGTTACAAGTAATATAGTCTAGGTAAAACCGAATATCGTCCTCAGAAACTGGTTTTCAAGTACCGGTTATCTATTCTATGGTATTTAATTGGTTAACGTTAATTTGTTTGTGTTTTTAGACTAATAATTAAAACTAATACAGGAAATAAACTAATTATGAAAATAAATCAGTTATGATGGAGAATTAGGGCTTCCAATCTCCTCAACTATCCGCTCGCTTTAATCTTTAATGCAATGATAAAAGTTCTTCTTCTATATTGAGATAGCAGGTTAACTAAGCCGTTTTATATTCCGGTTAGGATATATAAACACTCAACCCCGATGCAGAACCCTTCTATCTTTCGATGATAAGATTTACCACAAAGGAGGATTAAGAACAATAACCTATTAAACTATACAAGTATCGGGGTACTTTCGTCCACGATTTTAACCTATGTTTATTCAACTATAGCATATTCACAATCTCCCCTTTCGGATCTCGATTAGAACTCATATATGTGATGATAATTAGTGATCAATTAATTACCAAGCAATCAAAGCAATTATTGAATAAATCTCAACTATATAAAGAAGAAACCAAAACCATGCATTAAATCATAAAACGAGGTTCAAGTGATTCGAATGGAAAACCCTAATTAAAGTTTATCTCTTAGCTAAGAACTAAAAGATTATCCAACATAAACTGAAAAATAAATAAAGTAAGAAAAAGAAAATAATACTGAAAGACCTCCAAAGTTGCCTTGTCTCCTTGAATGTTGTTGTGGAATATTTACAAGATGCATGAATTATGGTATGAGGAGGTATATTTATAATGAGCAGGGTTTTAGAGATTCTATAGGTTTTGTAGGTAGAAAAAGTTATCCCTTTTGGACTCTGAAAACGTGTCAAATTCGGCCCAGAACTCAAAAATCCCGCGTTAACGCCGTGGCCCTGCATACTGGCGCCACGGCGCTGAAATTACTGCAGCAAAATTAGAACTCGCAGGAAATTGGGCGCCGCGGCGCCGGAGGCGTTAATTGGACAAATTTCTGATTCTTCGTCCGAACTTCGTCTGATCTCTTCTATACTTCCCGAGACTTCTTAGACTTCATTTATTGGCCCTTTTAGTGTGCAATTCCATCTCAATTATGCTCATTTCCTTTTCTTTTCGCTATTTCTTCATTTTTTACCGCTGTGACACAAAAGAAAGGAAAAACACACCTAATACTATACTAAACATAAACGAAATGAATAAAATACTAACTAAAAATGACTCAAAAAGTGTATATAAAATACACCTAACAGAACCCCATCAAACTCCGGTCAGATCCACGAGTGGACCACCACGTCATCATCGTCTCCAACGAATCACAACAACGACAACATCACAACTCCCCACATCCATCGCTACTTTGCAACCACCGACAAACACCAGATCTGCGACGAACCAACAACCGAATAGCCCATTCAACGTCAATCTGACGACTCCATTTTTCACGAATTCCTAGGTCACGAATAGGGCATATCCGACGTTGCCTTTTCCTCCGACGGAAAACGTGAAGTCCCAAATTAATATTAAATTATTATTACAATAACAATAGTAGTAATAATAATAATAATAATATTTTTGCAACGTTAATAATCACATAAGTCATGTTTTGTGCTTTGAAAATATACCAAAACTATTACATAAATGGAATACTAAGCATTACATACCAAAACTATTACCTAGTGGAATGCTAAGCATTACATATGCTACTTTGAGAATGGAACGACCTGGTGATTTAAGGAATGAAAAACGTCCATCCCCCCATTAACCCAAAACCCCTTTTAATTTCCTTCAACTCTTGTCATTCTCCCTCCCATAGGTTATACAATCATATCTACTTATAAATTGTACTTATACACAAACAAAGTACCTAGCACAAAGATTAGAAAATCAGAAAAAAAGACAATTGAATAAGAAGAAAACAAATCTGGAAAAATATCAAGAGGGCAAGAAGAACAAGAATAAAAAATACTAGGGAGCAAGAGTCACTTTTAGCAACCGAACAATAATCATTTTCACACTTACAAGGTGAGTTTTCTCACTCAGAAATTCTTAGTAAAATCCTTTATTCTAAGTTCAATACATGTTGGAATAAGAATGTTGAAAAGAAATCATGCACTTTTGATTGTTTAAATAACTAGGCGAGTCATGAACTTTATGAACTGTTTTCAATAAGTTATACTTGTTAGAATTAATGAAATTCAGAAGTGTTGTACACCTCTCTGTTATGATCAGATTGAGCCAAATAGGGGATAAAACTGACTTACGGTTTAGGAGTTATCATAGTTTAAAGTTTCTGCCTCGGATTTATCGAAATCCATAAGGGCAGGACACTAAAATGTAAAAATGTACACATCGATGTAGAATATGAAAATTTGTTCTAAATAAAAGTTCTATATTTCTCTGTTGTGGACATTTTGAGACTTTACGAGGGTCTATCCAACTTACGTATTGAGAGTTATCGTTGTTTAAAGTTTCTGCCTCGGATTGAATGAAACTCGGGAAGGAAGAACGTTACAACCTGTTTTCACTAGGTTATACTTGTTAGAATTTGGTGAAATTTGGATGTGTTGTAGATCTATATGTGAAGGTCATATTGAGCCAAAAAGGGGATATAACAGACTTACATGTTAAGAGTTATTGTAGTTTGAAGTTTCTGCCCCGGATCTATCGGAATCCGGGAAGGCAGTACATAAATGTGGAAAACCGTACCAAATGGTACAGAATCTGAGTGGATGGTTCACATGGAGACGTATAACTCTCTGTTATCGTATATTTTTTCGGGGCTCGAACGGGCTTACGGATTAGAAGTTATGACTATTTTAAAATTTGGTCCTATTTAATAAAAATTATGGCGAAACAAATTTCATGTAGCTGTTATGCGGATAAATTTGTGCTAGTTACCCAAAGTATTTTCGAAGGAAATTTGGTACAGCGAAAATTTCCCGTGTTACCTTAGTTTCAGCGTAAGAAACACCTTGGTTGAAGTTAGGGTTAAAGAGTTATAACCATTACAAGTATGAAAGACAAAACGTTGAAAAAGAGAATATTATTTATGACATTCTGAAAAATATGTAAAGTGAATACGTGTTCATAAATATATAAATACA
The DNA here is from genome assembly GCA_029844215.1 of Przewalskia tangutica. Classification (NCBI taxonomy): domain Eukaryota; kingdom Viridiplantae; phylum Streptophyta; class Magnoliopsida; order Solanales; family Solanaceae; genus Przewalskia; species Przewalskia tangutica. Next base: position 7,165,645 of record CM056740.1, on the reverse strand, counting down.
TTGGATCGGGTTGCACGCCGCAACAAATATGTAAAGTAAATACGTGTTCACAAATATGTAAATACATTGGATCGGGTTGCGCGCCGCAACATATATGTAAAGTGAATACGTGTTCACAAATATATAAATATATTGGATCAGGTTGCACGCCGCAACAAATACGTAAAGTGAATACGTATTCACAAATACGTAAATACATTGGATCGGGTTGCGCGCCGCAACAAATATGTAAAGTGAATACGTGTTCACAAATATGTAAATACATTGGATCGGGTTGCACGCCGCAATAAATATGTAAAGTGAATACGTGTTCACAAATATGTAAATGCAACAAGTGTATAAATGCAAGGGAATGTCTTAACGTATGATACAGGATAAAATGAAATATTAGATAAGTTAAGAATTTCCTATAAGGAGTGGAGAGGAGATGTTGCATACTTGTATGATAAATGTGTTATAACCTAATATGTTTTTGCAACATGCTTATTATGTTATAATGTGATTGCACTTGGAATATTGTGAGGTTACTTTGAATTGCAAGGTAAGATTCTCACTCAGCCCCGGATGGTAGGGCTGAATCTTTATTTAACATGTTTCAGGAAAACGTGATAGAGAAAATGCTCCATATCAGGGCTAGCGATCGTCGCGCAACTTCTTTGCCGTACCTGATCCATTGCTTCAGACTTGATACTTGTCACGTTTAGTATGTAGTTGAAAGGTTCAGTTTCAGTATCTCGGAAAATGCCCGTGTGGGATTGTCTCCTTTCAAACTTGAAATAATCACTGTCATTACGTCTATGTAGAAACAGTATTTGCACGAGCATGGGCTCACATTATGTTTTAATTAAATTCATAAACAAATTTCTTTACTGTTATTATTGATACTATTTTCGCATTTAATATACACGTCTGAATTTCAAAATAAAGAGCATTAGTGGTGCTCCTGGAAAGTAATAATTATCCAGGTGCCATCACACCCTAAGTAAAGACTTGAGAAAAGTCGGGGCGTGGCAAGTTGGTATCAAAGCTAAATCTGGTTAAGAGATTCTAGAAACTTTCTTTGAGTCGGGTGTTTGAACGGTTACTTATTGCGACGGTGTGCGCGTCACCTTAGCAATAAGTAGACGGAATAACATCCTAAAGTTTTCCTTCTTTCATACTCTTCCCGTGCCTATCTTGAGTCTTTTCAAAGACTTGATTATTGTACTACCTCCTTCACACGGGTTAGGACGAAGATTGTACAACGTTACACTGACTAATATTTGTTGTGTAGATGATGATTAGTCCCAACAAAGAGGGAAGTACTCATGGAACAAGCAAAGGAAATGTGAGCGCATAAGGAATTCATGTGTTTTAAGATGGACTCAGGAGATGATTTTGATGATTACATAGATGACACAATCGTACTATGTACATATTTGCTTAGGAATAGACAGAAAATACGTTCATACGACCCGATCTTCTTCAACTTTTCAATTGAAGTCATACTACAGATAATATTCAACTCCGTCCCAGAAAAGTTTCATTCTGCATTCAGAGGGGCAAGGATGCTAAGAGAAGATATTATAGAAAATTCATTATACAAATTTCTATATCAGGTAAGAGGAGTAAGGGACAACATAGATGATATGGAAAGAGAAGCAAGAAAGAAGGTTCACAGGGAGTTGAATGCCAACATGCAGAATAGGCGAATTATGCGGTTAAGCCCTTTAGAGCGTGTTGTAGTAGGTGCATGTTTGAGTAAGAGAGTTATATTGGGGTGGCAAAGGATGACCTGATTTATTGTAATGTCATGGAATATTCTTGAATAAGAGGAATGAAGCATTATGAAAGCAAAATATGATTTGTCACGATTGTTTAATTAATTTTCGTTTTCTTGTGGTGTTGCATGCTTATGAGTATAAGAAAATTTTAGGAGCTAAAGTAGACATTCAGTCCTCTAAAATATGAGTGTGTTTGTCTTCACAGAAAATGGTGAATTCACAAGTCCCGGGGCTCAAGAGGAGGTTCACTACGAAGCTCATGTACCTCCGATTGGGGTAGTGGTGTTTGAAGAAAGCGAGGAAATATTGAAGAAAATGAGAGTCAAACGGCCCAGGAGACGGTGGGACAGAAACTAGATAGACTCATAGAGTTAATGACAGCTGCAGTTCCACACATGGTTCCGCCCGCACCTAGTGTCTTAGTCATAGCCCCGACCCAGACAGCTGATGCGCGTTAAGATGCACACACTTTAAACGCAAGTGCACGTTATCGTGACAAGTAATATAGTCGTAGTAAGACCGAATATCGTCCACAAGGATTAGGGTTCAATTACCAACTATCTATTTTCTAGTATCTATTTGGCGAATTTATGATTGATTTGTTGTTTATAACTACGAATTATGCAAGCTATTTTAATTATAAAGATTTACTTCAGTGGTGATGAGAATAAGGCTTCCATGTATCCTTACTATCCGCTTATGTTACTTACTAATGCATTAACTTATGGTATTCTTCTTTAGGAGAAAGCAGGTTTACGAAATCATTTTATACTCCCGCTAGGGTTATATAAACACTCAACCCCAGTATCGCACCTTACCTACCTTTCGGTGATAAGGATAACTTTATAGGAGGATTAAGAACAAAAACCTAGTTGACCGTCACGCACAATGCGCAAAATTAGGGTTGTTAAGCCTCTCATCAACGCTACATAAATAATTGAGGTATTTTCATCCCCAATACAAGAATGTCTACCCAACTTACAGCATATTCACAATCCCCCCTTCTCAGAATCTGATTAGAAATCATATAGTGATAATTAGTTGTCAATTAATTACCAAGAATTCAACTCAATTATTGGATAGATCTCACAAGAAGAAAAATAACCATAAGCATGCATTAATTTATAACATAAGTTTCTAGCAATTCAACATGGAAAACCCTATAAGAGAATTAGTTCCTAGCCATAAATATGACAAGAACTAATTCAAAGTTCATCATAAAAACTGAAATAAAGTAAAGAAAAGGAAAAGAAATTACTAAACTAATGGTATCCAATCTCCAAGCAAAAGTCTTGAGTTGTGCAAGAAGGGGAACCCTTAAAAACTGCCTAGGGTTTGATGCGCGGTAAGATGCACACACTTTAAACGCAAGTGCACGTTATCGTGACAAGTAGTATAGTCTTGATAAGACCGAATATCGTCCTCAAGGATTAGGGTTCCATTACCAACTATCTATTTTTTGGTATCTATTTGGTAAATTGATATGTGGATTTGTTGTTTATAACTAAGAATTATAAAAGCTATTTTAACTATAAAGGTTTACTTCAGTGATGATGAGAATATGGCTTCCATGTATCCTTACTATCCTCTTATGCTACTTACTAATGCATTAACTTATGGTATTCTTCTTTAGGAGAAAGCAGGTTTACGAAATCGTTTTATACTCCCGTTAAGGTTATATAAACACTCAACCCCAGTATCGCACCTTACCTACCTTTCGGTGATAAGGATAACTTTATAGGAGGATTAAGAACAAAAACCTAGTTGACCGTCACGCACAATGCGCAAAATTAGGGTTGTTAAGCCTCTCATCAACGCTACATAAATAATTGAGGTATTTTCATCCCCAATCCAAGAATGTCTACCCAACTTACAACATATTCACAATCCCCCCTTTTCAGAATCTGATTAGAAATCATATAGTGATAATTAGTTGTCAATTAATTACCAAGAATTCAACTCAATTATTGGATAAATCTCTCAATAAGAAAAATAACCATAAGCATGCACTTTATAACATAAGTTTCAAGAAATTCAACATAGAAAGCCCTATAAGAGAATTAGTTCCTAGCCATAAAGATGACAAGAACTAATTCCATGTTCATCATGCAAAACTGAAATAAAGAACAAGAAAGGGAAAAGAAATTACTAAACTAATGGTGTCCAATCTCCAAGCAAAAAGTCTTGTGTTGTGCAAGAAGGGGAACCCTCAAAAACTGCCTAGGGTTCTCCTTTTATAGGCTGAAAACCGCCTCAACTTTTCCCTGCAGGCCAGGCCCAAAATCCGTCTAAAAACCTATTTTTTTCGCGTCGGCTCCTGCAATCCGTCGGGTGTTTTGGCGCCGCGGCCCTGATATCTGCTGTCTGAGGGCGCCGCGGCGCTGCAACTCCTGTGGCTTCTCGGATGTTTAGGCGCCGCGGCCCTGCATCTGGTCTCTGAGGGCGCCGCGGCGCTGAGTCTTCTGCAGCCTCTCTGAATGGTGGGCGCCGCGGCGCTGGTCTGGATTTTAGCCTCGTTCGCCACTTTCTCTGTTTTCAGCTCTGGCATCTCCTCTTTTGCCCTCTTTTTGCTCCTTTTCCGCCATTTGGCCATTTTAACCACTTTGACTCAAAAGAAAGAAAAACTATCCTAATATGACACTTATATGTGCAAAATGGGACAAAAGACTAACTAAAACTGACTCAAAAGGTGTATATAAAATACACCGATCAAATACCCCCAAACTTAACCTTTGCTCGCCCTCGAGCAAAGATAGAAAGAAATAAAATAAAAAGACTCAACGAAAAAAAAAGGACTCCCTGCCATTGATCACTTTTGCTGCATAAATGTTAACTAGAAAAACATGAACGTTAGCAAAATAATATGCAGGAATCATATAGCATGAAATTTTCAGCACACTAACCACATGAAGCTAAATATTTCGCAAACTCATATTCATCATGCTTAATGGAAGTCAATATACTAAATCATGCATATAAATTCAAGAATTCCTATGGCTTGCTTACTTGCTATTCTCCACTAATTCTAGATATGCATAAAAGAGATCTTCAGGACTTTAAGGGTTGTAATGTAGGCTTAGGTAGGGGTTGGTAAAGATAGGCATTTAGGCTCATTTTTCTGTACCATAAGCTCTTTTGGCTTTTCAATTTTCCCCTTTTTCTTTTGATTCTTTCCTTCACTTCAATTCTATCCTTCCCCTCTTTTGTTTTGGGAGAGTGAAGTGTATTATACTAATAGGCACCCCCAAACTTAGGCTTTTGCCTCTTTCTTATTACTTTTCCATTGGGGTGCATCAAACATGTTCACTCTTTTTGTTTCTTCTTTTTAACACAATGTACTCCACTATTTCATATTTTCACTTATGGTACAATTTGTGGGAATATAGGGTGTCAAAGAAGAAGTTTCAATTTTTGGCTCAATGGGGATGACTAGGGATATTTTTAAAGTACAGGATAGAAAAGAATGGTAAGAATTGACTATCAAAGAAATGCCTGAGTCATCTCCCTAACATGCATATCCTAACTATTTCACCTCAAATAGCAAGCAATCATAACACATAAGCCTTTATCATTTAGCATGCATAATTCAAGCAAGAAACTCCAAATAGACAGATTCTGCGAGTTTTTGGCATATCTAACCTAAGTGTTTAGATAGTTGCTTCAATTCCTTTACATTATTCCACCTTACTTCACTAGGTGTTTCTAGCAACTACAACATGCATGATCTTTGACAGGCAATTATGACTCAAAAAAGAAAAATTTTGGTGACTCAAAATAAACATAAAACAAATAAAAAGACTTAAATAAAACATAACATGACACACAAATAAAACACCCCCAAACTTAAATCACACATTGTCCCCAATGTGTGCAAGACTCAAAGAAAAAGACACTTACAGACTTTGGCTAATATGGTGGTGGTGGCGGTGGATAATACTTTGAATTCCGTGAGGGGGGAGCATTCTTGGTGTTTTGGTTTGGCGATAGGACCTTCGGCTCAGGGTGTCTTCCAGAATTCAGATTTTCCGTTGTGGCGCCGCGGCCCTGCAATTGGGCGCCGCGGCGCGAAAACTTCTGGGCGTCTTCTGATCATTTGGCGCCGCGGCCCTGCAAATGGGCGCCGCGGCGCTATGGCGATTTTTCTGGGTATCCTTGGCTTCTCTTCATTTTTCGCCTTCCACATCCTTGGCTTTCACCTGTCAACACAACATAGACACAAGAACCCAAGACCGTGAGACTGATCAAGATGAAATAAAATAAAAACAGAAATTGAAATATCATAATTAAAAACATTGGGTTGCCTCCCAAGAAGCGCTGTCTTTAACGTCTTTTAGCCGGACGCAAGTTCCTTGTTATTTTAAGGTATGAGAAGTTACCAAGTTCATGTATTCCATTTCATTGATCAGGTAGGGTTTTAACCTCTGTCCGTTTACCTTGAAGGCAGCTCCCTCTCTCCCTTTTATTTCAATCGCTCCATATGGGAATACTCTTACCACCGTGTATGGTCCTGTCCAACGTGATTTTAACTTGCCTGGAAACAATCTCAACCTTGAGTTAAATAACAACACCTGTTGTCCTTCTTGAAAGTCTTTTGGTATCAAATTCTTATCGTGCCATGCTTTCGTTCGTTCCTTGTAGATCTTTGCATTCTCATAGGCATTGTGTCGGAATTCATCTAATTCGCTTAGTTGTAGTAGCCTCCTCTGTCCTGCTGCCGTGGTATCCATGTTTAACTTCTTCATTGCCCGGTATGCTCGTGTTCCAACTCCACCGCAAATGACATGCTTTACCAAAGACTAATTTATAAGGTGACATACCATTGGTGTTTTGAATCTTTGTCGGTATGCCCACAACGCGTCATCGATTTGATGGACCAGTCTTTCCTTGAGCCGTTCACCGTCTTTTCTAATATGCTCTTTACTTCTCTATTTGACACTTCTGCTTGCCCATTAGCTTGAGGGTGGTAAGCAGTTGTAGTGCGGTGGTAAACTCCATATCGGGAAAGCAATGAATTTAGCTGTCTATTGCAAAAATGGCTCCTTCACATCGATGAGAGCTCTTGGGGTCGAACTGTGAAAATATTCTTTTGGAGGAATTTTTGAACAGTCTTACTGTCGTTTTCTTTGGTGGCCACTGCTTCTACCCATTTGGACACATAGTCAACTGCCAGAAGGATGTATTGATTTCCAAAGAATGGCGGGAATGACCCCATGAAATCGATTCCCCACACATCGAATAGTTCTACTTCCAATATCCCTTGCGAAGGCATTTCGTTTCGTCTTGAGATGTTCCCTGTTCTCTGACAATTATCACATCTCTGCACAAAGGTATGGGCATCCTTAAAGAGTGTTGGCCAATAAAATCCGCATTGCAATACCTTTGCCGCTGTTCTTGATGCCCCAAAGTGTCCACCACATGATAAGGTGTGGCAATGGGTGAGAACCTGGTGCATCTCTTCCTCTGGTATACATCGCCTGATGACTTGGTCGGCACAGTGTTTGTATAACATTGGTTCCTCCCAATAGTAATGCTTTACTTCTGAATAAAACCTCTTCACTTGCTGTCTTGATAAGCCTGGGGGTAGTACTTTAGCTGCAAGAAAGTTAACAAAATCAGCGTACCAAGGTAAATTAGAATTCATACTTACTCGAAACAGTTGTTCGTCTGGAAAGTGATCATTTATTTGCACATCCTTGGTGTTCTGGCTCTCTGTGTTTTCGGTCTTGACAAGTGATGCGAATGAATTCTCTGTTCCTTTCTTATCACGAATCTCTACGTCAAATTCTTGTAGAAGTAGGACCCATCGAATGAGGCGAGGCTTCACATCCTTCTTTTTCATCAAGTACTTTATAGCAGAATGGTCAGTGTATACTATCACTTTATTCCCGATCAAGTATGGCCTGAATTTCTCAAATGCATATACTATAGCTAGTAGTTCTTTTTCAGTAGTTGCATAATTTAACTGTGCGTCATTTAGAGTTTTACTAGCATAGTAAATGGATCTAAATACCTTGTCGATTCTCTATCCAAGCACCGCTCCAACTGCATAGTCGCTTGCATCACACATTAGTTCGAATGGGAGCTCCCAGTTTGGTGCAATGACTATGAGAGCTGAAATGAGCTTCTCCTTGAGCGTTTGAAATGCGGATAAGCATTCTTTATTGAAGTCGAAGGCAACCCCCGTCATTAGCAATGTGCAAAGAGGCTTTGAGACTTTTGAAAAATCCTTGATAAATCTTCTATTGAAACCTGCATGTCCAAGGAAACTTCTGACTCCTTTTGTTGATACTGGAGGTGGTAGATTTTCGATCACAAAAATCTTTGCTTTGTCCACCTCAATACCTTGGTTTGATATTTTGTGTCCCAAGACGATTCCTTACATTACCGTAGTGACACTTCTCCCAATTTAGCACAAGGTTAGATTCTTCGCACCGGCTTAACACTGCTTCTAAATGCCTTAAACACTCATCGAATGATGCTCCAAATACCGAAAAATCATCCATAAAGATCTCTATAGTTCTCTCTACCATATCTGAGAAAATTGCCATCATACACCTTTGAAAAGTTGCAGGTGCATTGCAGAGTCCGAATGACATCCTTCTGAATGCAAATGTACCAAAAGGACAAGTGAATGTGGTTTTTCCGATCTTACAGTGCTATTGCAATCTGGTGATACCATGAGTATCCATCCAAAAAGCAGTAGTAGTTATGCCCTGCAAGTCTGTCCAACATTTGATCTAGGAATGGCAACGGGAAGTGGTCTTTTCTAGTTGCTTTATTCAACTTGCGATAGTCAATGCAAATTCTCCATCCGGTGACCGTTCTCGAGGGTATGAGTTCGTTTCTTTCGTTGGTCACCACTGTTATTCCACCCTTTTTCGGCACCACTTGTACTGGGCTTACCCATGTGCTGTCGGATATGGGGTAGATTACTCCTGCATCGAGCCATTTTAAGATTTCCTTTCTCACTACCTCTTTCATGTTTGGGTTTAGTCGCCTTTGGGCTTCGATGGATGGTCTGCTTTCCTCATCTAGACGGATCTTATGCATTACTGTTGATGGACTTATCCCTTTTATGTCCGCTAATGTCCATCCAATGGCCCGCTTGTGATTCTTTAGTACTCTTAGCAGTTTGTCAATCTCTTCGGTGGATAGGTGGCATGAAATGATCACTGGTAAGGTTTTTTCTTCACCTAGGTATTGGTATTGTAGATGATTGGGTAGGGTTTTTAACTCTAACTCTGGAGCCTTCTCTGTGGATGGTAATGATCTTTCTGGTACCTGTCAAGATCTTCATACTTCCTTGTATCCCATTTTTCATAAGCATTCATCCAATTTGCATACTCCATCAGATCTGGATCGTTTCTACTATCATCATCCCATGTGGTCAGTATTTCTTCAAGCGTATCATCATATCCGAACTCTTTGGCTGACACTGCTTCTTCGCTAAGGTCAATGGTGGCGATTATCCTTGGCCCTCTGAAAAAGTTCCGTCGAAACACATTGAAAATCACCTCTTCTTTGTCTACTCAAGCTTGATTCCCCTTTGTGAACATCAATGAGTGCACGTCACGTGGCTAAGAAAGTCCGCCAAGTATTATGGAGATTCCATCGTTATCTTGTATGTCTAAGATAACGAAGTCGTGGGAAGATGAACTTGTCCACCTTCACTAAAATATCTTCGATGACTCTCCGGATGAACAATTGGCGGCCACTAACTGCAAGGTGATGTTTGTAGGTCTGATTTCTCCCATTTCTAGTTTGCAGAAAATTAGATAGGGCATCAGATTTATGCCTGCTCCTAGGTCGCACAGTGCTTTCTGACATTCAAACTTCCCAATAGTACATGGGATGGTAAAGCTCCCAGGGTCTTGTAACTTCTGAGGCAGTTGTCTCTGTAAGATGGCACTACATTCCTCAGTCAACATCACTGTTTCGTAATCCTCTATCCTCCTCTTTTTGCTAAGCACATCCTTCATGAACTTGACGTAGCTCGACATTTGTTCTAATGCTTCAGCAAACGGGATATTGAGTTGCAATTGTTTGAGGACCTCCACGAATCTGGAGAATTGCTTGTCAAGGGTGCATGTTTTTAATTTCTGAGGATATGGTATCATCACCTGGGGTGCGGTCGCCACAGCGGGTGCTGATTTCTCGATTTCTGGGTTCTGGGCGCCGCGACCCTGATCTTCGGCGCCGCGGCGCTCACTTTCCTGCACTGCCTCGGATGCCAGAACCTTCTGCACTGTCTCCTGTATTGCCTCAGAACTTTCGGCGCCGCGGCCCTGCTCATCGGCGCCGCGACTCTGCTGCCGCGAACTCTCTATCTCCCTTAATTCGACATCCTTCAGGTCAATTGCCTGATATTGTGTTTCCTCATTGCCTACCTCAGGTGCAGATTGCTCTTCATATGTTTCGCTGTTGAATATGATCGCGAGCTCTGCTATTTGCGTTTCCAATTTCTGCATGGCCATTCTTGTTTCGTCTATGAACTGATTTTGGTACCTCGTGAGGCTGAGTATAGTTTCTATTAATTCCTCCCTCTTCCTCTATGGTTGGTTCTCTGTCAATACAAAAATCCATATCTAAGAATTTCCTGAGATAGATCAAAATCAACAAAGAATCACGACACCTCGAACTTTTTGAAGATATAAATAAAAAATAAAAACGTAAAAATTTAAAAATTTAAAACCAAATTAGAAATTAAAAATAGACCAAGTTGATATTGAACTAATGCCTAATCCCCGGCAACGGCGCCAAAAACTTGATGCGCGGTAAGATGCACACACTTTAAACGCAAGTGCACGTTATCGTGACAAGTAGTATAGTCTTGATAAGACCGAATATCGTCCTCAAGGATTAGGGTTCCATTACCAACTATCTATTTTTTGGTATCTATTTGGTAAATTGATATGTGGATTTGTTGTTTATAACTAAGAATTATAAAAGCTATTTTAAGTATAAAGGTTTACTTCAGTGATGATGAGAATAGGGCTTCCATGTATCCTTACTATCCGCTTATGCTACTTACTAATGCATTAACTTATGGTATTCTTCTTTAGGAGAAAGCAGGTTTACGAAATCGTTTTATACTCCCGTTAGGGTTATATAAACACTCAACCCCAGTATCGCACCTTACCTACCTTTCGGTGATAAGGATAACTTTATAGGAGGATTAAGAACAAAAACCTAGTTGACCGTCACGCACAATGCGCAAAATTAGGGTTGTTAAGCCTCTCATCAACGCTACATAAATAATTGAGGTATTTTCATCCCCAATCCAAGAATGTCTACCCAACTTACAGCATATTCACAATCCCCCCTTTTCAGAATCTGATTAGAAATCATATAGTGATAATTAGTTGTCAATTAATTACCAAGAATTCAACTCAATTATTGGATAGATCTCTCAATAAGAAAAATAACCATAAGCATGCACTAATTTATAACATAAGTTTCAAGAAATTCAACATAGAAAGCCCTATAAGAGAATTAGTTCCTAGCCATAAAGATGACAATAACTAATTCCATGTTCATCATGCAAAACTGAAATAAAGAACAAGAAAGGGAAAAGAAATTACAAAACTAATGGTGTCCAATCTCCAAGCAAAAAGTCTTGTGTTGTGCGAAGGGAACCTCAAAACCGCCTAGGGTTCTCCTTTTATAGGTGAAAACCGCCTCAACTTTTCCTGCAGCGGGCCCAAAATCCGTCTAAAAACCTATTTTTTTCGCGTCGGCGCCGCCTGCGACAGCGCCCGGCCGGAAGTTCTGCAATCCGTCGGGTGTTTTGGCGCGCGGCCCGATATCTCGCTGCGAGCGCGCGGCCACCAACTCTGTGGCTTCTCGGATGTTTAGCGCGCGACCACTGCATCCCGGTCTCACGAGGCGCCGCGCAGTCTTCTGCAGCCTCTCTGAATGGTGGGCGCGCATGCTTTTACTGCAGGAGGCGCCGCGGCGCTGGTCTGGATTTTAGCCTCGTTCTCCACTTTCTCTGTTTTCAGCTATGACATCTCCTCTTTTGCCCTCTTTTTGCTCCTTTTCCGCCATTTGACCATTTTAACCACTTTGACTCAAAAGAAAGGAAAACTATCCTAATATGACACTTATATGTGCAAAATGGGACAAAAGACTAACTAAAACTGACTCAAAAGGTGTATATAAAATACACCGATCAAATACCCCCAAACTTAACCTTTGCTCGCCCTCGAGCAAAGATAGAAAGAAATAAAATAAAAGACTCAAAGAACAAAAAAAATAAAAATAAAATAAAAAGACTCACTGCCATTGATCACTTTTGCTGCATTAGTGTTAACTAGAAAAACATGAAGGTTAGCAAAATAATATGCAGGAACATATAGCATTAAATTTCAGCACACTAAGCACATGAAGCTAGATATTTCGCAAACTCATATTCATCATGCTTAATGGAAGTCAATATACTAAACCATGCATATAAATTCAAGAATTCCTATGGCATGCTTACTTGCTATTCTCCACTAATTCTGGATATGCATAAAAGAGATCTTCAGGACTTTAAGGGTTGTAATGTAGGCTTAGGTAGGGGTTGGTAAAAATAGGCATTTTAGGCTCATTTTTGTGTACCATAAGCTCTTTAGCTTTTCAGTATTTCCCTTTTCTTTTTGTTCTTTTCTTCACTTCAATTTTATATTTTTCCCTCTTTTGTTTTGGGAGAATGAAGAGTATTATAATAACAAGCACCCCCAAACTTAGGCTTTTGCCTCTTTCTTATTACTTTTTTTTATTGGGATGCAACAAGCTCATTCACTCTTTTTGTCTCTTTTTTAACACAATTGATTCCACTACTTCACATTTTTACTTATGGCACAATCTGTGGGAATATGGGGTGTCAAAGAAGAAGTTTCAAATTTAGGCTCAATGGGGCTGACTAGGGATTTTTTTAAAGTACGGGATAGAAAAGAATGGTAAGAATTGACTATCAAAGAAATGCCTGAGTCATCTCCCTAACATGCATATCCTAACTATTTCGCCTCAAATAGCAAGCAATCATAACACATAAGTATTTATCATTTAGCATGCATAACTCAAGCAAGAAACTCCAAATAGACAGGTTCTGTGAGTTTTTGACATATCTAACTTAGGTGTTTAGATAGTTGCTTCAGTTCCGTTACATTATTTCACCTTACTTCACTAGGTGTTTCTAGCAACTACAACATACATGATCTTTGACAGACAATTATGACTCAAAAAGAGATTTTTTTTTGGTGACTCAAAATAAACATAAAACAATCAAAAAGACTTAAATAAAACATAACATGACACAAATAAAACAAAACACAAATAAACACCCCAAACTTAAAACACACATTGTCCCTAATGTGTGTAGACTTAAAGACAGTAAAAGAAATAGACACTTACAAACTTTGGTTAAACTGGTGATGGTGGCGGTGGATAATGCATCGAATTACGTGAGGGGAAGAGCATTCTTGGTGTTTTGATTTGGCGAGAGGGCCTTCGGATCAGGGTGTCTTCCGGATTTTCATATTTTTCGTTGTGGCACCGCGACCCTGCAAATGGCGCCGCGGCGCCGGAAGTTCTGAACATCTTCTGGTTTATTGGCGTCGCCACATTTAATGGTGGCCAGCGCTTATGGCGATTTTTCTGGGTATCCTTGGCTTCTCTTCATTTTTTCGCCTTCCACATCCTCGGCTTTCACCTGTCAATATAACATAGACACAAGAACCCAAGACCGTGAGACTGATAAAAAATAAAATAAAATAAAAACAGAAATTGAAATAACATAATTAAAAACATTGGGTTACCTCCCAACAGTCTTTAACTTCTTTTAGCCGGACGCAAGTTCCTTGTCATTTTAAGGTATGAGAAGTTACCAAGTTCATGTATTCCATTTCATTGATCAGGTAGGGTTTTAATCTCTGTCCGTTTACTTTGAAGGCATCTCTCTCTCTCCCTTTTGTTTCAATCGCTCCATATGGGAATACTCTCACCACCGTGTATGGTCCTGTCCAACATGATTTTAACTTGCCTGGAAACAATCTCAACCTTGAGTTGAATAACAACACTTGTTGTCCTTCTTGAAAGTCTTTTGGTATCAAATTCTTATCGTGCCATGCCTTCGTTCGTTCCTTGTAGATCTTTGCATTCTCATATGCATTGTGTCGGAATTCATCTAATTCGCTTAGCTGTAGTAGTCTCCTCTGTCCTTCTGCCGTGGTATCCATGTTTAACTTCCTCATTTCCCAGTATGCTCTGTGTTCCAACTCTACTGGCAAATAACATGCTTTACCAAAGACTAATTTATAAGGTGACATACCAATTGGTGTTTTGAATCTTTGTCAGATGCCCACAATGCGTCATCCAATTTGATGGACCAGTCTTTCCTTGAGCCGTTCACCGTCTTTTCTAATATGCTCTTTACTTCTCTATTTGACACTTCTGCTTGCCCATTAGCTTGAGGGTGGTAAGCAGTTGTAGTGCGGTGGTAAACTCCATATCGGGAAAGCAATGAATTTAGCTGTCTATTGCAAAAATGGCTCCCTTCACATGAGAGCTCTTGGGGTGCCGAACCTTGTGAAAATATTCTTTTGGAGGAATTTTTGAACAGTCTTACTGTCGTTTTCTTTGGTGGCCACTGCTTCTACCCATTTGGACACATAGTCAACTGCCAGAAGGATGTATTGATTTCCAAAGAATGGCGGGAATGACCCCATGAAATCGATTCCCCACACATCGAATAGTTCTACTTCCAATATCCCTTGCGAAGGCATTTCGTTTCGTCTTGAGATGTTCCCTGTTCTCTGACAATTATCACATCTCTGCACAAAGGTATGGGCATCCTTAAAGAGTGTTGGCCAATAGAATCCGCATTGCAATACCTTTGCCGCTGTTCTTGATGCCCCAAAGTGTCCACCACATGATAAGGTGTGGCAATGGGTGAGAACCTGGTGCATCTCTTCCTCTGGTATACTTCGCCTGATGACTTGGTTGGCACAGTGTTTGTATAACAACGGTTCCTCCCAATAGTAATGCTTTACTTCTGAATAAAACCTTTTCACTTGCTGTCTTGACAAGCCTGGGGGTAGTACTTTAGCTGCACGAAAGTTGACAAAATCAGCGTACCAAGGTAATTTAGAATTCATACTTACTCGAGCAGTTGTTAAATGCGGAAAGTGATCATTTATTTGCACATCCTCGTGTTCGGCTCTCTGTGTTTTTCAGTCTTGACAAGTGGTCTGCAACTGAATTCTCTGTTCCTTTCTTATCACGAATCTCTACGTCAAATTCTTGTAGAAGTAGGACCCATCGAATGAGGCGAGGCTTCGCATCCTTCTTTGTCATCAAGTATTTTATAGCAGAGTGGTCCGTGTATACTATCACTTTATTCCCAATCAAGTATGGCCTGAATTTCTCAAACGCATAGACTATAGCTAGTAGTTCTTTTTGATGGTTGCATAATTTAAGCGTAAATCGTTTAGAGTCTTACTAGCATAGTAAATGGATCTAAATACCTTGTCGATTCTCTGTCCAAGCACCGCTCCAATCGCATAGTCGCTGCATCGCATAAGTTCGAATGGGAGCTCGGTTTGGTGCAATGACTATGGGTCTTTGAAACGAGCTTCTCCTTGAGCGTTTGAAATGCGGATAAGCATTCTTTATTGAAGTCGAAGGCAACCCCCGTCATTAGCAATGTGGAAAAAGGCTTTGAGACCTTTGAAAAATCCTTGATAAATCTTCTATAAAAACCTGCATGTCCAAGAAAACTTCTGACTCCTTTTGTTGATACTGGAGGTGGGAGATTTTCGATCACCGAAATCTTTGCTTTATCCACCTCAATACCTTGGTTTGATATTTTGTGTCCCAAGACGATTCCTTCTGTTACCATGAAGTGACACTTCTCCCAATTTAGCACAAGGTTAGATTCTTCGCACCGGCTTAACACTGCTTCTAAATGCCTTAAACACTCATCGAATGATGCTCCAAAGACTGAAAAATCATCCATAAAGATTTCTATAGTTCTCTCTACCATATCTGAAAAATTTGCCATCATACACCTCTGAAAAGTTGCAGGTGCATTGCAGAGTCCGAATGGCATCCTTCTGAATGCAAATGTACCAAAAGGACATGTGAATGTTGTCTTTTCCTGATCTTCTGGGGCTATTGCAATCTGGTGATACCCTGAGTATCCATCCAAAAAGCAGTAGTAGTTATGCCCTGCAAGTCTGTCCAACATTTGATCTAGGAATGGCAACGGAAAGTGGTCCTTTCTAGTTGCTTTATTCAACTTGCGATAGTCAATGCAAATTCTCCATCCGGTGACCGTTCTCGAGGGAATGAGTTCGTTTCTTTCGTTGGTCACCACTGTTATTCCACCCTTTTTCGACACCACTTGTACTGGGCTTACCCATGTGCTGTCGGATATGGGGTAGATTACTCCTGCATCGAGCCATTTTAGGATTTCCTTTCTCACTACCTCTTTCATGTTTGGGTTTAGTTGCCTTTGGGCTTCGATGGATGGTCTGCTTTCCTCATTCAGACGGATCTTATGCATTACTGTCGATGGACGTATCCCTTTTATGTCCGCTAATGTCCATCCAATGGCCCGCTTGTGTTTCTTTAGTACTCTTAGCAGTTTGTCAATCTCTTCGGTGGATAGGTGGCATGAAATGATCACTGGTAAGGTTTTTTCTTCACCTAGGTATTGGTATTGTAGATGATTGGGTAGGGTTTTTAACTCTAACTCTGGGGCCTTCTCTGTAGATGGTAATGATCTTTCTGGTACCTGTCCAAGCTCCTCATACTTCCTTGTATCCCATTTTTCATAAGCATTCATCCAATTTGCATACTCCATCAGATCTGGATCGTTTCTACTATCATCATCCCATGTGGTCAGTACTTCTTCAAGCGTATCATCATATCCGAACTCTTTGGCTGACACTGCTTCTTCGCTAAGATCGATGGCTGAGCAGTTATCCTTGGCCTCTGGAAAAGTTGCTGCTCGAAAAACATTGAAAATCACCTCTTCTTCGTCTACTCGAAGCTTCAACTCCCTTTTGTGCACATCAATGAGCGCCTGTCCTGTGGCTAAGAAAGGTCTGCCAAGTATGATGGGGATTCCATCGTTATCTTGTATGTCTAAGATAACGAAGTCGGCGGGGAAGATGAACTTGTCCACCTTCACTAAAACATCTTCGATGACTCCTCTCGGATGGACAATTGAGCGGTCAGCTAACTGCAAGGTGATGTTTGTAGGTCTGATTTCTCCCATTTCTAGTTTGCAGAAAACTAGATAGGGCATCAGATTTATGCCTGCTCCTAAGTCGCACAGTGCCTTCTGACATTCAAACTTCCCAATAGTGCATGGGATGGTAAAGCTCCCAGGGTCTTGTAACTTTTGAGGCAGTTGTCTCTGTAAGATGGCACTACACTCCTCAGTCAACATCACTGTTTCGTAATCCTCTATCCTCCTCTTTTTGCTAAGCACATCCTTCATGAACTTGACGTAGCTCGGCATTTGTTCTAATGCTTCAGCAAACGGGATATTGAGCTGCAATTGTTTGAGGACCTCCACGAATCTGGAGAATTTCTTGTCAAGAGTGCATGTTTTTAATTTCTGAGGATATGGTATCATCACCTGAGGTGCGGTTGCCACAGCTGGTGCTGATTTCTCGGTTTCTGGTTACGGCGCGCGGCCAGTCTTAGGCGCGCGGCGCTCACTTTCTGCTTGCCTCGGATGCGAGAACCTTCGTCGCTCTCCTGCATTGTCTCAGAATCTTCGGCGCCGCGGCCCTGCTCATCGGCGCCGCGGCGCTGCTGCTGCAAACTCTCTATCTCCCCTGATTCGGCATCCTTCAGGTCAATTGCCTGGCATTGTGTTTCCTCATTGCCTACCCCAGGTGCAGATTGCTCTTCATATGTTTCGCTGTTGAATATGATTGCGAGCTCTGCTATTTGCGTTTCCAACTTCTGCATGGCCATTCTTGTTTCATCTATGAACTGATTTTGGTATCTCGTGAGGTCAGTATAGTTTCTCTTAACTCCTCCCTCTCTTCCTCTATGGTTGGTTCTCTGTCATATTGACAGTAGAAATCCATATCTAACAAATACCTGAGATAAATCAAAACCAACAAAGAATCACGGCACCTCGAACTTTTCGAAAATAAAAATAAAAACGTAAAAATTAAAAATTAAAATAAAAACCAAATTAGAAATTAAAAATAGATAAAATTGATATTGAACTAATGCCTAATCCCCGGCAACGGCGCCAAAAACTTGATGCGCGTTAAGATGCACACACTTTAAACGCAAGTGCACGTTATCGTGACAAGTAATATAGTCTTAGTAAGACCGAATATCGTCCACAAGGATTAGGGTTCAATTACCAACTATCTATTTTCTAGTATCTATTTGGCGAATTTATGATTGATTTGTTGTTTATAACTACGAATTATGCAAGCTATTTTAATTATAAAGATTTACTTCAGTGGTGATGAGAATAGGGCTTCCATGTATCCTTACTATCCGCTTATGCTACTTACTAATGCATTAACTTATGGTATTCTTCTTTAGGAGAAAGCAGGTTTACGAAATCGTTTTATACTCCCGCTAGGGTTATATAAACACTCAACCCCAGTATCGCACCTTACCGACCTTTCGGTGATAAGGATAACTTTATAGGAGGATTAAGAACAAAAACCTAGTTGACCGTCACGCACAATGCGCAAAATTAGGGTTGTTAAGCCTCTCATCAACGCTACATAAATAATTGAGGTATTTTCATCCCCAATCCAAGAATGTCTACCCAACTTACAGCATATTCACAATCCCCCCTTCTCAGAATCTGATTAGAAATCATATAGTGATAATTAGTTGTCAATTAATTACCAAGAATTCAACTCAATTATTGGATAGATCTCACAAGAAGAAAAATAACCATAAGCATGCATTAATTTATAACATAAGTTTCTAGCAATTCAACATGGAAAGCCCTATAAGAGAATTAGTTCCTAGCCATAAATATGACAAGAACTAATTCAAAGTTCATCATAAAAACTGAAATAAAGTAAAGAAAAGGAAAAGAAATTACTAAACTAATGGTATCCAATCTCCAAGCAAAAGTCTTGAGTTGTGCAAGAAGGGGAACCCTTAAAAACTGCCTAGGGTTCTCCTTTTATAGGCTGCAAACCGCCTCCCTCTTTTCCTTCAGGCCTGGCCCAGATTTTCGTCAAAAGACCTAATTTTTCCGCGTCGGCGCCGCGGCCCTGCAGACAGGCGCCGGAAGTTCTGCAATCCGTCGGGTGTTTTGGCGCCGCGGCCCTGATATCTGCATGCGAGCGCGGCTGTATCTTATGTAGCTTCTGATGTTTAGCGCGCGGCCCAGTTTCTTTGTCGAGGCGCGCGCGAAGTCTTCGACCTCTGGATAGTGGCGCGCGGCCCTGGCTGCAGAGGCCATGCGCTGGTCTTGATTTTTTCCTCGTTCGCCACTTTCTCTGATTCCAGCTCTGGCATCTCCTCTTTTGCCCTCTTTTTGCTCTTTTTCCGCCATTTGGCCATTTTAACCACTTTGACTCAAAAGAAAGAAAAACTATCCTAATACGACACTTATATGTGCAAAATGGGATAAAAGACTAACTAAAAATGACTAAAAGGTGTATATAAAATACACCGATCAACGACCAGTGGACCATGATCGCACTACGCATCGAGAGTGTAGAAGCTCAGCGATGCACGATAGGCTATGGACAAATTTTATGAGGAGAAGGGAACCTCTTTACGTAGGGAAGGACCCCAAGGCCGAACCGATAGTATACATTAGGATCTGTGGAGACGCAGGGCGTCAACTTAGTAGGCGCACGACTAGTGGATGATGCGGGGGTGTGGTGGAGGAATTTTAGAAAGAATCGTCTCCCGATGTCACCACCAATGACTTGGGGATGGTTCAGAGCGGAATTCATTGAGAAATTCATGCCTAATACGCGCAAGGATGCATTCAGACGGGAGTTTAAACAGTTGAAGCAAGGGGACCGCAGTGTACAAGAATATGATACACAGTTCATGAGGTTATCGGCATACAACCCACATGTCGTTCCTACAGAAAGGGAGAGAGTTAAGAGATTTGTTGAGGGTTTAAACCCGAACATGGCAGAGAAGGTAGCGGCATTAGCCAAAGATCGAACTTGCCTTCAGATTATCGATATGGCTATGAGGGTAGAAGATTTTGCCAAGGCAAAGAGAGAGCATTCGCAGAAAAGATTTCGGACGTATGGATCATTTAATCAGAGTCAAAATTCGAAGTAGGAGTTTAGTAAAGGGATCTTCAAGACCAAACCAGTATGTGGGCCAGTCCCAATTCAAACCTAAGGGGAACAGTTAGTTTAATTACCAAGGTAGCAAGGACAAGACCACCAACCCTAACACATGAGGTGACAAACCGGTTTGTAAGATTTGTCAGAAGAAACATGTTGGGGAATGCCGACTCTTAATGAGATCATGTTATAACTGTGGAGAATCAGGCCACTATTCCAGGGATTGCAGAAAGAGGACCCAAACTTCGGCCTATTCAGGGTCGAAGCAACCACAATCGCCTGAGGAATCGTGGAAACCAGTCCCGCCAGAGTCAGGGAGGTCAACAACCCAACAATTCTAACCGGATCTACGCTTTGCCCAGAGGAATGATGCAGAAGCATCTAATGCAGGGGTCACATGTATTTTTCTGGTCTCGAGTATTTCTGCATTTGTATTATACGATCCCAGCTCTACATTTTCATATGTGTCAAATGAGTTTTTCTAAGAATTTACATGTCGAACCATCCTATCTAAGTGAACATGTTGAGGTTATGACACCAGTAGGGCCCTCAGTTTGGGCCTCTCAGGTAGTTAAAAAATTTTCGTTAGAAGTGAATGGCAGATGAACAATAGTAAACCTAGTACTACTTGATATAGTAGACTTCGACATCATTTTGGGTATGGATTGGTTGTCAGCATGTTATGCCATGTTATATTGTCGGCGAACGATAGTGAAATTATCTTTTTCGGGGGAACCAGAGATTGTTATAAAGGGTAGGATTGGAATATCCTCGCGTCAGCTTATTTCCTACCTTAGGGCTCAAAGGTTATTAATAAGTCACAAAGTGGAGTACGCGTATCTGGCTAATATAGTAGATACCAAAAAAGAGTCTCCAAAGGTGCATGATGTCCCTATTGTTCAAAATTTTCCGGAGGTTTTTCCTGAAGATCTTCCAGGACTTCCTCCGGACAGAGAAGTGAAGTTTGCTATAGAGTTAATTCTAGGTACAAAACCCATTTCTATTCCTCCACATCGAATGGCCCAGTTGAATTGAGAGAGTTAAAAGAACAGTTGAAAGATCTTCTGGACAAAGGTTTTATAAGGCCTAGTGTTTCCCCTGGGGTGCACCCGTTCTTTTTGTGAAAAAGAAAGATGGGTCGCTCCGAATGTGCATTGATTATCGACAACTCAATAAGGTCACGATCAAGAACCGATATCCGTTACCAAGAATCGATGACCTTTTTGACCAACTTTAAGGAGCTAGCTATTTCTCTAAGATTGATCTTCGTTCGAGATATCACCAGTTGAAAATAAATCCTGATGATATATCCAAAACAACTTTTAGAACCCGATATGGCCATTATGAATTCTTGGTCATGTCTTTCGGGTTAACCAATGCCCCAACAGCTTTTATGGATCTAATGAACAGAATCTTCAAACTATTTTTAGATTTGTTCGTGATTGTGTTCATAAATGATATCCTAATTTACAGCATGAGTGTTGAGGAACATGAAGAACATCTGAGGGTAGTACTTCAAGTCTTAAAACAGGAGAAATTATATGCTAAATTTTCAAAGTGTGAATTTTGGTTGGAAAAGGTAGCCTTCTTGGGTCATGTTGTGTCAAGTGAGGGAATTATGGTAGACCCCCAAAAGATAGAAGCAGTGAGGAACTGGCCAAAATCGACCACTCCGACAGAAGTTAGAAGTTTCTTGGGTTTGACTGGGTATTATAGAAGATTTGTAAAAGGATTTTCTAGTCTTGCTGCTCCCTTGACCTGGTTGACTCAGAAAGTTGTTAAGTACCAGTGGACAAAAGCATGTGAAGCGAGTTTTCAGAAACTAAAGCAATTGTTGACTACTGCACCAGTCCTAACCTTACCATCAGGACAAAAAGGGTTCACAGTCTATTGTGATGCCTCCAGGGTTGGGTTAGGACGTGTCTTGATTCAATTTTGGAAAGTGATTGCATATGCATCTCGACAATTAAAGATACATGAGAGGAACTATCCAACTCATGACTTGGAATTGGCCGCGGTAGTGTTTACCTTACGAATATGGAGACACTATTTGTATGGTGTGCATGTGGATATATTTACAGATCATAAGAGTTTACAGTACATAACCACACAAAAGGATTTGAATCTTCGACAAAGAAGATGGTTAGAGTTGCTTAAGGATTATAACCTTAGTATTCTCTACCATCCTGGAAAAGCCAACGTGGTGGCTGACACACTCAGTAGGAGATCAATGGGCAGCTTGGCCCATTTAACAATACAAAAGAGAGGTATCGTTCGTGAGGTACAAAAATTGGGAAACCTCGGGGTTAGTTTAACTGAGGTCGGTGAAGGCAGGGTGGCGGTGCATGATACCTCTCAGTCTGCCTTAGCTGCGAAAATAAAAGAAAGTCGGTTTGAGGATACATAAATTTGTTAGATTTCGGGAGATGATTCAACAGGGAAAACCTTCACAGTTTACATTAAGAGAAAATGACGGTACCCTTCGGTATAAGGGTAGGTTGTGTGTTCCTTAGGTAAAAGATCTAAGGAGGAAAATCTTAGATGAGGGTCACAACATAAGATATCTCATTCGTCCAGGGTCAACAAAAATGTATCAGGACCTCAAGAAAAATTACTGGTGGGACGGAATGAAGAAAGATGTTGCGGATTTTTTCGGAAGGTGTCTTACATATCAACAGGTGAAAGCTGAACATCAAAAACCTGGCGGACTACTTCAGGACATTGGTGTCCCTATGTGGAAATGAGAGGCGATTCTTATGGATTTTGTAACTGGTCTACCGAAAACTCGAGAAGGGTATGATTCTATCTGGGTGGTTGTTGATCGGCTTACAAAGTCAGCCCATTTCCTACCGGTCAAGACTACGTATCGCGCGCCACAGTACGCGCAGATTTATTTGAAGGAAATTGTGCGGTTACACGGGATTCCATTACAAATTATTTCGGATAGGGGTTCCCAGTTCACCTCACACTTTTGACAAAGTTTCCAGCAGGGTCTCGGGATAAAAGTTAAGTTAAACACAACTTTCCACTCGCAAACAGATGGGCAAGCTAAGCGAACAATTCAAACACTTGAGGACATATTGTGATCTTGTGTGTTAGATTTTCAGGGCAGCTGGTTGGACCATCTATGTCTAATTGAGTTCGCCTACAATAATAGTTTTCACTCTAGCATACAAATGTCCCCGTTTGAAGCATTGTATGGACAGAAATGTAGATCTCCACTTGGATGGTTCGAGGTGGGTGAGACGCAACTGTTTGGACCCGAAGTCATTCTGAAAACAAAAGATAAGGTGCAGATGATTCGGGAGCGAATCAAAACAGCTCATAGCCATCATAAGTCTTATGCGGATCATCGTAAAAGAGGTCTCGAATTTCAAGAGGGGGAGAAAGTATTTTTAAAAGTGTCCCCAATGAAGGGAGTGATGCATTTTGGTAAGAAAGGGAAATTGAGCCCAAGGTTTATTGGGCCATATGCGATCTTGCGGCGAGTGGGGAATGTGTCTTACGAACTAGCACTTCCACAAGAGCTGGAAACGGTGCATCCAGTGTTTCATGTGTCAATGTTACGGAAATACTTGCACGATCCAAGTCACGTCATCCTCCCCCAGGAGATAGTTCTTAATACAGAGCTTCAATATGAGGAAGTGTCGGTGGAAACACTTGATAGGAAGGTTCAGCGCCTTAGAAATAAAGATATTGCTTCCGTGAAGGTCCTATGGAGGAATCACTCCACAGAAAGGTCACGTGGGAAGCTGAAGATGCGATGAAAGTCAAATATCCATTTCTCTTTGAATAAGGTAATAAAAAAATGTGTTACATAGTACTTCATATGTGTGCTATTTGCGGGTCTATATACCTGTGTTACAACCTTAATTGCATTAGAGGACGAATGTTGCTTAAGGAAGAGAGAATGTGAAGTCCCAAATTATTGTTACAATAACAATAATAATTGTTATGTCTATGTGATTAGGTTACGACCTCAGTCACATTCGAGGACGAACGTTGTTTAAGGAAGGGAGAATGTGAAGTCCCAAATTAATATTAAATTATTATTACAATAACAATAGTAGTAATAATAATAATAATAATATTTTTGCAACGTTAATAATCACATAAGTCATGTTTTGTGCTTTAAAAATATACCAAAACTATTACATAAATGGAATACTAAGCATGACATACCAAAACTATTACCTAGTGGAATGCTAAGCATTACATATGCTACTTTGAGAATGGAACGAACAAGTGCTCTTCACCTGGTGATTTAAGGACGTAAAAACGTCCATCCCCCCATTAACCCCAAACCCCTTTTAATTCCCTTCAATTATTGTCCTTCCCCCTCCCATACGTTATACAACCATCTCTACTTATACATTGTACTTATACACAAAAAAAGTACCTAACACAAAGATTAGAGAATAAGAAAAAAAGACAAGTGAATAAGAAGAAAACAAATCTGGAAAAATGTCAAGAGGGCAAGAAGAACAAAGAATAAAAAAATACTAGGGAGCAAGGGTCACTTTTAGCAACCGGACAACAATCATTTTCATACTTCCAAGGTGAGTTTTATCACTCAGAAATTCTTGGTAAAATCCTTTATTCTAAGTTCAATACATGTTAGAATAAGAATGTTGAAAAGAAATCATGCACTTTTGATTGTTTAAACAACTAGGTGAGTCATGAAATTTATGAACTGTTTTCAATAAGTTATACTTGTTAGAATTGAATGAAATTCGGAAGTGTTGTACATCTATCTGTTATGATCATACTGAGCCAAATAGGGGATAAAACGGACTTACTATTTAGGATTTATCATAGTTTAAAGTTTCTTCCTCGGATTTATCAGAATCCAGAAGGGCAGGACGCTAAAACGTAAAACTGTACAAATCAATGAAGAATATGAAAATTTGTTCTAAATAAAAGTTCTATATCTCTCTGTTGTGGACATTTTTAGACTTTACGGGGGTCTATCCAACTTACAGTTTGAGAGTTATCGCTGTTTAAAGTTTCTACCTCGGATTGAATGAAACTCGGGAAGACAGAACTTTACAACCTGTTTTCACTAGGTTATACTTGTTAGAATTTGGTGAAATTTGTAAGTGTTGTAGATCTATATGTGAAGGTCATATTGAGACAAATAGGGGATATAACGAACTTACAGGCTGAGATTTATTGTAGTTTGAAGTTTCTGCCTCGGATCTATCCGAATCCGGGAAGACAGTACATAAATGTGGAAAACCGTACCTAATGGTACATAATCTTAGTGGATGGTTCACATGGAGACGTATAACTCTCTGTTCTCGTCGTTTTGATATTTTTCGGGGCTCGAAAGGGCTTACGGATTAGAAGTTATGACTATTTTAAATTTGGTATTGTTTAATAGAAATTCTGGCGAAACAAATTTCATATGGTTGTTTTGCGGATAAATTTGTGCTAGTTACCCAAAGTATTTTCGAAAGAAATTTGGTACAACAAAAGTTCCCCGTATTACCTTAGTTTCAGCGTAAGAAACACCTTGGTTGAAGTTAGGTTTAAAGAGTTATAACCATTACAAGTATGAAAGACAGAACGTTGAAAAAGAGAATATTATTTATTTGACCTTCTGAAAAATATGTAAAGTGAATACGTGTTCACAATTATATAAATACATTGGATCGTGTTGCACACCACAACTTAAGTAAAGTGAATACGTGTTCACAAATACGTAAATACATTGGATCGGGTTGCGCGCCGCAACAAATATGTAAAGTGAATACGTGTTCACAAATATGTAAATATATTGGATCAGGTTGCATGCCGCAACAAATACGTAAAGTGAATACGTGTTCACAAATACGTAAATACATTGGATCGGGTTGCGCGCCGCAACAAATATGTAAAATGAATACGTGTTCACAAATATGTAAATACATTGGATCGGGTTGCACACCGCAATAAATATGTAAAGTGAATACATGTTCACAAATATGTAAATGCAACAAGTGTATAAATGCAAGAGAATGTCTTAACGTATGATACGAGATAAAATGAAATGTTAGATAAGTTAAGAATTTCCTATAAGGAGTGGAGATGAGATGTTGCATACTTGTATGATAAATGTTTTGTAACTTAATATGTTTTTGCACTTGGAATATTGTGAGGTTACTTTGAATTGCAGGGTAAGGTTCTCACTCAGCCCCGGATGGTAGGGCTGACTCTTTATTTAACATGTTTCAGGAAAGCATGATAGAGAAAATGCTACATATCAGGGCTAGCGATCGTCCCACAGCCTCTTTGCCGTACATAATCCATTGCTTCGGACTTGATACTTGTCACGTTTAGTATGTAGTTGAAAGGTTCAGTTTTAGTATCTCGGAAAATGCCCGTGTGAGATTGTCTCCTTTCAAACTTGGAATAATCACTGTCATTACGTATATGTAGAAACAATATTTGCATGAGCATAGACTCGCGTTATGTTTTAATTAAATTCATAAACAAATTTCTTTACTGTTATTATTGATACTATTTCCGCATTTAATATACACGTCTGAATTTCAAAATAAAGAGCATTAGTGGTGTTCCTGGAAAGTAATAATTATCCAGGTGCCATCACGCCATCAGTAAAGACTTGAGAAAAGTCGGGGCGTGACAGAAAACACCTAGCTACTGCCTCCGACGACAAAACTGTCCGATTATGGGACGTTTCCACTGGTTCCCATGTCAAAACCATTACAGGTCACTCAAATTATATTTTTTTTGAAACAAACGAAAAGGAAACGAAAGATGAAACATAAATCATGGATCAACTAAGCCTTCTCGGTAACGAGATTAAACTGGATGGTCACGCTTCTTCGAGAAGGGTTTTCCCCTCAATTTGAAAGCTGGTTCCGTGAGTCCAAAGTCGCCTAAACAAGGCAAGCCAAAAAGATGATTTTCCTCTTCCTGTCCGAAAGCATTGATTGAAGGTCTCCTATTTCTTTTTCACAGCTGCCCATGAGTGAAACAAAAGCAGAAGCAATCCTTCTATTCTAGAAGATAGGACTGCTGACCACGTCGAACTTTTGTGTTAACTATAATCCCCAATCTAATATGTTGGTTTCTGTGACTGTTGTGAATTTTAATCGGGATGGGTCGTTGATTGTTTCGAGTAGTTATGATGGGTTGTGTAGAATTTGGGATGCTTCATTACCCTCTTTTTAAATATCTAGAAATAATTACTAAAAAAGTTCAAATATACAACTTTCATTACCATCTTTAAATATCTAGAAATAATTACTAAAAAAAAAATCAAATATCCACCTTCATTGCAAGTTTTGTTATTTTTATATTACACTTTTAATTCTATTATCTGTTTGTAATTTTTATTTACATACTTTAAATTCTAATATTTAAATATTATATATTGCACTTTATTAAAGAGTAAAATTAGAACGACATTTCGTTAAGGAGATTGTATAGTTTAAAAGAGTAAAATTAAGTATTAAGTATTATTTAATTCTAAAAATTAAGTATTAAGTAAAATTCTAATATTTAAGTATTATACATTGCACTTTATTAAAAGAGTAAAACTAGAACACACTGTATATGCCTCACACGTGTAATAAAACAATCATTGTATAGTTTTATATTTAAATATAATATTTTTTTAATATATAATGCATAACTTCAAAATAATGGTATTTGATTTGGACAATATCTTGATTCAACTTTGTATAACCATTTGAAAATATATATTATTTGTTCGAATTTAATAAATGAGATATCATGTTACTTCAGTTAATCAAAATATAGAAGGAAAATATTTAATTAAGAAAAATAAATGTAAATCTTCTTAATTCTATTATCTATTTAATTATGTCATTTTTGATAATTTTACGTTCAAAAGCAATTTTGATCCAAGTTATCTAAACATTATAAATTGATACAATCATTTTTACATTATTACATCCAAACATAAATCAATTCTATCAAAATTAATTCTATCAAAATCAATGTCCACCGCAGAATCAAACACACACTATGAAACACACCTCCTAGGCTTCTAGGGAGGATTTCTTCCCGTCTCAAAACAACAACTCAAAGCAGCAGCAATGCTAGAGCTATGACAACATCCAAGATTAGACAAGACAAGAGTATTGCATCTAGGTGTTCTAACATTATAAATATGGACTACTTCTCTAACAATGTCACCAACATCTCTACTTTCCCCCCCTCAAATACCCTTCAATTCCTCTCCAACCATAATTCATGACAAGCTTCTGCATATATACCATCCAGAAGATCTGTGAAGCTTGTGATTTGCCTATCATCCATTGCAGCATTTGCTCCTAATTAGTGGCTTGAAAATCTTTTATGTCTATCTATTTCACGAGTCTAGACCAAATGGCCCTTGTGAATGAACATTTTGCCAACATATGATCTCTAGATTCCAATTGACTAGTGATTCTCAGTGAATTAGCCTATCTTCTGTAAGAACTCTACCATGTAACATGAGACACAAAATGAATTTTGCTCTAGGTCGAGCATCTTGCTAAATATCATGATTTTCCATGCAATCCTAGGCATATCTCAGCAAGTAGATTTGTCTGATTAAATTGTGCTTCCTAAAAAAAACACATGATCATTCTGGTTTTCATAAGTTTCCTGACCATCCAACTTGCTTGTTGTGGTCTAAGCAGAATATTCATACACGACTGTTATCTCAACACATGATTTGAATAAACAATAATAATGAACTTTTTTTTAGAGTTGTGATGCATATAAACAAGTAAATTGTTTGAGATCGATAATTTTACGGTTCAGATAAATAATCTGCTTCTGCATGATCAACCAAATTTTTTTATTTTTATTTAAAAGTTATTAATATAAATTCTGAAACGCCTATTCACAAATCCAGGGCCGTCTCAATCATTTTGGGGACCCTGTTCTAATTCGTAAAAGTGGACCCTTAATTAGGCTAAGACCTGCGAATTATAGGTCTTTACTGTAAATTCTGACTAATACTACTTAATAAAAAATGAAAAAGACCCCTAAATTTTTTCTTTTTTCGGAAAGGCTCACCTCGCACGGGTCCAAAGACGGCCCTGCACAAATCATAAATAGTGAAATTATTCTTTTAAAATCCCGAATCTATCTTTAATAGAAATATTAAATAAATATTTACAATTTAATTATTTATATCACTAGTTCTTTATGCTCATCTCAATTTGGTTCAAGGTAATGATCTAAGAAAACAAAATACATTATTTAATGGAGTTGGTTAATCAGATGAATTTAATAAACGTTTCCATTTTTTGGCAATGTGACACACCGTTTGCAATACATGCTGTGTGTCTCTGTATTTGCTTTTGTTATTTTTTCAGACGTATTTGCTTTTGATGATTATCTACTTAATTATTTTATTACTATATTTTATTTGGTTAATTATTTCAGGTAACAACCATAAACTCACCTGGACACTTTTGTATTATTCTAGGTGTACGTACACATCACAATTATTATATTCTTCTGAGAAGGTTTGTGGTACTTTTTGATGATCGAATTGCAATGAGGAATTGATGAAGAGATAGAGGAATATCAGTAAAGAAGAAGGTCTAGAAGAAGGAAAGAAGTGAAGGGAGAGAAGACAGAGAAGTGCGATTGAGAGGAAGAAAAGAGAGAGATATTTATAGTTTTGTGTATTGAGAATATGAGAACTGAATACATGTAATTACAATGTATATGTGTATTTATACACACAATTTAGCTAACTAACCAATGCTTAACTACTTGTAACAACTCTAACCAACTAACCACTTTTATCAACAAACTAATTGCCACACTAACTACCACAAATATCTAGTATATCATCTACAAATATCTACGGAACCTCATTACATTTTCCCAATTCTTACACCCCCGCAAGCTAGGAGATATGAAGACATTCTTCATTCCTAGATTTGTCAATAGATGAAGGTGTTACACCCCGTAATTCCAGGATATGTATAAGAGAATGGACGCGAGAACACAAGACTTGAAAAATTGGTAAGAAAGAATGAATTGTTTTTCCGAAGGAAAATCTTCTGAACGTCGGAAAGGAAAAATGTTCGTTGATGAGAATTGAATTCTCAAAATGCATTATTTGAGGAATATGAAATTTATTAACATTGTGGAAATTTATTTTACGGATTTGGACACGTAAGGTCCACCCGAGAAATTTTAAGTTTTGTGGGGCCCACGAGAATTACGGAATTTTATGGACGAATGGGAGGGCGACACGTGTCACCCCCACATGGCTTGCACGAATTGGACCATGGTTAATGGTCAAGTGACCAAGGTTAGTAGTCAAGTGGATGATCAAGTCTTGACAAGCCTAGCTTGAGATAATTGACCAAGTCAATGAGCCACTTGTCTAGATATTTAATCCTCTTCATCCAAACCCCACAAGTGTTATAATCTTGACCCTCCATTGTTTTATATATACTACACTAGTAGCAAGACTTAGCTCCAACACATAGAAAATTTCAAGACCTTGTTCTTGCATATTTAGGTGCTCTCGGCTTTGTCCACTCTCTCACATTTTTTTTTGCAATTTTGGTTCATTATTCACAAGACTTTAACCCAAGGTTTCTAAGGGTATTGTAAGGATATCTCAATAGAAAGATCTCGGAAAAATGATGTTTTCACGTTAGTCGCAAGGCGAAAACCAAAGTCGTTTTCATAGGTTTTGATTGGAAATGGAAGAGAAGTTGTTTGTGAAATTCTAAGGGCTTCAAATAGCGGATTGGAGCGTAAAGGAAAGGAGCTAAGAATTTCTAAGGAGCGACTTTGAATCTTGGAATTTTATAAGGGCTTATCAAGGTAACAATCTTGTCGTTAAATGATTAAAGATTTCTTATTGTTGTAGTTATGGATACAAACAAGCATGAGAAGTATATTTTGAAGTTTGATAAGTGTTATGGCTACTGGAACCACTAATCCGAAACTAGCATGTTTAGCCTTTGAGATTACAATTCAATTTGGTTATTAGTTTAGTCATCGCATGTTATATAAAGAAGGAATTGTAGTTGTTAAAGTTGTTTATGACTATATAACATGTTAGACCTAAGAACTTGGATTGAAAAAGAATTGGAAAGGACTTTGTGTTGTTGTATATGTTAGCCGAGAATGGCTTTGGATATTGAACTACTTGGTATTAATTATGGGGCAGAATTTTACACGTTTTGTAAGGCGTGTAATCCCCTTTGATTGGTTGGTGTGTTGAGCCTTAAACGTGGCATGTTGGTTATTGATTATCAGACCTTGAAAAAGGTGGAAAAATACGTAGAAATAAAGGAAGTGCTTCCCGATTTTCCGTAGAATAAGAGATCGTATACTTAGTATCATTCTACGTTAGAAACTAGAAATTGATAGTCGTGTTGTTGCCATTATAGGTTGACAATTCTACGTGCGGCGTATTCGACTTAACTTATGGATTAAGCCGATAAGATATGTGAACCATCTCCTCTTCTTCTAACATGATTTCTTATGATAAATAAAGTAAATCCTACTCCTTAAATGATCCACTCCTTGATTGTACTTGGATTGCCTAATATAGAAGTTGTTCTATATACTTCCTTGATTGTACTTTGGATGTTTAAATTGGAAGTTGTTATAATCCATTACCTTGATGAAATTTGGATTTTTATAAGTGAAAGTGTTTTACTTGAAGTACATAGAGTCTTGAGAAGGAAGTAGTTTCCAAATCTTTTGGATAGTGCCTTAGGTCCAAAACCTAAAGGTTGTTATGACGGCTTTAGGGAAGTCAAAGGAGTGATTTACTTAATTGATTTTAAAAGAGGAGAAATGACATGATTTAAAGAGAAGTAACTTGTTTTAAAGGAGTGAGTTACTTGAGATTTAAAAGTTAAGAAACTTGATTTCTAAAGTTAAGAGACTTGAAGTATTTTGAAAGTTATGTAATTTGATTTAAAAGTATAGGATACTTGGTTTTAAAAGTATAAGTCTCTTGGTTATAAAAAAAGAATGAATTTGTCTAAAAACCATAAAGAGTTATAACCGCTTTATGGGAAGTTAGTTATAACGGCTTTATGGAAGGTTAAGAGAGTTGTCTATTTTAATTGATAGGCATGAGTTTCCTAGATTGTGAAATTAGAAGTTACTTGGTTTCAAAGCCTTGCAATGAATTTCTAAAGGTGTAGTAACTTAATTTGAAAAATAGACATGTCTTGATACTACGGGTGTTAGTATCTTGGGGTTTTATATAAAAATGAGTCTTTTGAAAAGAATGGAAGTACGTAGTACTTAGGGTTAAAATCCCGGATTTTTATATAAAACGAAAGTGCCTTGAGTTTATAAAATGAAATTCATTTTTGTAAGATAATGGAAGTCTAAAGATTTTATGAACTTGCCTATGTGTGCTTGTGATAGCCTTTGAGTGCAAGTATTATATTTATACGCTGCCGCGACTCGATTGGAGGGTCGATCGCTCTTGTGTGAGTTTACTTGGACGCATCGACGGTGATGTGAGATTCCACGTATGCTTCCATTATGATTGATCCTTGGACATGCTTATACGATGTGGGATTCCGGCACGCGACCGTGACGCGTTAAATTCTTGGATTGTTTTTATTACTCCTTGGACATGCTTATACGATGTGGGATTCCGGGGCATGCGACCAGGAGGCGGGTTAGATTCCCGGATTTGTTTGTATTACCCCATGGACATGCTTATACGATGTGGAATTCCGGGGCATGCGACCATGTTGGATATTGTTATTCCATGGACTAGCCCTCCATGAGGTTTAGTGACGCAGGATGGTCTGGTAGATAAATTTCGTACTTGCCCCGGTCGACGACGCGTGACGGTCCGTAGTTGGCTTTCGTACTTGCCCCCGTCAGTTCTATAACACAGTTTGGTACGGTAGACTCCGGTAGATAGCTTTCGCACTTGCCCCGGTCATATCTCGTGACGACAGGCTGGTCTGGTAGTTAGCTTTCGTACTTGCCCCGGTCAGTTGTTGACGCAGGCTGAATCTAGTAGTTGGCTTTCGTACTTGCCCCGGTCAGTTTTATGATGCAGCCGGATCCGTGGTTCGCTTCCTACTCGCCCGCATGCTTTTTAGGACACAGGTGGGACTTGGTATTCATGTATGCTTATTGGTGTTATATTATATTATGGACTGCCGGCAGTGAGGAAGGATTCCACGGGCATGGTTGATATTATGGGCGTGAGACCCATAGTTATATTTGAGTAGTGACTTTGAGGGCATGCGTCCCTGACTTGATATGACTGCTTATGTATTGTGTACTGTAGTTTGGCTATCATACATGTCTCCTGTTTTATATAGACTATTATGATTTCATTACATTATTTTCAGTTTCACATACTTGGTACATTCTTCGTACTGACCTCCTTCGGGGGGCTGCGTTCATGCCGCAGGTTTAGGTACGCAGTTTGATGATCTGCAAGTGTAGGACCCTTTCTCAGAGTTTTTGGATAACTCCATCTGTTCAGGAGTTTATCATTTTGGTATAGATCCTTCATTACAGGCTTTTGTACAGTTATGGGTACGGCGGGGCCTTGTCCCGTCATAGTTCAGTAAAACTCTTAGATGTCTGTATTCATATGTGGGATTGGACTCGTGTATAGTGTAGTTCCTTTTTGTTATGTATATTATATGGCAGCCTTGTCGGCTTTGCCCTTGCATGTACGTTGGTTTAAAAAAAAACGAGGTGTTATTTAATTTCGCGGTTTACTTATGTCAGTTAGGTAGAAGGTGCCCAGGTAGGCACCGCCACGCCCGGTTCGGCATGACGGAGCTTTGCCGATCGACTAAGTGCCTTTGTCAGCAGATCAGCAGGTTGCTCACTGGAGTCTAAGAACTCAGTTTGAATCAATCCATTTTGTATATGCTCCCTGATGAAATGACAATTGATGTCTATATGCTTTGTTCTCTCATGGAAGACCGGATTGACAACAATCTGAATAGCTGATTTGCTGTCGGAATAAATTGTGATTGGCATCTGAACTTCAATCCCTACCTCCTGAAACAATCCTGTCAACCATATTACCTCTGCAACAGAGGAGGCCATGACTCTATACTCTGCTTCAGCTGAGCTTCTGGAAACTGTCTCCTGCTTCTTAAACTTCCAAGATATTGGTGATGAGCCATACTACACTATGTAAACAGTTGATTTCCTGCAGGTTACACATGTACCCCAGTCGGCATCACAACACTCTAAGATGAGGAGTGCTATAACTGGATAGAAGAATTCTCAATCCTGGTGTTTGTTTGATATACCTTATCAGTCTCAGTCCTGCTTTCATGTGTGACACTTTAGGAGCATTCATAAATTGACTCAAGTAGTGTACTATAAAGCTATATCAGGCCTGGTAGTGGTCAAATACAACAGTCTACCTACCATCCTCCTATACAAACTAGCATCTGGTAGAAGTATATCAGATGGTGATGATTCTGTGGAGGCAGAGGCAATGTAGATGTCAAAATCAGCAGTTGTGAACTTAACATTCACATCCATAGGTGTGTCAAAGGGTTTGGCCCCTGCTAGGCCCATATCTGAAACTAATTTTAATGCATATTTCCTTTGGTGTAGAAGGATCCCTTGAGAGTTTCTTGCAAATTCTATTCCAAGAAAATATCTCAACTCACCCAAATCTTTCACTTTAAAGGCTGACTGTAATACTTCTTTAGTGGACTGATGAGAGCTTGATCATTTTCAGTAATCAATAAATTATCAACATATACCAACACTATCACAATACTTCCAGCATTCCTCTTTGTAAACAAAGAGTAATCTCTGTGACTTTGTTGAAAACCAGAGGATACAAGAGATTCAGTTAGCTTTTCCATTGAATTGATGCTTGTTTCAACCCATAGAGTGACTTCAACAGTCTGCATACTTGTGTCTTGCCTCCTGTTGTTACAAAACCTTCAGGAACTGTCATGTACACCTCTTCAAACAGGTCACCTTTCAAGAAGGCATTGTATACATCCATCCATTTGTATCCCATCGCTTAGGCCGCCAGAATCGAGACTACGCTCACAATGCTCATCTTAACCACTGGTGAGAAAGTTTTTTGGTAGTCAAGTCCTTCTTTTTAATTGTATCCCTTTGCTACCAACCTTGCCTTGAATCTCTCCACCTCACCTGTGGCTTTGTACTTTATCTTATACGCACATCTACAACCAATGGCCTTCTTCCCTTCTGACAATGCAACCGACTTCCATGTTCTATTGTCCTACAGTGCTTTGATCTCAGTTTGCATGGCTTCAACCCATCTCTTATCTTTCGCAGCTTCTGAGTAGTATTGTGGTTAAGTTTCTTGAGAAATTTTGGCTACAAAACTCTGGTATTGAGGAGACAATCATGTGTAATCCACAACATTAGATGTAGAATATAAACAATTAGAGGCACCATGTTTAGTAACATAGTTCTTGTGCCATATGGGAGGTCTGCTGGCCCTTGTAAACCTCCTAACATCACATCCCGATTCTGCTTCAGAACAGTTGGTAGGATCATTTGTGTGCTGGACTGTGTGTTGAGTTTCTTCTGGTGGATGCATATCTTGTCCTTCCACGTGTGTACCTATTTCTACAGAAATTTACACCTCACTATCTCCATGATTTGCATTGTAATGATTGACTAGGATCAGGTTATCATAGTTGAAATGCTCATGTGATTTGATAGGATCAAGTGCTTTATCTTTGCCTCATTTGAATGGAAAAACTGTCTCCATGAATGTCACATCCCTACTAATAAAGAATAACATATTTTCCATATCATATAACTTATATCACTTCTGGACAGATCCATACCCAAGCAGTACTGCCTTTACTGCTTTAGGGCTGAATTTGTCTTGATGGATCATAACAGTGGAAAAATAAAGACAACCAATTACCCTCAGATGAGTTAGTGAGGGTGTTCTGTTATACAATAATTCAAATGGTGATTTATCCTTTAATGTAGTAGATGTAATCCTATTTATGACAGCACCCTCCACACAGAAGCCCCAAAATATGTCACGCAATGCACCTTGTATTTTGATGGCTCTTGCTATTTCAAGAAGGTGCCTATGTTTCCTTTCCATAACACCATTTTGTTGTAGTGTATATGAACATGAACTCTCATGTCATGTTGTAAGAACAATTCCTTACAGTAATGATTAAAAAATTTGATGCCATTATCAGACCTTATTTTCTGTATTTTCAATTCAAACTGAGTGCTGATTTCCACAAAGAAATTCTTAAGTAGTGTTGAAACATCAGATTTTAATCTCATCAAGAATACCCAAGTCCATCTAGAGTAGTCATCCACAATAGTCAAGAAGTATTTCATTCTATTGTATGTCTCAGTCTTATAAGGTCCCCATACATATAATGAAACAATTGAAATGACTTAGATGCTCTATTACTACTTACAGGAAAAGG
Source organism: Przewalskia tangutica (assembly GCA_029844215.1). Taxonomy (NCBI): domain Eukaryota; kingdom Viridiplantae; phylum Streptophyta; class Magnoliopsida; order Solanales; family Solanaceae; genus Przewalskia; species Przewalskia tangutica. The sequence goes on along the minus strand of CM056740.1, from coordinate 7,129,171 downwards.
AACCCTGATCTGTCTAGCGAGAGGACAGACCTCACACTTACTTAAAGTAAAAACATCAGTATTCTTTAAGAGACATGATATTTTTCTAAGCACACTCATGGGCACGTGGTATAGTCTCTGATGCCATGTTGCTGCATCTATGTGTTGTGATGATGACAGACACCTACTCAACTGCTTCCCTTCATTTGAGCATCTGAACATAATATGTATAATATATCCTCCTCACTAGCAATCTCCCTCACATTCCCAGATGAGAGATCCTGAATTATACAACATGTAGGAAATAAAGTTACACTACAGTTACGTTCTCTAGTTACTTTGGATACTGACATCAAGTTGAATTTGAATATTGGCACACACAAGACATTCCTAAGAACATCACTTCCTCCTAAGTGATGATTACCAATACATGTGATCTTAGCAGAATCACCAGTGGGCATTTATACACTCCCTATTTCCTGTGTGATTTTTTTCATGTAAAAGTTTATGATTACTGATTATGTGATTAGTAGCATCTGTATCAATAACCCACTTCAATATTTCCCTTGAACCAGAAATATACTGACCTGCCAAATTTGCACTGGCTCCAGTATTCTTCTGATTGTTAAGCATGTTGAGGAGTTGTTGACATTGATCAGGTGTGAACTTCCCAAGGAGTTGTTGACATTGTAGCAGTCATCTTGAATGTGTCATGTCTTATTACAATAATCACATTTCATGAGTTTAAAATAATCTATCTTTCAGTGTCCCTTCATATGACAGAAGTCACACATAGCATTGAGATTGTATGGTGGTTTCTTCTGCCTCCCTCCTCCATTTTCATATTTGCCATTTCCATTACCAGTTGTGAGCAGAAGATCCTATCTGCTCATGTATCATGTTTCCTGTACATTGATCGGTATATTATATATACACTTTTTGAGTCATTTTTAGTTAGTATTTTACTCATTTTATTTATGTTTAGTATAGTATTAGGGTCGTTTTCCTTTCTTTTGTGTCACAGCGGTCAAAAATGGAGAAATGGCGAAAAGGAGATGAAATTAGCATAAATGAGATGAAATTGCACACTAAAAGGGCCAAGAAATGAAGTCTAAGAAGTTCCGGAAATTATAGAGGAGATCAGACGAAGTCCGGACGAAAAAAGGGCGACGAGACTAATCCGCCGAAAACGTCACCGAGCCATGCGGCGCGACAGCCATGCGCGCCAATATGCTGAAAGTCCCGAGAGTTGATGATTTTCAAGCCGCGCGCTGATCATGCGGCGCCGACGTGATTTATGAAGTCTGGGCCGAATTTGACATGTTTTCAGAATCCTAAAGGGATTACTTTTCCTACCTAAAGGGATAACTTTTCCTATCTAAAGGGATACCTTTTCCTACCCTAAAACCCTTACCTAAAAGGATTCTAATAACTTTTCCTACTTACAAATCCTTAACCCTTCACCTAAAAGATTCTTGGTCTATAAATAGTCTCTACATCATTAGAAGAATTCATTCTCCATTCCACCATTCACCACTCTACATCCACCCTTCCACCAATCCTTCTTGTAAATATTCCATAACACAACCTTTGGATGCTAGAAGGCTTAGAGACTCATTCTTAAGTATTTTCTTTTCTTTCTTTTACTTTATTTCAGTTTTTATATTGGATATTGAATTAGTTCTTGTCATATCTATGACTAGGAACTAATTCTAATATAGGGCTTTCCATGTTAAATCACTTGAACCTTATATTATGAATTGATGCATGTTTATGGTTATTCTTCTTCTTGTTGAGATTTATCCAATAATTGCTTTGAATGCTTGGTAATTAATTGATCACTAATTATAATTATTTATATGATTTCTAATCAAACTTCGAAAGGAGGAGGTTGTGAATATGCTGTAAGTTGGGTAGACATATTTTGAATTGGGGATGAAAATACCTCAATTACTTATGTAGCGTTAATGAGAGGCTTAAAACACCTAATTTTACGCATGGCGCGTGACGGTTAACTAGGTTTTTGGTCTTAATCCTCCTATAGAGTCATCCTTATCACCGAAAGGTAGAAAGGAGCAATACTGGGGTTGAGTGTTTATATAGCCTTAACGGGAGTATAAAACGATTTAGTAAACCTGCTAGCTCCAAGAGAAGAAGAACCATAATTCATTGCATTAATAAGTAACATAAGCGGATAGTTGAGGAGACGTGGAAGCCCTATTCCCATCACTACTGAAGTAAACATATAGTTAATTAGCTTTTATAATTGTTAGTTATAAACAACAAAATCAATATCGGTTACCAAATAGATACCAAAAGATAGATAGTTGGTACTTGAACACTAATCCTTGTGGACGATATTCGGTCTTACCAAGACTATATTACTTGTCACGATAACGTGCACTTGCGTTAAAGTGTGTGCATCTTTTCGCGCATCAAGTTTTTGGCGCCGTTGCCGGGGATTAGGCATAGTTCAATATCAAATTTATCTATTTTTAATTTCTAATTTGGTTTTGAATTTTTATTTTATTTTTGCGTTTTTAATTTTTTTGGTAAAAATCAGTTGCCGTGATCAGTTTGTCCGTTTTTGATCTATTTCAGGAAATTAGTTTATGCGAAGGAGAAGAGGGGCATACACTCTTGTTCCCTTCAATCCAGAGATTGAGAAAACCTGTAAACAGAACAGAAAGAATCAGCGGATTGCAACCTTGATAGAGATGGACGGTGTTCAAAACAATAATATGATGAGAGAAGGGTTAGGTGAAAATCAACCTAACCCAGGAATACCTCGGCAAGTACCTATGGATGTCGAGGAAAGAGTTCAAGTCCAAGCAGAAAGAAGCTTGGGAGACTATGTGCTACCGAGGGTGAATGGAGCACAGCCATGTATTAGGCTCCCTGCAATTGGAGCAAACAACTTTGAGATAAAACCGGCGATTCTGAGCATGGTGCAGAACACAGTGCAATTTGGAGGACTGCCATCAGAGGATCCATATATGCACATAGCTAATTTCATGGAGCTATGTGCAACTTTAAGATATAACGGTGTTACTGATGATGCCGTCAGATTGAGGCTCTTTCCCTTCTCACTCAGGGATAGAGCAAAAGTATGGTTAAATTCCCTGCCAGCTGATTCGATTTTTACATGGCAAGAGCTGGCACAAAAATTTCTAGCCAAATTCTTTCCCCCGTGCAAAGCAGCGAAATTGAGAGGGGAGCTGAATAACTTCTACCAAGCAGATGGAGAGTCACTGTACGAAGCGTGGGAAAGGTTCAAAGATTTGCAGAGAAAATGCCCACACCATTGCATTGAGTTGTGGAACTTGGTCCACATCTTCTATAACGGGCTCAGCGGAACAACCAGAACCATTATAGATGCAGCAGCAGGTGGGACATTCATGAGGAAAACAGCCCACGATACTCACGAATTATTAGAAGATATGGCCACCAACAACTATGTCACAGAAGAGAGATCAATGAGTGGGAGGAGAACAGTGGGAGTCCACGAAATAGATGCCATTGTTGCCTTGAATGCACAAGTAGCCCTTTTGACGAAACAGTTGCAGCAACATATAGTATCAGTGAATGCAGTGCAGATGCCAAAGAGCTGTGAAATATGTGGTGGCCCACATACATTCGATAGGTGCCATTCAACTGATCCTAATAATATGCCAATCGAGCAGGCAGAGTGTCAGGCCGTGGGTAATTATCATAGGCCACAGAACAACCCATACTCCAACACATATAATCCAGGGTGGAGGAATCACCCAAATTTCTCATGGAGAGGAGACCAGGGGCAGCAGAATCAATATAGGGGCCAGTACCAAAACCAGCAGAACCAAAATCAGCAGCCCTTCACTCAGGCCTCACCTTCTCAACAATTCAATACACTTGTCCAGCCAGAAAAGCCAGACGAGCTGAGAGCAGGTTTGTTGGCACTCACCAATGCCCAGACCCAGTTCGTGACGGAAGATAGATCCTCGTTCAGGAACTTGGAAACATAAGTGGGTCAGCTAGCAAAGCAAGCAAACAGCAGGCCACAGGGTATACTGCCAATGCAACACAGAGGTGAATCCGAGGGAGCAATGCCAGGCAGTACAATTGAGAAGTGGCAAACAGTTGGAGCAGCAGTCACCTCAGCCAATAGTTGAACAACGGGCAGGGATAGAACAAGAGAAGGTGGTTGAATCTCACCCAGTAGTAGAGAAAACTCCAGAGAAGGAGTATACAGAGAAGATCCCATTCCCCCAGAGATTACAGCGGAAGGCGGTTGATAAACAATTCTCCAAATTTTTGGAGACATTCAGAAAGCTGCATATCAACATACCCTTTATAGAAGCATTGTAGCAGATGTCCTCCTATTTCAAGTTCATGAAGGAGATCTTGGGGAAGAAGAAGAAACTGGCGGAGTATAAGATGGTAGCACTAACGGAGGAGTGCAGTGCTATTTTGCAGAAGAAGTTGCCCCCTAAACTAAAAGACCCAGGGAGCTTTACACTACCTTGCACAGTTGGCAGGGTGACATGCAACAGGGCTCTGTGCGATTTAGGGGCAAGTATAAATCTGATTCCTTTATCGGTATTTAAACGATTGGAGTTGGGTGAGGCCAAACCAACCACGGTGAGCCTGCGGTGGCGATAGGGCGATGGTTCATCCAAGAGGGAAGATTGAGGACGTGATTGTTAAAGTAGGAAAATTCTTTTTTCCTGCGGACTTCCTCATTCTTGACATGGAAGAGGATGCAGAAATCCCTATCATATTGGGGAGACCATTCCTAGCGACAAGGAGAGCCTTGATCGATGTAGAAAGAGGAGAGCTGACATTAAGGGTGGAGAAGGAAGAAATGGTGTTTAAAGTATTTAAACACATCATTGAGCCACCAACCATGAGCAGGTGCTTTGCAATCAGCACCATCAAACCCCCCTGTGAGCCAGTACAAGTCAAACCAAGGGAGATGAGCCCACGAAAGCAGGTATGGATTGCCGAACCTCCACAAAAGCAGGTATATGTTCCTGAACTTTCCCTTAACGATAATGCTAAGAGGAGAAGAAGAAAAAGAAAACGAAAAATGTGGAGAAAATGGATTAGTTGTGGGGTTAATCCACCCCACACTTATTGAGATAAGGAACTTACGTTCGGCTAAAAGACGTTAAAGACAACGCTTGTTGGGAGGCAACCCAATGTTTTTAATTATGTTATTTTAATTTCTGTCTTTATTTCATTTTATTTTGTCTTGAAAAGTCTCACGGTCTTGGGTTCTTGTTGTGTTGTTGGATGACAGGTGGACTGAAAGCTAAAATCGAAGAAAAAAAAGGAGCAAAAACGCTGAAAACAAAGGAAAGCGATGCGTGCGCCGGCTCCGAACAACGCCTTGCAGCGCAGAACTTGAGAGCCACAGAACATGGAAGCATGGCTGCACGCCGCGCGCGCGAAAGTTCGAAACCAGTCCGTGCAAATTCTAGAATTTTTCCTCCTAGACCTCCGTTATGACCGCTGTGTTGTGTCAGTAAGTTGTCCCTATTTTTTCCAGTCTTGCACACATTGGGGACAATGTGTAATTTAAGTTTGGGGGGATGTTTTATTATTTTTGAGTCTTTTTGATTTGTTTTGGTATTTTTTTTTAAAGTATTTTGTTTGAGTCATATATATATATATTTTTTGAGATCATGCATGCTGTAGTTACTTGAAACTCCTAGTGAAGTAAAGTAGCATAATGTAATGGAATTAGAAGCAACCATCTGAACACTTAGGATAGATATGCCAAAAATTCATGAAATCGAACTATTTGGGGTATCTTGCTTGATTTATGCATTGTTAGTGATTAAACCTATGTGTCTGCTTGCTTGCTATTTGAGGCGAAATAGTTAGGATATGCATGTTAGACAGATGACTCAGGCATTTCTTTGTTAGCCCTTTCTTACCATTCTTTGCCTATCCCTGACAGTCAAATTATATCCCTAGTCAGCCCCTTTGAGCCTAAAAATAAGACCTTTATTTGACACCCTATAATTCCATACTTGTGCCATAAGTGAAAAAATGAGATGTTTGGAATATAAAGTGTTGAAAAAGAAACAAAAGAGAGTAAATAATTGTTATGCACCCCAATGAAAAAGTAATAATAAATAGGCAAAAGCCTAAGTTTGGGGGTGCCTGCTATTCATCATACACCTCATTCTCTCAAAACAAAAGAGGGGAAAGATAGGTATGAAGTGAAAAAGAGAATCAAAAGAAAAGGGAAGAGTTGAAAGAAAAAGAGCTTATGGTACGTAAATTGAGCCTAAATGCCTATTTTTACCTACCCCTGCCTAAGCCTACATTACAACCCTGAAAAGTCCTGAAGATCTCTTATATGCATATCCATGATTAGTGGAGAATAGCAAGTGAACATGCCATAGGATTTTGAAATTGACATGCATAATTAGGTATTTTTACTTCCATTGAGCATGATTAAATTGAATTTGCGAAATATCTGACTTGAGTGTTTAGAATGCTAAAAATTCATGCTATATGTTCCTGCATATTATTCTGCTAACCTTCATGTTTTTCTAAGTAACAACAATGCAGCAAAGTGATTAATGTCGTTGAGTCTTTCTAGTTTCTTTTTTTTGTGTCTTTATTTCTTTCTTTTGATCTTTGCTCGAGGGCGAGCAAAAGTTAAGTTTGAGGGTATTGATCGGTGTATTTTATATACACTTTTTGAGTCATTTTTAGTTAGTATTTTACTCATTTTATTTACGTTTAGTATAGTATTAGGGTCGTTTTCCTTTCTTTTGTGTCACAACGGTCAAAAATGGAGAAATGGCGAAAAGGAGATGAAATTAGCATAAATGAGATGGAATTGCACACTAAAAGGGCCAAGAAATGAAGTCTAAGAAGTTCCGGAAATTATAGAGGAGATCAGACGAAGTCCGGACGAAAAAAGGGCGACGAGACGGAATCCGCCAGAAAAACGTCACCGGAGCCACGACGCCTGGCAGCAGCGCCGCGACGCTCAATGTGCTGAAAGTCCCGAGAGTTGCTGATTTTAAGGCGTCGCGGCGCCGACGCGGAATTTATGAAGTCTGGGTCGAATTTAACATGTTTTCAGAATCCTAAAGGGATTACTTTTCCTACCTAAAGGGATAACTTTTCCTACCTAAAGGGATAACTTTTCCTACCCTAAAACCCTTACCTAAAAGGATTCTAATAACTTTTCCTACTTACAAATCCTTAACCTTTCACCTAAAGGATTCTTGGTCTATAAATAGTCTCTACATCATTAGAAGAATTCATTCTCCATTCCACCATTCACCACTCTACATCCACCCTTCCACCAATCCATCTTGTAAATATTCCACAACACAACCCTTGGATGCTAGAAGGCTTGGAGACTCATTCTTAAGTATTTTCTTTTCTTTCTTTTACTTTATTTCAGTTTTTATGTTGGATATTGAATTAGTTCTTGTCATGTCTATGGCTAGGAACTAATTCTAATATAGGGCTTTCCATGTTAAATCACTTGAACCTTATATTATGAATTGATGCATGTTTATGGTTATTCTTCTTCTTGTTGAGATTTATCCAATAATTGCTTTGAATGCTTGGTAATTAATTGATCACTAATTATCATTATTTATATGATTTCTAATCAAACTTCGAAAGGAGGAGGTTGTGAATATGCTGTAAGTTGGGTAGACATATTTTGGATTGGGGATGAAAATACCTCAATTACTTATGTAGCGTTAATGAGAGGCTTAAAACACCTAATTTTACGCATGGCGCGTGACGGTTAACTAGGTTTTTGGTCTTAATCCTCCTATAGAGTCATCCTTATCACCGAAAGGTAGAAAGGAGCAATACTGGGGTTGAGTGTTTATATAGCCTTAACGGGAGTATAAAACGATTTAGTAAACCTGCTAGCTCCAAGAGAAGAAGAACCATAATTCATTGCATTAATAAGTAACATAAGCGGATAGTTGAGGAGACGTGGAAGCCCTATTCCCATCACTACTGAAGTAAACATATAGTTAATTAGCTTTTATAATTGTTAGTTATAAACAACAAAATCAATATCAGTTACCAAATAGATACCAAAAGATAGATAGTTGGTACTTGAACACTAATCCTTGTGGACGATATTCGGTATTACCAAGACTATATTACTTGTCACGATAACGTGCACTTGCATTAAAGTGTGTGCATCTTTTCGCGCATCATACATGCTACCATCCTTTGACTTTCTTCTTGATTAATCATGACATACACTTGGTTTAAGCTTGGTATTTTCTACATCATTATTATTTGACTCCTTGCCTGTCCATAACTTTCATTTAGGCCCATCAGAAATTGTAACAATATTTGGTACTGTAAGTGTTATACCCCGTAGTTCTGACCATGCGTATGAGAGCGTACGAAAGGAGTAAGACTAAAAATTTTCGAATGATAAGTTGACGGATTGTTTCGGACGGGTTTTTAGTCAACTTTGGGGCGGGTTATGACCCGGTACATTAAGAGTTCCTAGGTGTTTCAAAGGCATAGTGCGTAGTTCGTTGAGTCTAGTTTCCAACGCAACCAACCGTTCGTCGATAGGACATCGGAGTAGGAAGTTATGGGAGTTACAAGTTCAGTGCGCAGACGGACAGAAAGGTGTTTCGGGCAGGAGCCACAGGGCCGCGGCGCCGGTTGCAGGGCCGCGGCGCCGGAAAGATCTGAGGGCTCACTGACTTACCGTTAGCAACGTAAGCACAACAAGAATGACCCCCTTTCACAACATCACAAGATACTAACACACGTAGCATCATAATATGTCTATTTATCAAACAATCTTACTACACTTTACAGAAATCAATACAAGGTCTTTATAAACAAATAAGTAAACAGTTCCTTTTATCTTTCTTAAGTCGTTATACCTAACTTCCCATAAAGCTAGTATAACTCTTAAGCTTTTGTTTAAAAACCAAATATTTCTCTTCTGTTAAAAATGATTCAGTATTCTTTTGAAATGCTTCAAGATCTTTATTATTCAGGCTTAAGTCAAAAGACATTGCCGTAATTATTATTCAGGCTTAAGTCAAAAGACATTGCCGTAATTATTATTCAGTTAACACACGTACGTCTACCGTACTATATATATATTTAAAATATCATGCTCAAGAGTATAGGAAGAATCACATACCTTCTCGGCGAAATCCACCTGCCAAGTCGAATATGTCGCGCAGAATCGACTATAATAGTCAAATACGTCTATCAACGTCTAGACTATTCTGTAAACAGTTCTAAGTAGAGGGTTCTCTATTCTACGGAAAATTGGGCAGCACTTCCCTACCCGCCAAGCTACTCAAGTCTACTGTGAAAACAGTCCTATGTAAGTACAGTTCAATTATTCTTCTTTTATACCCTTCATCGTGATAACAGTTCAATTCTATTCATTAATATTCTTTCATATCTTATACTCAAGTCTTAACTATTCTTATATGTAATATCCAATTACAATAGAAGGACAAGAGTATTTACCTCGATAAGCCCAAAATTATCCAAGTTAAAAGTCGCTCCTGAGCAAGGTTTAGCTCTAATTTATGCGCTCCGATAGCTCAAGAACCCTTAGAAGTTCCCAACAACTTCTACTAAAATACTATAAGGGAATTGGGCTAGGGTATTTGGAAGACAACTATCTACCAAGGGGGTGTTTGGCTAGGGCTAGAGGGAAGGTGTTTGCCAAGGCTTTCTCGAGGGGGAGTGTTGGACGAAAACACTTCAAGAGAGGGGGAAGGATTTTCAAGACTTGGAGAGTGATTTGTGGATGAAGAAAACCTTCAAGTTAGGGGAGTATTTATAGGCCAACCAATGGCCAAGATGAAGCCAAGTGCAAGGCAAGTGTAGGGTGGAGATTCACCCAAGTGTCCTTATCCATCTACTACACAAATATCCTACCAACTCCTTGACTTGTGCAAAGGCACAAAAAACGTGCAACCTTGGCCCAATGTTGCCGTCCATTGAGGGTGACAAGTGTCACACTCCCGTTGGTCCAAAATGTTTCGTCTCTCGGAAAAATCCGCAAAAATTAGAAATGACATAGCCGTAATTTACCCTACGCGAGTTTTGTAAAACGTTTCGTCGAAAAACGATTCTTTTAGCGAGTTGTGCACAAACATTTCGTCCAAAGTGCCTAACTAAGGCTAAACTTTTGTACGTACGTCCTCACGTACATACTCTGGAAATACGGGGTATAACATTCTCCCCTCCTTAGAAACATTCGTCCCGAATGTTCCTTCCCAAGACAGTTAACGATAAAGTACCTCACAACTTAACAGTTTGCAAGTGCCACACATGGCCACAATATAACACTTAAGCAAATACGATAATTAAAACCAAAAATAGGAAAGTAAGTTACCCGGAGGTGTGGGAATAAGTGAGGATACTTCGCCTCATGTCCTCCTCGCTTCCCACGTCATCTCCTCCCGAGCTCGTTCGCCACGTAACTTTGACGGAAGCCACGTCCGCAGACGCCTAACTTCGACGATCGATTATCGCTATGGGAATCTCCTCATACGATAACCCCTGGTCACTGGACATCGTCAATCGGATGCACTCTAGATGGATCCCGATACATCTCCTCAAAGATAGAAACATGAAACACCGGATGCGCGCCTCGGATCGGACGACAGATCCAACTCATGAGCAACCTTGCCTACCTGCGGACAATCGATACGGCCCAATGTACGCCGGTGAGTTTCCCTTTCTTCCGAATCTCATCACACCCTTCATGGGTGACACCTTCAGAAAACCCAATCATCAACCTCGAACTCCGGATCTGCACGACGATGATCTGCGTATGACTTCAGCCGACTCGGAAATGTCAGCAACCTCTCCTGGATAAGCTTCACCTTATCCACTGCCTGCTGCACCAAATCTGGTCCCACTAACTGCACCTCGCCCACATCAAACCAGCCTATCGGCGACCTGCACTTCCTCCCATACAAGGCCTCATAAGGCGCCATCTGAATACTGGAGTGGTAGCTATTATTATATGCAAACTCAACTAGAGGCAAATGATCCTCCCAGCTACCCCTGAAGTCAATAACACAGGCTCGCAGCATATCCTCAAGAGTCTGGATAGTGCGCTCAGCCTGTCCGTCTGTCTGTGGATGGAATGCAGTACTCAGGCTCACCTGCGTCCCTAAACCCTTCTGGAAAGACCTCCGGTTAGCGTGAACCGGCTCCTCATGCGATATGATCGAAATAGGGACTCCATGCGATCGGCGATCTCTCGGATGTAAAGTCTGGCATAATCCTCAGCCGAAAAAGTCGTCCTGACGGGAAGAAAGTGGGCTGATTTCGTCAGCCTGTCGACGATAACCCAAATAGAATCATGCCTCCTCTGAGTGCGAGGTAATCCTGTGATAAAGTCCATGTTGATCACCTCCCACTTCCAGGTCGGGATCTCTATCGTCTGCAACAAACCACCAGGCCTCTGGTGCTCTACCTTCACCGCGACAACACGGGCGAGCTACGAACTCGCAACGTCCTCTTCAAGCCATCCCACCAATACACAGATCTAAGGTCGTGGTACATCTTGGTCGACCCCGGATGGATAGAGTAACGCGCGCTGTGTGCTTCCCCTAGAACCTGCTGCCGAAGTCCTGAAACATCTGGAACACACAACCTGCCCTCAAACCTTAGCACCCCATCAGGTGCTACCTCAAACGGACCCTTGCCTCACGGCGAAGAGTATCACGATACGAATCAAAACCGGATCCTCAATGTTGCCTCTTCACCTCGCCGGCGATGGAAGACTGGCAACCTCTCGAACTCGAACCCCATCGCTACTGTAATCAATCAAACGGACACAAGGCTCTCTGGCGATGCAAATCGCGAACCATTCCTCCTCTCTGGCTGCAGATCTTATAGGCTACGCATCGACCTACGACTAAGGGCATCTGCGCCACATTCGCCTTCCCGGTGGTACGAGGATATCGACGCCATAATCCTTAAGCAACTCTAACCACCGTCTCGCCGTAAGTTCGGCTCCTCCGTGAAGATATCTGGAGGCTCTTGTGGTCTGTATAAATATCCACATGAACCCCATACAAATAGTGCCTCAGATCTTCAAGGCGTGAATCACCGCCGCAACTCCAAATCATGGGTGGGGTAGTTCCTCCATGCTTCTTAAGTCGGGATGCGTATGCTATAACCTTGCCCTTCGCATCAACACACATCCCAACCCGATGCTCGACGATCACAATACACGACATAGCCGTCTGGACCTGGAAGAGTAAACGAAGCGGTCGTCGGCCTCTCGCCGATCGGAAACCCCGCCACACGCATCAGTCCATCAAACTTAGCCGCTTCGAGTCGGCTAGTCAATGGTGCGAGAGATAAGCAAACTTCTGAACCGCCGATAATAACTGCAAGGCCCGAAAGCTGCACTCTGCCGGAGTAGTAGGTCTAGGCCAAGTCTGTCGCCTCGATCTTGGCGTATCCACGAATACCATCGGCCCGCAATATGCCCAAGAAAAGCCACCAAGCTAACCAAAACTCACATTTGGAAAACTTGGCGTATAAGCTGGCTGTCTGAGAATCGGCCAAGATCCCCAAATGCTCGCGTGCTCCGCTCTGGCGAGAATAAACCAAGATATCATCGATGAACACTATCACGCGTGTCCAAAATGGTTTGAACACTCGGTTCATCAAATCCATGAATACCACGAGCATTGGTCAACCCAAAAGACATGACCGAACTCATAATGCCGTCACGGTCCGAATGCGATCCTAGGGACATCCGCCTCTCGACTCGTGCACTGATGATAGCTCGATCGCAGATCAATCTTGAGAAACATCTCGCACCTGCAGTGGTCGAACAAATCATCAATCTCGGAAGGGGTATCTGTTCTTAATGGTCACCTTGTTCACCGTCAGATCAACACACATGCGCAGCTGGTCCGCCCTTCTTCTTCACGAACAATACCGCGCTCCCGGGAGAAACACTAGGTCGATGAAGCCCTTCTCCAAAGAAATCTCTCACCGGTCCTTCAACTCTCTCAACTCGGCAGTGCCATTCGTATGACGGAATGGAAATAGGCCGAGTGTCTGCAGACATCAATACAAAACTCTATCTCTCCTCTCGGGAGGATACCAGGAGGTCGTGAAACACGTCCGGGAACTCTCTCGACTACGGAATCGAAAATCGCACCGCAGCCTCGTGATCAAACACCCGAACGAGATGGTAGATGTACCTTCGCACCATCTTCCAGCCTTGAGGTAGGAAATAAACCTACCCTCAGCGTCTGATGTTCCTCCCACTCAATAACCGGCTCAAAGAAATGGAACCGTACCACTCTCTCTCTGCAGTCTACATTGGCATAGCAGGAAGCTAACCAATCCATACCCATGATCACGTCGAAATCAGTCATGTCCAACTCTATCAAGTCGGCTAGGGTCTGACGATTGCATAAAGTCACTGGACAAGCTCTATATACCCGCCGAGCTACCACCGAATCACCCACTGGCGTAGCTACCTCGAAAGGGTCTATGGACTCAAGCTCTATCCCTATCCTACTAGCAACAAGGGGAGATATATAGGACAGAGTAGAACCCGGATCTATCAAGGCATACACATCATAATCGGAGACTGATAAGGTATCTGTGACGACATCAGGTGAGGCCTCCTGGTCCTGCCGGCTGGACAAGGCATAAATGCGGTTCTGAGGACCGCTAGAACTGGGACCCGCGCCACGACCTCTGCCGCGACTGGCCGCCCATGAGTACCACGCCTCGGGCGAGTAATCGTAGGAGATGATGAACCGCAGAATGCACCGTAGGTGAGCCCTACCACCGGCCGCCCCGGCCTGACAGCCCTCGCAAAATGACCTGCTGCCACAAGTATAGCAAGCTCTGAAGTAGTACTACATCTCCTGAATGGAATCTACCACAACGGACACACCGGACCTCGATCGGTTAGCACCTTGCTACCCGAAGTCCAAGTCCCGGGCCCCGACACGCCCGAATGATCTGGTTGTACCGAAACGATGTAGGAGTGCTCGAAATGCCGTGGTGCAAACCTAGACGTCACGAGGCCGCCCTCCCGAGAACTACCAAAAATCCGGCCGTCTTGGCCTTCTTCTCGATGCGATATTTGTCGACCGTGCCTCTACGCGCCTCGCATCCCAAACGCACGAGCCTACACGCGGTAATATCCATGCTGGTCAAGAGCCACACCCGCACAAGACTCGGCCATATAATCATCTAGCCCGGTGACGTAGCGATGCACCCTGTCCTCCATATCCGCTACCAATGCAGGGACATATCGAGCCAAAGAATCGAACTCGACATTGTACTCCCTAATCAGGCGTCCTCTGCCTCAAGAATAAAATCTTTCGGCCCGTGCCCTCATCCGCGAGGCTAGAAGTGAGTGAGAAAGCCTCCGAGAACTCATCCCAGTAGCTGGGGCGTGTGCTCTCCCGGGATAACTCCCACGATCAAACCAATCGATCGGTATCACGCACCGATGCGAACCAAGATCACGGACTCGGTCTCCGACGCCCGATCACCCTCATAATCCATCAGAATCGACGGATGAACTCCTGCGGATCATCCTCCGACTCGACGTAAAACTCGGAGGGCTACAACTCGTGAAGTCTCGTAGCCTCAAACTATCCGCCTCGGGTGAACCACGGTACTATCGGGTGGAACTGAATCGCTGCGATCCAGGCTATCCTCGTATCTCCGCCACGATCCCGACAATGGAATCGGGCCATCTCCTTGTACCTAACTCCTCGCCCAGCCGGGACGAGGTGCGGGTATTGTGGTCTCTCTGGGCCGGCGGCGTCATGGAACTCGCGCCTCTCGGGTATAGGCGGGCACGAGCCCTCGTAATCTCGGTGTCCTACTAGCGGCTCCTCGGCTGCCTCCTTCGGGCCCGAGTTGCCTTACGTGGAGGCATAATCACATGTAAAAGGAATACGTGAGAGGGTCCAACTTATAACACGCCTCTAAGGCACGATCTTAGAGTGAGAAGAATGAAACCAATCCTAAATATCCTATAGCCTCACGATTATCGGTGTGTTGTGCACCACACCGATAATCAAGACTCTACTAGATACGGTCTGTAGACACTTTCCGAGGATTAACTGCTCTGATACCACTTTTGTCACGACCCGTTCCGGGGCCCGTGACTGGTGCCTTACCCGGGCACCCAAGTAGTCATACATCAGAGTAATCAGCGGAATATAAAAAAATAGGACATGAAACAGTTGTAAAATGAGACACAATTTTATGTGAGAAAATGTCGCCTTTCGGCATATATATATAAACATAGTTTTGCAGTTACATCCCAACTGTACAATAGGACTACAGACCTCTAAGAAGATAAACAACTATGGCGGGACAGGGCCCCGCCATACCCTGAATGTACAAAACTATATACAACAACAGGGAGATCATACCCAAAAGTCGAGCCTCCGGAGAAGATGGAGCTCCTGACACCAAAGCAAAAAGATCCTAAGGATGTGGATCTAGCACCTGCTTGCCCTTACCTGCGGCATGAACGCAGCCCCCCGAAGGAGGTCGATCACAAATGTACTAAGTATGTGAAAGCTAAATCATCAAGTAAAATCAAAGTATTTAAAACCATTTGCAAATACAACCAGTTTAACTGCACATAGTGCCACAACATAAACAAGAGCAAAATAGATATAATGTAACTGGTCTTTCCTAGGCCGCGAATGATCGAAGCAAGGCCAATCGCCCATAGTATCATTGTGCGTGCCTAGTCCTGGACTTCCCGCAGTCCGCATAGGTCACACATGCACCGCATGAGGTATTCCTCGCGTAGGGTAGCTAACCCCGGTACCTCTCCTCGACTCGCGATCGCATAGTATCATAGACGCGTAGTCACGCATCGCATAGGCATCCCCGCGTCGGATAAAACACCTAATGATCAATCCGGAACTCCCGCGATTCGCATAGTCACATAGACTGCATAGGCCGTATAGACCCGCATCAAGGGTGGCAAGCCCTCGGTATAACAAGTCAAGGGGGTAGGTGATATAATAACATTACAACTGACTTACCGTTAGCAACGTAAACAAAACAAAAATGACCCACTTTCACAACATCACAAGATACTAACACACGTAGCATCATAATATGTCTATTTATCAAACAATCTTACTACACTTTACAGAAATCAATACAAGGTCTTTATAAACAAATAAGTAAACAGTTCCTTTTATCTTTCTTAAGTTGTTATACCTAACTTCCCATAAAGCTAGTATAACTCTTAAGCTTTTGTTTAAAAACCAAATATTTCTCTTCTGTTAAAAATGATTCAGTATTCTTTTGAAATGCTTCAAGATCTTTATTATTCAGGCTTAAGTCAAAAGACATTGCCGTAATTATTATTCAGGCTTAAGTCAAAAGACATTGCCGTAATTATTATTCAGGCTTAAGTCAAAAGACATTGCCGTAATTATTATTCAGGCTTAAGTCAAAAGACATTGCCGTAATTATTATTCAGTTAACACACGTACGTCTACCGTACTATATATATATTTAAAATATCATGCTCAAGAGTATAGGAAGAATCACATACCTTCTCGGCGAAATCCACCTGCCAAGTCGAATATGTCGCGCGCAGAGAATCAGCCTATAATAGTCAAATACGTCTATCAACGTCTAGACTATTCTGTAAACAGTTCTAAGTATAGGGTTATCTATTCTACGGAAAATTGGGCAGCACTTCCCTACCCGCCAAGCTACTCAAGTCTACTGTGAAAACAGTCCTATGTAAGTACAGTTCAATTATTCTTCTTTTATACCCTTCTACTGTGATAACAGTTCAATTCTATTCATTAATATTCTTTCATATCTTATACTCAAGTCTTAACTATTCTTATATGTAATATCCAATTACAATAGAAGGACAAGAGTATTTACCTCGATAAGCCCAAAATTATCCAAGTTAAAAGTCGCTCCTGAGCAAGGTTTAGCTCTTAATTTGTACGCTCCGATAGCTCCAAGAACCCTTAGAAGTTCCCAACAACTTCTACTAAAATACTATAAGGGAATTGGGCTAGGGTATTTGGAAGACAACTATCTACCAAGGGGGTGTTTGCTAGGGCTAGAGGGAAGGTGTTTCGCCAAGGCTTTCTCGAGGGAGGAGTGTTGGGCGAAAACACTTCAAGAGAGGAAGGATTTTCAAGACTTGGAGAGTGATTTGTGGATGAAGAAAACCTTGAGTTAGGGAGTATTTATAGGCCAACCAATGGCCAACCAATGGCCAAGATGAAGCCAAGTGCAAGGCAAGTGTAGGGTGGAGATTCACCCAAGTGTCCTTATCCATCTACTACACAAATATCCTACCTCCTCGACTTGTGCAAAGGCACAAAAAGCGTGCAACCTTGGCCCAATGTTGCCGTCCATTGAGGTGACAAGTGTCACCTCCCGTTGGTCCAAAATGTTTCGTCTCTCGGAAAAATCCGCAAAAATTAGAAATGACATAGCGTAATTTACCTACGCTAGTTTTGTAAAGCGTTTATCGAAACGATTCTTTTAGCGAGTTGTGCACAAACATTTCGTCCAAAGTGCCTAACTAAGGCTAAACTTTTGTACGTACGTCCTCACGTACATACTCTGGAAATACGGGGTATAACATTTTACATAAAAATGAGTCATTTTCCAAAAAGGTTTAAGGAACGTGGTACTTGGGTTAAATTCCCGGATTTTCTTTTAAAACGACATGTAGTGCCTTAAGTAACTAAAATGAGAGGATGTACTAGAAATGTTATTAAGGAGTTAGGGGATTTTCTTAATTTGCTTACGTTTACGTTATGATAAGCCGGTAGCGCTTATGTTATGTATGATAGCCGGTTGTGCTGATTTATGTATTATTATTATTATTATTACTATTTATGCCATGGATTTGCTACCCATGATGCGAGTGTGGCGCTTGTACTCATGCGGGCCCACAGGGTCCATGCGGGTGAAATAGTCTCATGCGGGTGAAATAGTCCCATGCGAGGCGGATGACCTCATGCGAGTGAAATAGTCCCATGCGGGTGAAATAGTCCCATGCGAGGTGTTGACCTTATGCGGGTCCACAGGACCCATGCGGGTGAAACAGTCCCAGGAGTAGGATTGCTTAATGATACTACGGGCGGGAGATCCTGTTTTGATCATGAGCCTCCTATTTTTATGCAGTAAAGTTTATACTTGTTACTCTCATTGTTAGTAAGGCATAGTGTACAGTATTTTTGACTCTCTTCCATGACTCCAGTTTATTTTAAACTTATGATATTATTTCAGTATCTTCCAGTTTTGCATACTTGGTACATATTGTGTACTGACCCCCTTCCTCGGGGGCTGCGTTCATGCCGCAGGTAAGGGAAAGCAGGTGGTGGATCCTCATTCTTAGGATCTTTACTCAGGTGTCAGGAGCTCCATTTCTCCGGAGGCTCGACTTTTGGTACGGTTCTCCCCGGTGTTGAAAATATTTGTACATTCAGGGGCATGACGGGGCCCTGTCCCGTCATAGTGTTTACTCATTCTTAGAAGCTTGTAGTCCTGTTATAGCTTGGGTTGTTAGGGATGTAACTGTTCAACTTTGTTGTATTAGAG
Organism: Przewalskia tangutica; assembly: GCA_029844215.1. Classification (NCBI taxonomy): domain Eukaryota; kingdom Viridiplantae; phylum Streptophyta; class Magnoliopsida; order Solanales; family Solanaceae; genus Przewalskia; species Przewalskia tangutica. The sequence goes on along the minus strand of CM056740.1, from coordinate 7,110,601 downwards.
GTAGCCATTTTGGGTTAGCCTGCTTATTTTATATATGGGTTCTTGTTGTGAGTTTATCTTCCGCTGGTTTTCTCTGATGTTGTATCACAAGGGTGCCCGGGGTAAGGCACCAGTCACGGGTCCGTGGTCAGGTCGTGACAAAAGTGGTATCAGAGCAGTTAATCCTCGGAAAGGGTCTACAGGCCGTATCTAGTAGAGTCTTGATTATCGGTGTGTTGTGAACCACATCTATAATCAGGAGGCTGCAGGATATTTAGGATTGGTTTCCATTATTTCACTCTAAGATCGTGCAATAGAGCTGCGTTATAGGTTGAACTCCCTCTGACATATTTTCCTGTATCAGTTATGCCTCCACGCAAGGCAACCGCGGCCCAGAAGGGCAAGGCGGCGAGGAACTACTAGTAGGACACCGAGGGTTACGAGCGCAGCACCAGTCCTTACGAGAGAGATGTTTGGACGGCGAAGTTCCACGACGCCGCCAACTCCAAGCGAGTTTGGGGCGGCAGCGGCCATCGAGACCGCGATACACGAGCCTCGATTACGGCTGGAGCGGAGGATATGGGCTACAAGAGATGGCCCGATTATTGGCCAAGATCGTGGCTGGCGGGGAGGATAGGCGGAGGCGGTTCCGGTTGTACGTAGCCACGAGCTGATAACGAGATGCAGGACTTTTGAGTTGCGATCCACGAGTTCTGGTCGAGAACTAAGGATGACCCTCGGGAGTTTATCCAAGCGATTCTGACGGATCGTAGAGTGATCGGGCTTGAGAGACAGTCGGTATTGTTGGGCTCCCATCGATCGCGGATATCTGCGGTTGGTAGTATGATTCATGGAAACTATCCGGGAGCATGCGCTTCCAGTGTTTGGGACGAGTTCTCGAGGCGTTCTTGGCCATTTCTTGCCTCCGCGATTGAGAGGGCTCGGCCGGTGATTTTTGACACCGAGTGGGCGGGCGATCGGGAGTAAAATGTAGAGTTTGACTCATTGGCTCGGTATGTACCCGCTTTGGTAGCAGACATGGAGGACAGGGTGCACCGCTATGTCACAGGGCTCTATGATTACTTGGCCGAGAGTTGCACAGGAGTGGCTCTTCAGCCGGGCATGGACATTGCCCGCATGCAGGCATATGCACTTGGGTGTGAGGAACGCAGGGGCCGACAGAATGACAGGTATCAGCAGAAGAGGGCCAGGACAGCAGGGTCCTCTGGTAGTTTTAGAGGTAGACAACCTCAGCAGCAGACCAGATTTGCACCTCAGCCGGTTCAGAGCACTCCTCCACCATCTTCCGGACGTACAGGGCATTCAGGAGCAGGACAGGGTTCTAGGGCTTCGGGTTCCCAGAGGGACCAGGGTTCCAGTCAGATGAGACCGTCTATACCTCGGTGTGGCCGGTGTGGCGATTGCCATTATGGAGGGTGTCGTGTTACTCCAGGGGCTTGTTATTCTTGTGGCCAGCAGGGCCATTTGAGGAGAGATTATCCGTCTAGAGGCGGCGGGAATGTTATGGCTTAGCGGCGAAGTCGATGGTTGGATCTTCGTCTTGATGGCGATCGCCCGGAGGCGGTGTTCACGGACCAGCGAGCGGCGGGGCGTGGTAGGGGTCCCAATTCCAGCGGTCCTCAGAACCGCGTCTATGCTATGTCCACTCGTCAGGACCAGGAGGCGTCACCAGATGTCGTCACAGGTACATTATTGATTGCATGTTGTGATGTATATGCTTTGATAGATCCAGGTTCTACCTTGTCCTATATATCTCCTCATATTGTTGGTAGAATAGGGATAGAGCCCGAGACCATAAGACCTTGTGAGGTGGCTACGCCAGTAGGTGATTCGGTGATAGCTGAGCGGGTATATAAGTCTTGCCCAGTGACTATTGACAGTCGTCAGACTCTAGCTGACTTGATAGAGTTGGATATGACGGACTTTGATGTAATTATGGGTATGGATTGGCTAGCGCCTTGCTATGCCAATGTGGACTGTAGAGAGAGATTAGTTCGGTTCCAGTTTCCCGGTGAGCCGGTTATCGAGTGGAAGGGGAATACTGCATCGCCGATGGGTAGGTTTATTTCTTACCTCAAGGCTAGGAAGATGGTGCGGAAGGGGTATATCTACCATATGGTTCGAGTATTCGATACTGAGGCTGAGATACCGGACCTTCAGTCAGTTCTGGTCGTTAGAGAGTTTCCAGACGAGCTTCCGAGTATCTCTCTTGAGAGGGAAATTGAGTTTTGCATTGATTTGGCGCCAGACACTTGACCGATATCTATTTCGCCATACAGGATGGCACCTGCCGAGTTGAAGGAATTGAAGGACCAGCTGAAGGACTTGCTGGAGAAAGGCTTTATCAGGCCAAGTGTTTCTCCCTGGGGAGCGCCAGTGTTATTTGTAAAGAAGAAGGATGAGACGCTGCGTATGTGTATTGATTACAGGCAGCTGAACAAGGTAACTATCAAGAACAGATATCCCCTCTCCAAGATTGATGATTTGTTTGACCAGTTGCAGGGTGCGAGATGTTTTTCCAAGATAGACCTGCGATCTGGTTATCATCAGGTGCGAGTTAGAGAGACAGATATCCCGAAGACTGCATTCAGGACCCGGTATGAGCACTATGAGTTCAGGGTGATGTCTTTCGGGTTGACCAACGCCCCGACAGTATTCATGGATTTGATGAACCGGGTGTTCAAGCCATTCTTGGATATGTTCGTGATAGTTTTCATTGATGATATCTTGGTGTATTCGCGCACAGAGCAGGAGCATACAAATCATTTGAGGACGGTATTGGGAGTCCTCCGGGACCGGCAGTTGTATGCCAAGTTCTCGAAATGCGAGTTTTGGTTGGCTTCAATGGCTTTCTTAGGGCATGTCATCGGGGACGATGGCATTCGGGTTGATACAACGAAGATTGAGGCAGTCAAGACTTGGCCCAGACCCACTACACCAACGGAGGTGCGTAGCTTTTTGGGCCTTGCAGGTTATTATCAGAGGTTTGTGGAGAAGTTTGCTTCCATATCGGCACCTTTGACTAAGCTGACTCAGAAAGTAGCTATGTTCCGGTGGACGGATGCTTGTGAGGATAGTTTCCTGTTGCTAAAGGAGAAATCGACGACCGCCCCAGTTCTTACTCTTCCAGAGGGTTTAGATGGATATGTGGTTTATTGTGACGCTTCAGGTGTCGGGCTGGGGTGCGTGCTGATGCAGCACGACAGAGTTATAGCTTACGCATCTCGACAGCTTAGGAAGCATGAGAAGAACTATCCCACACATGACTTGGAGTTGGCAGCGGTGATTCATGCCTTGAAGATCTGGAGACATTATTTGTATGGAGTTCATGTGGATATTTACACAGACCACAAGAGTCTCCAGTATATCTTCAGCCAGAGGGAGCTGAACTTGCGACAGAGACGGTGGTTGGAGCCGCAGGATTACGATGTTGATATTCTATACCACCCGGGGAAGGCGATGTAGTTGCGGATGCCCTTAGTCGCGGTCGATGGGTAGTGCATCGATGTACTGACCAGAGAAAGGGATATGGTCCGAGAGTTACATCGCCAGCGAGCCTTGGGGTTCGTTTGGTTGATTCGATAGTGATGGAGTTCGTTCGAGAGGTTGCGAGTCTTCCATCGTCGAGGAGGTGAAGAGGCGGCGATGAGGATCCGATTAGTGCGGTATCGAGATGCAACTCTCGGGAGGAGAAAGTGCAGCACCTGATGGGGTGCTAAGATTCGAGGCCGGTTGTGTGTTCCGATGCGGAGACTAGCGAGGCACACAGTGCTCGTTATTCTATTCACCCGGGGTCAACTAAGATGTACCATGACCTCAGGTATATGTATTGGTGGGATGGCCTGAAAATGGACGTGGCCGGTTTTGTTGCACAGTGTCCTAATTGTCAGCAGGTTAAGGTTGAGCACCAGAAGCCCGATGGGCTATTACAGGCTATTGATATTTCGATGTGGAAGTGAGAGGTGATCAACATGGACTTTATTACAGGGTTACCTACCACTCAGAGGGAGCATGACTCCATTTGGGTTATCGTCGACAGGCTGACGAAATCAGCCCATTTTCTTCCAGTCAGGACGACTTTTTCGGTCGAGGATTATGTCAGACTGTATATCAGGGAGATTGCGAGATTGCACAGAGTTCCTATATCGATGATTTCAGACATAAGGGCCCAGTTCACAGCTAACTTCTGGAGGTCCTTCTAGAAGGGATTAGGGACACAAGTGAGTCTCAGTACGGCGTTTCATCCTCGAGACCAAGCGAGGCCGGCGCACTATCCGCATACACTGAGGATATCTTTGCGGGCTTGTGTTATTGATTTCAGGGGTAGCTGGGAGGATCATTTACCTCTGGTGGAGTTTGCTTATAACAACATATACCATTCTAGTATTCAGATGGCACCTTATGAGGCCTTATATGGGAGGAAGTTCAGGTCACCGATAGGCTGGTTTGAAGTGGGAGAAGTTCAGTTAGTCGGGCCAGACTTGGTTCAGCAGGCAGTGGATAAGGTGAAGCTTATCCAGGAGCGGTTATTGTCAACTCAGAGTCGACAGAAGTCGTGACGGATCATCGGCGTCGACACTTGGAGTTTGAGGTAGATGATTGGGTCTTCCTGAAAGTGTCACCCATGAAGGGCGTGATGAGATTTGGGAAGAAAGGGAAACTCAGCCCAAGGTATATTGGGCCTTATCAGATTGTCCGTAGGATAGGCAAGGTTGCCTATGAGTTGGATCTGTCGTCCGATCTGGAGGCAGTACATCCAGTGTTTCACGTATCTATGTTGCGGAAATGTGTTGGAGACCCGTCTAGAGTGCACCCGATTCATGATGTCCAGGTGACAGAGGGGTTATCGTATGAGGAGAGTCCCATAGCGATACTCGATCGTCAGGTTAGGCGACTTCGGACGAAGGACGTGTCTTCCGTCAAAGTCTTATGGCGGAACGAGAACAGAGAGGAGATGACGTGGGAAGAAGAGGATGACATGATGAAGAAGTATCCTCACTTATTTCCTACACCTCCAGGTAACCCACTTTCTTGCTTGTTAGTTTTAATTTGGCAATTTTGCTTGAGTATTGTTGTGGTTTGTGGAGCGTCTTTAATTGCAAAAAGAATAGTTAAGAGGGTCTATGTTGGGATTGTGGTTTGAGTAAGCCTAGTAGGAACATTCGGGATGAATGTTTCTAAGGGGGGGAGAATGTTATACCCCGTAGTTCTGACCATGCGTATGAGAGCGTACGAAAGGAGTAAGACTTAAAATTTTCGAATGATAAGTTGACGGATTGTTTCGGACGGGTTTTTAGTCAACTTTGGGGCGGGTTATGACCCGGTACATTGAGAGTTCCTAGGTGTTTCAAAGGCCTAGTGCGTAGTTCGTTGAGTCTAGTTTCCAACGCAACAAACCGTTCGTCGATAGGACATCGGGGTAGGAAGTTATGGGAGTTACAAGTTCAGTGCGCAGACGGACATAAAGGTGTTTCGGGAAGGAGCCACAGGGCCGCGGCGCCGGAAAGATCTGAGGGCTCGCTGAAGTTGCAGCGCGCCGGAAGCGAGGCGGCCGGAAAGTCTGAGAGTCGGCGAGTTTCTACGCGCGCCGAAAGTCTGGGAGTCGGCGAGTTTACGCGCCGCGCTGGGCCGCAGGTCGCGCGGCGGCGGGTTCTGCCAATTTAAGTTGGAAATTCCGCACTGTTTTTTTTTAAAAGAGGTCATGGGTGGGTGACAAGTGTCCCCCCCCCCCCCCCCATCTGATTTTTTGCATGTCTTATATTGACCATCTTTCAAATCCTTCTCTCTCTCTAAGCTAAAGCTCTCACTTCTCTCTAGAATTCCAAGAGGAATTCAAAGCTTAAGGAAAATCTGAAAAGTTAGGACAAGGAGGAAGCTTGTGGCTAGCTTGTAGGAGTTATTGTGGTGGTGTTCTTGGAAAAGAGGCTAGCAAAATTGTTGGAATAATTTTGGCTAAAGCTCTAAGGTAACAATTCTTCTCTTGTAGCTAGTTATTGATGTTGCATGTGAAGAAGAAGGAACTTGTAGTAGTAAATAATGCTCTTAGATTCATTGCATGCAAGAAATATGGTTTGGATATGAAAAGATTGGTTTAAAAGGTTGTGTGAGCATGTTGTAGCCTAAAAACTACCTTAAACTTGTTAAGTTAGTTGTTTTACATTGTGGGGCAGAATTTTACCCACCCAAGTTTAGGTGTGTAATCCCCTTTGAAATGTTTGGATTGTTGGGCCTTAAATGTGGCGTTTGGATGTTGGATTTGGCCTTGAAAAAGGTGGCAAGTATGTAGAAACAAAGGAAATGCTGCCCAATTTTCCATAGGAATTAGTAACTTTGAACTTGGAATATTCTACATTGAAATTAGAGGTTAATAAACGTATTATGGTCATTATAGGTTGACATATTACGTGCGGTATTTCGGGCTTAGCAAGTGGATTGACCGAAGAGGTATGTGGAGCTTTCTTATCTCTTGAGCATGAGTAGTTGTAACTATGTAGTACGGTAGACGTACAAGATTTGGCATTTTTCACTTGTTTTAAGTATATGATACTTGTTTCGTTTTAAAGTATAAGTCCCTTAGATATAGGGAGATGTGTTTGACTAGTGTATAATGGTAATATAACAACTTTATGGGAAGTTGGTTGTATTGGCTTATGAAAGGTTATAAGGAAAGGTTTACTCCAAGTAAAATAAGTACGGATAAAGGATTTGAATTTGTGGAAGGCAAATTGTTTTTAACGCATTACTTGCCTAAGGTTTTAAAAGAGATGAAGTTACTTGATTTTAGAAGCCTATTGTATTTCTTAAAGGAAACGTGACTTGTTTTGAAAAGTTGTCGTGACTTGATACTACGGTTATTGATAACTTGAGAGTTTTACATAAAAAGGAGTCATTTTCCAAAACGGTTTAAGGAACGTGGTACTTGGGTTAAATTCCCGGATTTTCTTTTAAAACGACATGTAGTGCCTTAAGTAACTAAAATGAGAGGATGTACTAGAAATGTTATTAAGGAGTTAGGAGATTTTCTTAATTTGCTTATGTTTACGTTATGATAAGCCGGTAGCGCTTATGTTATGTATGATAGCCGGTTGTGCTGATTTATGTATTATTATTATTATTATTACTATTTATGCCATGAATTTGCTACCCATGATGTGAGTGTGGCGCTTGTACTCATGCGGGCCCACAGGGTCCATGCGGGTGAAATAGTCCCATGCGGGTAAATAGTCCCATGCGAGGTGGATGACCTCATACGGGTGAAATAGTCCCATGCGGGTGAAATAGTCTCATGCGAGGTGTTGACCTTATGCGGGTCCACAGGACCCATGCGGGTGAAACAGTCCCATGAGTAGGATTGCTTAATGATACTACGGGCGGGAGATCCTGTTTTGATCATGAGCCTCCTATTTTTATGCAGTAAAGTTTATACTTGTTACTCTCATTGTTAGTAAGGCACATTGTACGGTATTTTTGACTCTCTTCCATGACTCCAGTTTATTTTAAACTTATGATATTATTTCAGTATCTTCCAGTTTTGCATACTTGGTACATATCAGTGTCATGACCCCGCCTGGCCTGCGTTCATCTTGCGAGTAAGGAAAGCAGTGGTGGATCCTCATTCTTAGGATCTTTACTCAGTGTCGAGAGCTCCATTTCTCCGGAGGCTCGACTTTTGGTACGGTTCTCCCCGGTGTTGTAGATATTTGTACATTCAGGGGCATGACGGGGCCCTGTCCCGTCATAGTGTTTACTCATTCTTAGAGGCTTTTAGTCTTGTTATAGCTTGGGTTGTTAGGGATGTAACTGTTCAGCTTTGTTGTATTAGAGGTAGCCATTTTGGGTTAGCCTGCTTATTTTATATATGGGTTCTTGTTGTGAGTTTATCTTCCGCTGGTTTTCTCTGATGTTGTATCACAAGGGTGCCCGGGGTAAGGCACCAGTCACGGGTCCGTGATCGGGTCGTGACAGTAAGTGATCGACAAAGTTCTTAGACTTGGGGCAACATGATTGGATTGAGATAATGGAATAATATTCATCCCAGAGGTCTCTCAGTTTAGAATAATACATTGAGCCTGACTGTGTGCCTTGCCTCATAGTGAAAATTTCTTTGTGTAATTGAAATGTTTGAGAACTATTAATTTTGTCGAACCTTTCCCTCAACTCTTCCCATATACTATAGGAATCTGAGTTATACAATATTCCAGTGAGTAAATTCTTACTCACATTTCCCATTATCCAGGACACTACAATCGCATTGCACCTGTCCCACAATTGAGCAAATACTCCTTGGAAGGAAGATCTTCGCACTGATCCATCGATGAATCCCATCTTGTTTTTCCTCAACAAGGCCAGCTTCATAGCCCTGCTCCATAGCATGTAATTATCCATTCCACTCAGTCTGATTCCAACTTATAAGGATCCAGGTGCATCCGAGGGGAAAATATACAAAGGATGATTATGATCAACATTTATATTTGTCGTCGCATTTTCAGTAACAACTTCTTCTCCGGGATTCTCCATTACTATGAATATCTAATTTCAGATATTGTTACCTTAAGTGACTATAATGACTCGACTAATTACATGCATAAAAGAAAAACTTCTGATTCAACAGATCTTGTTCCTCAACTTTGCGAAATCAACAAAATACTCACAAATTAGATTTTCGATTTTATTGATCCTAGTTCCAAACAGATTGCATGTAATGTTGATTGCTTGATCTCACAAATTGGAGCTTCGATCTTTCCGATCTTAGTTCCAAACAAATTACTTCTTCAAATTAATTTCTCATCGCAGTTCGATTTGAAAATTGCTTCTTCAAATGGATTGCATGTTGATGGCTCTGATACGATGATGATCGAATTGCAATGAGGAATTGATGAAGAGATACATGAATATCAGTAAAGACGAAGGTCTAGAAGAAGGAAATAAATGAAGGGAGAGAAGACAGAGAAGTGCGATTGAAAGGAAGAAAAGAGAGAGGGGGAGAGAGAGATTTACATTTATGTGTATTGAGAATATGAGAACTGAATACATGTAATTACAATGTATATGTGTATTTATACACACAATTTAGCTAACTAACCAATGCTTAACTACTTGTAACAACTCTAACCAACTAACCATTTTTATCAACAAATTAACTGCCACACTAACTATCATAAATATCTAGTATATCATCTACAAATATCTAGGAAACCTCGTTGCCTACATTTTCCCAATTCTTGCACACTTTTGGGATGAACGTTAGAGAAGTTTGGTTTGTTTTCTTCTCTCGTTAAAACAAATAAGATTTGAAATGACTCCCAAGCTTTCTTATTCTCCCTACAAAAATATCAACCATTAAACCTTATCCAGTTGCAAAATATCTATCTACCTTATCCATTGAGGCTCACCACAATGATGCATTATAAATTAAAATATATCTCATATATTGTATAAATATTTAGTGATATATAATTATGGTAAACTAGAATTTCTCTTGTAATTAGTGAAAAAATTAATCTCTTGATTATTCTTATTGATGAAAGACATATATATACAAGCTACAATAGAAGAATCTTATTCCTACTTTACCTCTAAATTCTTATTCTATGTGAAGAATAACTATACACTTATGATAATATTACAATCCTAATTATGATACAAGACTAATATGGGAGAATATAACAAATATACTAAATATATAAAATATGGGAGAAATACTACACGGACGGATGGGCCTCGGCCCATTCTCTAACAATTAGGACTAGGATACCACATAAATTATAAGAGGAATCCTAGTTTATCATAATTATATATCACTAAATATTTACACAATATATGAGATATATTCTAATTATGGGTAAAAATTGTGTTGTTGTGTTGTACACGTTTACATTTTCCACATATTTGGTCATAATTTATTTGGAACAAAGACGTAATTGTTGTTATGGTCGTCGTAGTCTTATCCTTATTGATCTCCAATAACTCCATCATTTTTTATATTAATAAATTCAGGGTCTTTCCTACTGAAGACTGTGAGACAATATGAGGAGAAGCTTGTGATGTTGAAATGTATCCTGAAAGCAAACTCAAATCAACACATAAGTAACCGACGAATCACTGCTTCGGAGAGTGTAGATAGAGATTATCTTGCCTACAACGAGCCTAAGACGTATGTTCTGACTCTACTAAGAGAGCTAGTTAATTAGTAGTAATTCTTTCAAACTAATTAAATATAATGGCAAGTGTCCTAATGTTCACTTGTGTTTCATAAAAATGTGCAGTGTATTCTTAGGAGAAGCTTGTGATGATCTTGGAGGAGAATTTTGTGAAGCCGAGTATCAGAGTTTACTAAGAACTACGACTTAGTCAACCTAATCATATGAGAATCTGAGTGTTCTCTCGAAGATACATTCGAGGAATGAATCCTAATCTTGGCTCATTTACCACCTTTAATCTACGTCACAATATATCCAATACAAGCCGCGTCTCAATCTATAAGACATTTGAGCTTAGGACATGATCAAAGTACATTACTCTGTAAACAAGACGTGTATCAACCTCAAGTCTAAGGACTTCTATCTCCCACACGCTGATGATACTTTAGACATCTATAACAAACAATACTTCAGCAGGGTATACCAATACTTCCAAAAGTATTCGTGTGTCCATAACGAGTTGACAAAACACGTAGCAGGTGATACATACTACATTCCCAAAGGATATGATGCAGACCACATGTCGACGCATCACATATCATCGATATTCCATTCTCGATGATCATTAGTCGAGACAGTTTAAGAGTTACGTTATAATATTAATTTCTCACATTATTAATAACCACGTAACCTCTAGGAATGCATTTATAGAATATTATAGACAATTAACCAATAATTCAATAACTGCAAATGTCATAATATTAATCTCCATTAATATAAATATGAATGTGTATAAAATACATTTGTCCTAATACATATTGTCTCTAGGACATAAATATACTTTAAATAATAACCTGTAAATTTATGCTATCTGAATAATTACTCATACTTATTAACAACCGGTGTATTTTTATGCTGAAATTCATACAAAAACCTGGTACAAGCAGGCAACGGAGGAACATTTCACTACTTAAACAAGACTAAAAAGGAAAAGAAAAGGAGTCAGATTAATGAATATAGTATATTTAGATCCCTACATATATTAGCAACCTTATAGTTGATGGAATACAAATCAAATAGTCAGGATCGAACTTGCATGTAATATAGAGGACCTTCTCTTCGATAAGAATAGGGATTTGAAATGATATAAATTCCTCTTCATTGAACACATAATCACATATTTCAATCAAATATAAATTTGATACTTACCTCTTGAAGCGTGACATCGATTAAGAATCGAATCTTCCAACACGAGCAGAAATATCCACGAAGTCATCCTCCAGTTTCAAGGTTTGCAGTCTTCTGCTATGTAACATAATTAGCCTTTGGACATAAAATACTCGTTTTAAGAATATTACGGCTCAGGAAAAGGTGTATGTTTCTTAAGGCTGGAAAATCTTGTACATATAACCACTATTTTGACCTTGTTTTTTCCATTGGGAATACCTCAAATTTAAAACAACTTTTGACATTCGACTTTAAAGATTAACCCATGAGGCAAGCGAGGGTTAAACCACAGGCCCATGTCGGGTTTATGGTTTGGGCCATTATGGTCGTGCTCATCCTTTTTCTGCAGGAAAATATATCCAATAACTTTGAAAATTGATAGATTTAAGTTATATCCAATAACAAAAAGAATAAACAGAATAACCATCAAAAGTATTTGGAACCTGATTTAGACTGATGTCAATTTCAGTTCTGAAATGTAGAGTTTGTTTCAATAAGTTGCTAATGGTTTATTAATCTTTAATCATCTCATAATCATGATCGTACCTAAATAATATGATTACATTTTCTATACCTGCGTTATCAAAGGACATCCGTTTAATAAAAATATAACATCAATTAATCAACGGCAAAAGAAATGGAATCTCATGGCAACTAGAAACAAAACACATTTAGATCCTATCCTTGGATTTAACTGTTGAATATTGATACGCAAATGACAGCAATCATTTATGATTAGTTTTATGTATAAGACACACTAATCAGAAGGCCATCAATTTGCATGAAAGGCTCTATATAACTATATAATACGAGTATATATATTGACAGTTTAAAAATATCTATAGTATCAGTGTAAGTTATATTAGATTAGTTAAATTAATTTCAATGTTGTTAATTACTCCCTCTGTCCAATTTGTTTGACATTTTTTATTTTTCGAGAGTCAAACTTCTTAATTTTGACCATGTGTTTGAACATAGAATCTTTAAATTTTTCGAATAAAATTTACATATTTGAAAACTACGTAAAAAGTACTACAAGGCACCATAGTTAATATTTATAATATTTAAAAGACATTTGAAAAAATACAATCAAAGAACAAGTCGTTTGACTCTCGAAAAATGACAAATTGGGACGGAGAGAGTGATATTATCATGTTTTTCTTGTATCGAATTCCATCAGAATTCTGAAGTTAAGCGTGTTTGGGAATGAGTAGTATACTAGGATTGATGAATCCTGAAAGTAGTGGAGTGGTAAGTACTCATTCATTATTAATCAGAGCTCTCGAATTTGAACCTAAATATAAAATCTCCTTTATTAGGGATCACATTGGATACAAAATACCTAGTGGAAAATCGAACAGAAAAAACATGATTTTCTTGCAATTAACTTATAACTTATTTGATCGTATAAATACTTTTTAGACCATCGATGTATAGAACTTAAACTTGAATTTTAAAAAACAAGGTGGTCCATGATAACCTACCATGACAAGTTTCATAAATATAGGACTTCTACTCCTTCCATTATTATACATCATTTTAGAGTCAAGTTTTTGGTTCTTGAGTTCAAATGGAAGAAGTAAAACTCTATGGAACTTCTTATAATTTGTTCACTTATAGGGTTATTTGGGTCCTAAAGCTAAAAGGCATAAATTTTGAGTACATAGAAGAGGAACATTCTGATAAAGGGTCTTTAATTATGAAATATAATTCAGCTTTCAAGAGATTTCCAGTTCTTTTTCATGGTGAGAAGGTAATTTCTGAATCCATGGTGATTCTTGAATATATTGAAGATACTTGGCCTCAAAATCCACTTCTTCCTATTCATCCTCTTGATAGAGCCATTGCAAGATTTTGGGTTAAATTTGCTGGAGATAAGGTATGTTTTTCCCCTTTTGATTTCTCACCCTGTCCTATGTACAATACTTGCTTTGAGGCTCAACCGATCGAATTTGTACCAGCTGAAAGTCTGACGTAGCTACTTTTTTTTGCAGCCTACATATGTTTTTTGGGATTAAATTCAACATTTCTTGATGTTTATATCACATACTAAAAGTTAGATAATCATCCGTAAAATTAAATAATCCCGTTAAAATCTTAATGAAGTTAGTCATTTATTCAACTTATCTTTGCACAAATCGATTTGACATTAACTATATTGTCATATAGGGGCACTGTATTGGGACAATGTACTATACAACTGGTGAAAAACAAGAAAAATCCATCAAAGAAACAATAGAAATGCTCAAAATCATAGAAGAACAAGCCTTTGGAGATCAAGAAAATAAACTTTTTGGTGGTGAGAAAATTGGAATTGTGGACATGGCTTTTGGAATTATCCCGCATTGGCTTGAAGTAATTGAAGATATTCTTGGTGTGAAATTATTGGTACCTCACTCATTTCCTCGTTTATTAAATTGGGTACAAAATTTCAAAGAAGAACAAGTCATTAAAGAGAACCTTCCTAATCGTGATGACATGTTTGTGTTTTTAAAGAATCAGAGAGAGCTGATATTGTCATCTTCTTGAACTGTTAACTATTTAATAAATAGGAGTACTTCGTTTTATTTGTCATGAAAGGTAAAATTATTTTTTTACGTAAGTATCATCTCTTACTTAATGTCTGAAGAATCGTGATATCAAATTTGAATCCCTTATTGTCATCTCTTACTTCTAATGTACAAAGAATCGTGATATCAAATTGGAAAGTGCACGTTTCAAGTACTTGAAGGTTAAATGTGCTCAATAAGATATCACAACTAAATTCAGAATTTACCAATAAACGAGGGACAAAAAATGTGATTAACCGTAATTCATAAAATAACTAATACATCATAATCTGAATTCAACCAAAATTTGCTAGTCTAAAAAAAAAATGTATATTATTCTAAACTTTCTTGTTGATCAAGCATAAACTCTCAAGAATTTCTTTTAAATTAACACTTACAAGAGAAACCAAAAATGGATCAAGATTTGAAGCTCCATGGATCATGGCCAAGTCCTTATTCATTAAGAGTAATATGGGCTCTTATATTAAAGGGCTTATCATATGAATAAATAGAAGAAAATCTTAAATATAATCCTATTTTCAAGAAAATCCCAGTGCTTGTTCATAATGGAAAACCAATTTGTGAATCTATGGCTATTCTCGAATACCTTGAACAAATATATCCAAATCAGTATCCGTTGCTCCCAAGTGATCCTTATGAAAGAGATGTGGCTAGATTCTGGGTGAATTATTTTGAACAAAAGGTTCTTCCTTATATTTTATAATATTAATACATTTACCATTAGCATGTCGTGTGAATGAGTGGGACCCCACATGTCAAAATACTTCTCGAAAGAGGTCCAGACCTTTTTACTTTTTTCTGTAGTATAAAATAGGTGGATCGAGAAAAATTGAGTTGTAGGTTATGGATTCTATAAAAAACAGTTTACTGGTGAGTTTGGAAACATTTATACAACATTTTGGCCAAAGCTATTGATTTTGCTAAACTCATAACTAGAACTCAAGCTCTGCATCTGTGCTCCACGCTCTATACTTTAGGTTAGAGCTTTTCTAAGCTCAAGGCCGGATAAGATACACTAAACTTAAATTTACTCTCCCTTATAGTACAAGTTGGAGTTATGTTCAAGGGTATATATGAGACTGAAAGAATTAATCTCCTTAATTATTCTTATTAATGAAAGATATATATATATACAAATTATAAGGAATATCCTCTTCCTATTCTACCAAGAAATCCATATTTTATAAGAGTACAAGCTTTACAATTATGGTAATATTACACTACTAATTAAGGTACAATTCTAAGTCTAATATTTACCAAATTACAAGGAAATGGCAAGGGCCCCACAATACACTTTAGACGTGTATTGTGCTGTTTAACACTCCATGATCATAGCGGACTGATCGTAATGGTGAGGCGTATCTAAAATATTCAAAAAGGACTGAGGGAAGACCCTTAGTAAAGATGTCTGCAATCTCTATGTTTTTAGTCCGCTGGTGCTGAACGGGATTACCAGAAAGGTAGATGACACTTATATTATAACAATATACCATGGTAGCTTTCTCAATAGGACAATGAAGCTCTAAAAGAAGATTTCGTAACCAACATGATTCGGAGACCACATTAGCTACCCCTCGATACTCAGCCTCTGCACTTGAACGTGAAAGCGTAGATTGACGCTTGGCAGACCATGAGACCAAGTTGTTACCCAAAAACATACAATATCCAGACGTAGACCCTCTAGTGTCAGGACAACCACCCCAATCAGCATCTGTATAGGAGACCAATGTAGACGTCGACGAAGGATACAAATGCAAACCATACTCAAGTGTTCCCTGAATGTACCTAAGAATGCGTTTGAATGCATTCATATGTTCAACTCTGGGATCATGCATAAACAAACACACCTGCTGTACGGCATATGTAATGTCAGGTCGCGTAAACGTCAGATACTGAAAGGCGTCTTTAAGACTACGATAGCTGGTCAGATCCCCATAGGGAGAGCCAGCTGCATCACCCAACTTGGGTTTAGTATCGACTGGAGTAGAAGTGGACTTACAGGATGACATCCCAGCCCTCTCAATGATCTGTGTTGCATACTTCCTCTGTGATAAGAACAATCCGCCTGCATGACGAATGACTGCAATCCCTAAAAAATAACTCCATGGGCCCAAGTCTTTCATGGAAAACTCAGAACTGAACATTGTCATAATAGACCTTCGCAAAGCATCAGAAGAGGCAGTCAAGATAATATAATCAACATATAACAATATATAAGCCATGGAAGAAGCCCGATGATATATGAATAATGAATTATCAGATCTGCTGTGCGAAAAACTCATAGTCGTAACAAAGTCAGAAAACCTCTTATACCAAGCCCGTGGAGACTGCTTAAGCCCATACAAGGACTTCTTCAATAGACATACATGATTAGGATATCTAGTATCCCTAAACCCCAAAGGTTGATACATATATACTGTCTCCTGAAGATCACCATGTAGGAAAACATTCTTCACATCTAGCTGATGAATGAGTCAAGATTTCGTAAGAGCCAAGCTGAGCACAGTGCGAATGGTAGTCGGCTTGACCACCGGGCTAAATATCTCACCACAATCCACACCAACCTGCTGAGTCTTACCATCACCTACAAGTCTAGCCTTATACCTTGCAAATGAACCATCAGAATTTTCCTTATGAAAAAAAATTCACATAGACCGAATAATATTAACACCAGATAGACGGAGTACCAACTCCCACATCTTATTATCAATAAGAGCATTATATTTCTCGGTCATGACAATTTTCCAACTAGGATCATTTAAAGCAGACACAAGATTACGGGGTAAGGGGGATTTAAGAACATTAGAATTCAAATTGAAATGTGTTTTTGGCTTAAAAATACCCCATTGACTACGAGTGACTAGACTAAGACTCTGGGCTGAATTGAGTGAATTTTGGGAAGTTTGTGAAATGTCGGAAATTCCCGTCGACAGCGGCGCGGCGCCAGAACAACTGCAGGGCTCTCTAGACATTTGGCGCCGTGGCGCTGCCTCGCAGGAATTTTGGCGCTGTGGCGCAATGCAGGGCCGCGGCGCTGAGGACGGGTTTAACGTATCTTTTGGCAAACCTGAAAAATAACGGAGAACATAGGGGGAGATAGCATCATCCAAAAAATCATAAGGAGTAGGTACGGGTTTTTCTACTTTAGAAAAAGGAAATTGGGTTTCATCAAAGAGAACATGACGACTAATGATGATTCGTTTAGAGGACAAATCAAAACATTTATAACCACGGTGATTTGACGGAAAACCCAAGAATACACAAGGAGTAGAACGTGCCTGAAGTTTGTTGATTGTAGTGGATGGAAACAGTGGATAACATAAGCATCCGAAGACCCTAAGATGAGTGTAGGACAGAGTCTTATTGTATAACACTTTGAGAGGGGAGGAATATGTCAAACCTTTAAAGGAAAGAATATTTAGGAGATCGGTAGCCATTTGTAGTGCATGATGCCAAAATAATGGAGGAACGGAAGAATGAACTACTAAAGTGCGGACAATATTATTAATGGTACGAATTTTTCGCTTAGCTTTCCCATTTTGTGAAGACGTATGAGGACAAGAAAAATGAAAATTTATCTCATTTTGAGCACACAACTCTCTAAATTCCCCATTATCATACTCTTTGCCATTATCACATTGAATGTTTTTTATTTCCCGTTCGAATTGTGTTCTTATGAAGGCTCTAAATTTTATGAAGATGGAAAAAACTTGAGATTTTTTCGCAATTGGAAACGTCTATAAATATTTAGTATAGTCATCTAAGAATAGAATATAATAACGATGACCCATAGAACTGAGAACCGGAGATGTCCATAAATCACTATGAATAATTTCAAATGGCATATAAGTATTAGAATTTGAAGCTACAAATAGTAATTTAATAATATTTTCCAAAGCACAGGATTGACAAAGTGGAGTACTACGCATACCCTTACAAGAAATAAATTTATGTTTATCTAAAGAAGATAAAATAGATGACCCCGGATGACCTAGACGAGCATGCCACATGAAAGGAGCAAGAGCTGCAAAGGTGGATGACATAACTTGACGCGAGATGCTGGGACTTGGTGTAATTGGATAGAATCCCCTCCACTGTTACACCTCATGAGATGACTCCCCGTCTTGAAATCCTTCACAGAAAATCCAAATGGATCAAAATTAATAGAAACCCAGTTATCAGTTGTGAATTTCCGGACATATACCAAATTTTTAATTAGTTTTGGGGCATGAAGTGTATTTTTCAGGACAAGTGGTGGATAAGGAGGGGACAAAGTTTTATGACCATAACCCTTAATTGGAATAGAATTGTCATTACCAACAGTTATACCACGATTAGTGCTCAAATTGGAATAAGACGAGAGAGTACCTTGATCGGATGTCATGTGGGTAGTGACGTCGGTGTCCATGTACCAATTAGGGTCTGGTTGCGTCAAGCCAAGCGTGTGCATCACTGCTTCAATGTCGGTCTGAGTGTACCCCACTGCGTGATGGGCTTGATGGGGGTGAGGCCACGATATCTTGGATCTGGACCGTCGGTATCTTGCTCAACCCCGGATTCGGACTAGGGAGAAGGCCGGGGCGTCGCGTATACAGGCTGATATTGAGGCGCCGCGACGCTGTGAGTCTTTGGGACCCAATGCCATCGACTGGGGAACCCCGTGGGTTCCGAGTTATTGTTCTTGCTGCCGCCGACAGCTTCCGCTTTTGCCGCCACGATTCTTTCCATTGTTCTTCCGATTTTGGCCTTTCTTACCACCCCATTGTTGTGATTTTGGGTCATATTGGCTGGATTGAAATGAAAAAAATTGGAAGTAGTCATCATGCCGACAGGATTGGCTCCAATTGCTACTTTCTTAGCCAAATCGACTTCTTCCAAAGTGAGCATAGAATGAGCTTGATAAAATCCTGGCAGGGGGTTACTCTGACGAATAACTGAAGCAACACCACTATAGGCCTGCAATCATCTGAAGAACTAGACGACTATTAGAAATAGGAGAACCCACGTTGCTGAGTTGGTCTGCCAAGTCCTTGAGACGTTTGCAATAATAAGAAACGTTTTGAAAATTCACCATAGCCACCTGTGAAAATTCCTGCTCAAGGATAACAATCCGAGAATGACTGTTATCTTGGAATATATCTCGCAATCGATCCCACACCGCCATAGCTGTGGAGCTGGGTTCCATAACCGTCTGCAAAAGGTCCAAGGAAATTGTCACGACCCGACCCGACGGGCCGCGATTAACGTCCTAATTGGACGTCATTACTGACCTGTCACTCTTAATCCATTTAATACAGATGTCTACATAAATTTCGGCAACACAACGCTGCTTTTACAACATATCCCTAAAAACGGGCGAGCCGACAAGGCTGCCAAAACAACAACAAGACAACAATCATAATAGGATAGCCGACTAGGCTGCCACCAACCACATCACGCGCACGAATGCATATGTCAAAATACACAAGCCGGCAAGGCTGCTACTAAATAACGACATCAAAACCCAAAACAAAGTACAAACATCCAACCCACAACTGTCTACAGACCTCTAAGAGAGTAATACTGACATATGACGGGACAGGACCCCGTCGTGCCCAAAATATGCATAAGTCTGAAAAATAAAGGTCTGTACCAAAAATAGCTGGCTCCGGAACAAAGGAGCTCTCCAACTGCTGTACAGAAATTCTAGACTGGCGGGTCACCTATCTGAACACCTGAACCTGCGGGCATGAACGCAGCCTCGAAGAAGTCGATCTGAGATAATGTCTTGAGTATGTAAAACATAAAATCAGAAATCAATAACAATCGTACTGGTAAAACAGAGTCATCAAACCGCTATAAACTGAGAATCATGCGAAAAGCATATCATGTATCTTGAATCATAAAACATCGTGTTTGCTCGTATGCGTATATAAAATCAGATAACATGTCTCGACCTCTACGGAGGACTCGATGGAATCAGATTCTGGCGTGTAACATGTCTCTACTTGGGAGGGACTCGATGTAATCTGTATATATATAACGTGTCTCGGCCCTCTAGTGAGGGACTCGATGAATGATGCATGGCTGTGCACGAACATGATCTGACCCGGGACTCAGTGGAATGAAATAGTAACACTTAGCACGAGTAGATATCATGAGCAACTGTATGCAGCTAAAATCATTTTGTGACACTCAATAACATTACTACCATAAACTTTGTTACTGAATCATAATCATTAGTAAATAATCATTTTAAAACTGAACTGGTAGGAGTTAAGTACGTCCGCCGTACTTTACTAAAAGTCATGCCAAAAGAAAAAAGGAAAGGTCTTACATACCTCTTAGGCGAACTAATCAACTCAATATTAGGGCATGCCTCGTCTAGTACTTCAACATATAATAATAATAATAAGACCATTAATTCTAGAACTCCTAACGTAAGTCATTTGAATAACGACTTCCTTAATTCTATAAAAATTTGGGCAGCATTTCCTCTGTTTATGTGCGTATCCACAATTAACCAACAATCCAAATCAACCCGCAATTCAAATCAACCAATAATTTAAATCAACCAACAATCCAACCATTTCAATATGTAATCTAACTAGGCTCCATATACCGCATATACGTCGTCATATAACCCCTTTCTCGTTACTTATGAAAGACAATAATTTAAATAATCAAGGTGATTATCGTACCTATTTACCATATTCATTCAATACTTAAAATGTTACGACAATATCTAAAAAGATTTCATAATTCCTTTCTTGATTTCTTAAATTCATTTCGTTTCGCGTCACCTTATATAACTAATTACATCACCAAGTACCAATGCTTCTTTCAATTCTTAACACACAATAAGTGACGATGTCAATAATAGCAACAACGATTATATGGCACCAAAATAGCCAGTAAAGGGTCGCACAATGTCCGAAGTTATTCATGAGTTTTAGGTCATTTAACATGCAACCATTTACTCTTTCCTTAATAAATAATCCAACTTATTTTCCAAAAACTCCATATAATGAACACATCTTAAATCTTCACAAGTTATTCCATTTTTAACACGCAATTAGTAATGGAATTTACAACACAACATACAAATCCAACGCATGCCAAAAATAATCCTATTTCGGTTCAACATCCAAATTCCATATGCATTGTCTAAATTCAAGATTTCTTCATAACACAAGTCCATTACCTCAACTACAACAATATGAAACTTTGATTATAGCATAGAAAGAAAAAATTTCATACCTTAATTTAATCCTCAAAACAGTCCCGATTTTTAGCCACTGCTTCGTCAGCTGAACTTGTAACGTCGATAACTCTCTACTCCAGTGTCCTATCGACGAGAGGTTTGTTGAGTTGGAAACTAGACTCGACGAAATTCATTTTAGGCTTTTGAAACACCTAAAAAATCCTAATATACTAGGAGATATACCCCTCCAAAGTTGACTAAAAATCTGCCAGCAATCCCGATTTTCTGCCCAGTTTTTATCCAATTTTTGACTTCTAATTCTTCACTTCTTCAACTCCAAATTGACATGCAACAATCTATAATGTTTCCTCCATCATTCCTTATGTTTTCTCCCCAAGATTTTCGTCAAAAACGTAGATTTTTAATGGTCTAAAAACTGCCCAGCAATGGCTCGATTTAGCCACTGTTTTGGTGTTGATTTTCTTCATTTTTTTGGTGCATAATGTAGTCTAAGAAGAGGAGATAAAAACCCTAAATTTTGCTATGGTAATGGAGGAGAATTCAGCCAAGGGAGGGGAGAAGAGGGTGAGGGAGAGGTTTTTGATTTTTGAAGTGAAGAAGATGAGTTTTAATAGGTTTATAATTAAAATCTGAAAATTTAATTATACACTTTGGTCTCCTGAATATTACACTTTGGTCCCAAGTTTCCCCAATTAATAAACCTTAATCCCACTCCTTTTAATCTTAACTCTCATTTCCTTTTAAATTCCCAAGAATTTCCAATACGTCTCGTATTCTCGTCGTCGTAACTTATATACATTACTAATCCATAACGGAATATGTATATACATAAACTACTATTATTAAAGAAATTTCCGATGTCACACTCGTCGTTACCAAAAATCTTTCCGGAATCACATCCTTAAGTATACTAATTTCCGTATTAACATATATATAAACATACTTAATAACCAATATTCGTATCATATTCCCTTAATTACATTCTTAATTATCGCCTTAAAACCACGAGGTGAAACATTCTTCCCCCCTTAGAAACATTCGTCCTCGAATGTTCATTACAAGTCTTATGCGAAAAAAATAATTTCGGCAGAGTCTCCTTTATAACTATGTCTATCCACCTGTATCCAGCAAACCAACAGATGCCTCACAGGGCCACAATATAACACACATGCAATTCACCAATTCAAAATAGTTAAGTAAGGAACCAAGTTACCTGTGAATATTCAACTGAATCTTATGTAATACCTTAAAAAAAAGTTAAAGAGCCTCCATGCAATACTATATTCCTTCATTTTCAAATTTGCCACAATATCCTGGTACTACCTTGTACATCTGCTTCAATTTATAATGGTATTTAATGTTTCCCCCAAATCTGTACTGCATGCTTAACATGACGACAATTCATGTGTATACCCGCTGCATTGTTAACATAGCTCCATATAGATTTGACAACTCCCTTGTATGAAATAAGGATCTCTCATTCCTTGATGTAAGACATTATATCAGCAGCATCTTGATACTATAATAATTCCAATATTATACAACACTTTATCCACTGGAATGTTAGATTTCACATCGTCCATAGAAAGAAATATACCTTGAATGACATTCTTTTAACCCACATTTACCTATATACCTCAGAAGGATAAGATTTTTATCTCAATAAATCTCATACACTTGACACAGTAAATTTACTAGAACTTGTCATTATCCACCAAAGATTATCCACAGGGTATATACCAAGAATGTAGTGACATGTGATACAATGTCATCTGGCAGATACTTCTCTAGCCTTGACAAACCTCATCAATCCCCACGTAGCAGTTCTTTGACCTCTTCCACTCTTTTTTGGAAACTCTGATAGTATTACATCGTGTAATGTTACCAATTTGGTACGATTATCAATTCAACCACTCTTTGTTTTCCCACCAAATTCCTTGTTTAATGTTATCCTTTACCTCAACACCCATCTCCAAGGCCTGAGAATCATCTTCCCGTTGCACATATTGAGGGTAATGCTTCAAAGTACATGTTTCCTAGAAAGTTAACCCATAGAGAGTTGATGGTCTTAGATTTCCATCATAGCTTTTTACACAATGCATTTAATATATCCAAAATGAGGTCTGAATCCCAATCCACGATCATCCTTAGGCAAGTACATTTTAACCATGTAAACCAATGCTTAGCCTTAACATCATCCTTACTATACACCAGAAGAAAATTATAACTATTTGTACGTATATCTTTGATCACACATTTTGCAAGTCTTAGCAGGTAGTATGCGTATAGGCACACTTGTGACACACTAGTAATCAACACTGTTTTACCTCATGGTGACAACAATTTTTCTTCTCAAGCCTGTAACTTGTCTTTAATCTTCTTAATTAATTCAGCATAGTCTATCTTCCTCTTTCTAACATGAAATACTGGATATCCTAAATACATGAATGAAAATGTTGGGAAACCAGTAATACCTTTTTCTTGCTGAATCAAGTTACTAGGAGTCTTAGCATGCATATAAACAGAACGCTCCTTTTATTGATCAAATGGCCAGAAACTTCTTCATACTCTTTCGAAGTCTGCCTTAACTCTTTGTAAAATCATTCTATTTGCTTCTGTTGGAAATTCTTCAAAACTCCTCTTTAAATCTAACAATATCCTCCCTAAAACTTAGTTTCTTAAAAATATCTCCAAAAGTTTCCTTACTCCATAATAATAGGGCAGTCTTGACATTCTTCAGTTTCGGTATAAAAGAAACGAAATCATCTTAAAAGTAAAGTCATTATCGGCACCTTTTATTCCACTACTTAAAAAGACTCCCTTTAAATTCAATTTCAAACATTTCACATGAATTGGTACAAACTGCAAAAATCCTCACGCTCCGCAGGATATATATGAAGATCGTCTATTGTCTCCCTTCCATTTATAATAACATTGAAATCCCCACTAACTAGCCAAGGATCCCTCATATCATCGACAATTTAGTATAAACTATCCCAGAGACAATCTTCCCAATGCATCACTCTTTGCATATACCATAGTATATCTACCTAGTTCATGTAACTCCTTCACCAGTGAGTCCTTAAGTTTGTCATGTTAATCATCCTTCATATTATTTCTGATTAAGTTTCTCTGCTGATCAATATATTTAGGATAGACATATCCGCTTCCACTGTCTTGTTCTACTCCACATTGGACATCATTGTCCCATCTTCCTTTAATATCATTGCGTTACTATTATTAGAGTTGTTACCATTGGTACACACCTCCTGACTCTTGTCAACATTTCACTCCTCATTAACTTTTGCTGCTACAAAAGCTCCTTCAACCTGTTTTTTAGTAGTAAGAGTTGTTTTTGATTCTTCTATCAATTGTGGGTCCTTAATGAGCTGTTTTACTTCTACCATCTTACCATCATCATCTTCCTTATTCTATTTATTATCATATTCTTCCCCAGTATCTCTTTGTTCCTCCTTATTTACATTATTACCGTTTGTCTCCTCAAGTGACATTTGTTTTATCCTTTCGTTAGACTTACTAACTCAGTGGTGTCTTTGGCTGCGTCAACATTTGTCACTTTGGCTACATCCCACTGAATATCTATTATCACTTCGTTGAATTCATCTATATCTTTGTACCTCTCTTATCTGTCTTCCATCCTTCGATTATGGTCTGTAGAAATTCAGGATTCAACCTTCACCTATTAAAGTATCTGAATTTATACTAAGTCTTTATGCCTACTTCTCATCCAATTAACCCAAGAGAATGTTCATATAGACCTGGTTTCTTGAAAACACCTTAGAAACATGTAGGTTATCAACTCATTCTTGATTAGTAAGTGTTGCTATACACCTTGCATGCCACTCATTTCACCATAATCTGCTACATACTGCTTAAAACCCCTTACACAAATTAAGCGAGGTATTATGAGTTTCTTCTATCTTTTAACCTTTGGTTCCACTAGACCAAATAGCCTCATCTTAGCATTCTGCGTGAAATAATGCGTTGAAACTGTGCACAAATACATACCTCGATTACCAATCCTTCAAATAACTTCTTAACTGAAAATATGAACTCCAAAGGTTACAATATTTAAAGTGCTTGACACAACTATACACTAATAGGATGCTCATCATTCCCAAGTTCTAAGTCATTTGCGAAAGAAACTCAATTAATCCATATGTCCAATACTTCCCAGCATTCGGTCCAAAATAAGAAAATGCTTTCATTCTTATATTAATCTTATTATTCCGGAAGTAATAACCTCTTTTTATTCTTACCTGAGAACAAATGTTCTTTTGCATTTTCCTACCTCCACATAGTCCAGCAACATGGTATATCATAAAATCGTCATAGATTCTAACAATTAGAGCTCAACATTTAATTAAAGGTATGAAGGAGAAAATAGTAGATAAGCTTCATTTTCTATCTTTGGAAGGAAAAATTCAATCTCCATAACTATAGAGCAGATAACGTAGCATAACGGAATACCAATTCGTAAGATAGAGACTACTGCAATTCATTTCACAAGTCGACACCTCATTCATGGTCTGGAAGGGATCTCCTCACTACTCGTAATTGTAAGCAAATCCACTTCTTTTAACACTTATTCACTTATTTCTTACTTGTCGTACTTTTCATAATTTCAACATATTCTAGTATACATACGTAACCTCGGACATTGCTCCTGGTCCCAATCCTTGACGATACCATCCCTTATTCAGTATATAGAAGATTCTGAAGAGTTTCCTTACCTGACGTGGACCTAGTACCTCCAAACCTGGTCATCATACTTCTACTTAAACTCTTTCACTTCCCTTATGGCTTGACGCACCAAGTCAAGTCCGATTTACTCTGATTTTCCCCTTCCGAGCCACTGTCGCTGTCTTTTGGAACATAACTGCAACCACAATAATTATTAGAAAGAGGGGGGTTATCCTAATGACATAGCTCTATTGCACGATCTACGAGATGAAAGAGTAGAAACCAATCCTAAATGTCCGGCAGCCTCCTGCGTATAAGTATGGTGCACAACATACCCATACACACGACTCTACTAGACACGGTTTGTAGACATTTCGAGGACTAACTGCTCTGATACCACTTCTGTCACGACCCGACCCGACGGGCCGCGATTAACGTCCTAATTGGACGTCATTACTGACCTGTCACTCTTAATCCATTTAATACAGATGTCTACATAAATTTCGGCAGCACAACGCTGCTTTTACAACATATCCCTAAAACGGGCGAGCCGACAAGGTCGCTAAAACAACAACAAGACAATACATAATAGGCTACCGACTAGCCGCCACCAACCACATCACGCCGCACGAACGCATAAGTCAAAATACACGCCGGCAAGGCCGCTACTAAATAACGACATCAAAACCCAAAACAAAGTACAAACATCCAACCCACAATCGCTTCATGCACTCTAAGAGAGTAATATCGACATATGACGACGACAGACTCGTCGTGCCCAAAATATGCATAAGTCTCAAAATAAAGGTATGTACCAAAAATAGCCGGCTCCGAACAAAGGAGCTCTCCAATCACTGCAGTAAATCCTAGATCAAGTGTCACCTATTCAACACTGAACTGCGAGCATGAACGCAGCTTCGAGGAAGGGGTCCGATGAGATAATGTCTCGAGTATGTAAAACATAAAATATCAGAAATCAATAACAATCGTACTCAAGTAAAACAGAGAGTCATCAAACCGCTATAAAACTGAGAATCATGTTCAAAAGCATATCATGTATATCGAATCATAAAACATCGTGTTCATGTCAGATATAAAATCAGATAACATGTCTCTACTTCTATGGAGGACTCGATGGAATCAGATTCGCGTGTAACATGTCTCTACTCTGGGCGAGGGACTCGATGTAATCAGATATATATAACGTGTCTCGCCTCTGAGCAGGACTCGATGAATGATGCATGACTGTGCACGAACATGATCTGGCCCTGGACTCAATGGAATGAAATAGTAACACTTAGCACGAGTAGATATCATGAGCAACTGTATGCAGCTAAAATCATTTTGTGACTCTCAATAACATTACTACCATAAACTCTGTTACTGAATCATAATCATTAGTAAATAATCATTTTAAAACTGAACTGGTAGGAGTTAAGTACGTCCGCCGTACTTTACTAAATGTCATGCCAAAAGAAAGAAGGAAAGGTCTTACATACCTCTTAGGCGAACTAATCAACTCAATATTAGGGCATGCCTCGTCTAGTACTTCAGCCTATAATAATAATAATAAGACCATTAATTCTAGAACTCCTAATGTAAGTCATTTGAATAACGGCTTCCTTAATTCTATAAAAATTTGGGCAGCATTTCCTCTGTTTATGTGTGTATCCACAATTAACCAACAATCCAAATCAACCCGCAATTCAAATCAACCAATAATTTAAATCAACCAACAATCCAACCATTTCAATATGTAATCTAACTAGGCTCCATATACCGCATATACGCCGTCATATAACCCCTTTCTCGTTACTTATGAAAGACAATAATTTAAATCATCAAGATGATTATCGTACCTATTTACCATATTCATTCAATACTAAAAATGTTACGACAATGTCTAAAAAGATTTCATAATTCCTTTCTTGGTTTCTTAAATCCATTTCGTTTCGCGTCACCTTATATAACTAATTACATCACCAAGTACCAATGCTTCTTTCAATTCTTAACACACAATTAGTGACGATGTCAATAATAGAAACAACGATTATATGGCACCAAAACAGCCAGTAAAGGGTCGCACAATGTCCGAAGTTATTCATGAGTTTTAGGTCATTTAACATGCAACCATTTACTCTTTCCTTAATAAATAATCCAACTTATTTTCCAACAACTCCATATAATGAACAAATCTTAAATCTTCACAAGTTATTCCATTTTTAACACGCAATTAGTAATGCAATTTACAACACAACATACAAATCCAACGCATGCCAAAAATAATCCAATTTCGGTTCAACATCCAAATTCCATATGCATTGTCTAAATTCAAGATTTCTTCATAACACAAGTCCATTACTTCAACTACAACAATATGCAACTTTGATTATAGCATAGAAAGAAGAATTTTCATACCTTAATTTAATCCTCAAAACAGTCCCGATTTTTAGCCACTGCTTCGTCAGCTGAACTTGTAACGTCGATAACTCTCTACTCTAGTGTCCTATCGACGAGAGGTTTGTTGAGTTGAAAACTAGACTCGACGAACTTCATTTTAGGCTTTTGAAACACCTAAAAACTCCTAATATACTAGGAGATATACCCCTCCAAAGTTGACTAAAAATCTGCCAGCAATCCCAATTTTCTGCCCAGTTTTTCTCCAATTTTTGACTTCTAATTTTTCACTTCTTTAACTCCAAATTGACATGCAACAATCTATAATGTTTCCTCCATCATTCCTTATGTTTTCTCCCCAAGATTTTCGTCAAAAACGTAGATTTTTAATGGTCTAAAAACTGCCCAGCAATGGCTCAATTTAGCCACTGTTTTGGTGTTGTTTTTCTTCATTTTTTTGGTGCATAATGTAGTCTAAGAAGAGGAGATAAAAACCCTAAATTTTGCTATGGTAATGGAGGAGAATTCGGCCAAGGGAGGGGAGAAGAGGGTGAGGGAGAGGTTTTTGATTTTTGAAGTGAAGAAGATGAGTTTTAATAGGTTTATAATTAAAATCTGAAAATTTAATAATACACTTTGGTCTCCTGAATATTACACTTTGGTCCCAAGTTTCCCCAATTAATAAACCTTAATCTCACTCCTTTTAATCTTAACTCCCATTTCCTTTTAAATTCCCAAGAATTTCCAATACGTCTCGTATTCTCGTCGTCGTAACTTATATACATTACTAATCCATAACGGAATATGTATATACATATACTACTATTATTAAAGAAATTTCCGACGTCACACTCGTCGTTACCAAAAATCTTTCCGGAATCACATCCTTAAGTATACTAATTTCCGTATTAACATATATATAAATATACTTAATAACCAATATTCGTATCATATTCCCTTAATTACATTCTTAATTATCGCCTTAAAACCACGAGGTGTAACAGAAATAGTGGCATAAATCCACTGAAGAACCTTGGAATGAAGCATGTCCCATAATTCTGGGTCTGCTTCTTTAGTGAGCACAATAGATGTAGTCGTCTTATCACCCTTCTTCAAAGGAGGTGGAGAGATGATGTGGTGAAGAACTTTATGTGCTTTAACATGAATCTTAAATAACTCCGCACACGTCCCATATTGGACGTTTTCAAGATCAAGAACAATAGGGATGATGCTCTTGATGTTAGAAACTGAGAGGGCAGGATGAAAATTGTTCTTATCAGCCATAGGGAATAGAACAACAAGATCCGGAGAAGGAAATTTGGGAGAGAGGATTTTGGAAGAGAAGATACTCGGTTTTGTTAAAAAAGAAGAACACAAAAATCGAGAATTTGGGGATCCAAAAATCCGAAAAAAGAAGAATTTTGAGGAGCGGAAGCGAGGTAAAGAGAACCTAGACTCTTGATACCATGAAAGAATTAATCCTCTTGATTATTTTTATTAATGAAAGACATATATATATAAGTTACAAGGAATATCCTCTTCCTATTCTACCTAAGAATTTCTATTCTATAAGAATACTAACTTTACAATTATGATAATATTACACTACTAATTAAGGTAAAATTCTAAGTCTAATATTTACCAAATTATAAGGAAAGGGCAAGGGCTCCACAATACAATTTGGACGTGTATTGTGCTGTTTAACAGAGATGATTTGTTAACAACAAAGAATGATCTCAAAGTACAATATATGATAAAATAAACATATTTCTTATAGTAGCTAGAGGTGTATTTATGACCATTTTCCACTTATTTTTAATGAGTTTAACTTTGAAACGCTGATGACGCAAAGAATTTCCATGTTGTTTGATTACTTCAAAGTCAATACTATTTATACACTGATATACAGAAAATATTATAAGATCAAGTTATTCAAAAGGTTGTCTATTTGAAAATATTGTGCAGAGTGTATCTCTTTGGATGATATTTAGAGCCAAAGGGGAAGAACAAGAAAGGGCAGTGAAGGACAGCTTGAAAATGTTGAAAACCATAGAAGAGTATGCTTTTAAAAATCAGAATAATATATTTTTATTGGAGGAAATATTGGAATAGTGGATATAGCCTTTGGATGGATATGTCACTGGCTGAAAATTATAGAAGATGTTGGAGGTGTGAAGATGTTTGAAGAAAATTCATTGCCTAATTTACAAGATTGGATGAGAAAATTCAAAGTGAAAGTATATATGTCCTAGAAACAATCATTTTAGGAGCACATGTACTTGAACACATTCATATTATTAATAAGATTAATATATACTTGGCATTTGCAATTATTGAATTATTATTTGATTGTTTATATTATTCATTAATGTGCATCCCTTGAACTTACATTGTCATTAATAGTGTGTGAGATATTAATGATAGAGTGTAGTTCTTAAAATAGCCTAGACTAATGATCATTGAGAATGAGATATCAATGATATGTTATAAGTCGACATGTGGTCTGCATCACATTCTTAGAGAATGTAGTATATCTCACTTACTGCAAGCAATAGTTGCTAGTGATGGACACATGGATACTCTTAGAGGAGTATTGGCATACCCTGCTGATAAACTATTTGTTATACATGTCTAGAGTATTAACGCACGCGAGATAGAGGTCCTTAGACTTGAGGTCAATATCACCTTGTTTACGGAGTAATGCACTTTGATCCTGTCCTAAGCTCAAATGCCTTGTAGGTTGAGACGCGGCTTGTATTGGGTGCATTACGAAGTAGATTGAAGGTGGTGGTTGAGCCAAGAATAGGATTCATTCCTCGATTGGAATTTCGAGAGAACACTCAGCTTCTCAGAGATGTTAGGTCGACCAAGTCATTGGCCAATGCAAGAGACATATCTAGGATATGGTCTAGTTGTCGACTAATATAGATGAGATAAAGTGATCAAGCCATTTGGATAGACACTTGGCAAATCTTAAGCTTGATCGAGTGTGTCGCGAATGAAAAGGAATTTATCATCTCACATAGAGGTTTGTTTACTTGAGTCTTGTAAACGTACTTCACATATTGGGTCCACACGCCGCTAAGAGTTCCGTGTGAACCTTGATTTGGTCAAGTGCCGATGTGTGAAGGCCTAAAGGGTCACACTAAGTCGATTGTCTTTTCGGTCTAAGGGTATATTGAGAGAATGTAAAATATCGGATTTTGAATCAAGATATTTTATTTTATAATAAATTATGGGATAATTTTCATTTGATGAAAATTAATTAATTAAGTTAAAATTAAGTCTTGGATTTAATTAGAACTAAAACGTGCAGAAAATAAATAAAGGAATCAAGATAACAAAGGCCCAGCCGATCGCCCATCGCAATTTGGATTTGGGTCAGGTTTTGAAGCCTGATCCAAATCTGATTAGGTTTAGGGTTTCCTCACTATATATTTGGCACTTAACCCATAATTTCAGTAGAACACATTTTTCCACTTTCTGAACTTAGAGTTCAGGAAATAAATTCTCTCAAACCTCTGCCAAGATTTCCTAGCTTTTTTGGGCAAAGGAATATACTGAAGCAAGGCTTGCACCCGGATTGACAATCGCGTGCGCACCTTTTAGTAGAGACTGCATTAAAAGCATAAACTGTAAGTTTTCATGTTTTTGCAGATTTGAATTATCGCATAATCATACCAGACGATCTTTGTTGGAGCAAGTAAGTAAACAAAATTTTAAACTTCCGCTGTGCCTTACTTGTGTGTTTTACATCCAACAAATTCCTACAGTGGTATCAGAGTCAGGGCTGGTTTAATGATTATACGATAATCTTTAATAACAATATGTGGGAAATTAATTGTTTTGATTTAGAATTGATTTTCGGAATTTTTAAAAAAAAAAAAAATCGTAACAGTCAGCCATCGTTCGACGTGAATAAGACTGCCATCGTTCGACGTGAACAAGTCGCGCATCGCTCCTACGGAATAAAGGCAGATTAAAAAAAAAAAAAAAAAAATTTTTTTTTGGGCAGTGAACAATAAAAAAAAAAAAAAAAAATTTTTTTAGGTCGCCGGAAACCGCCGACGGCGGGACGGTTTCCGGCCACCACGGGCGACGAAATCAGAAAGTAATAATACCACCGTGTTCGTCTCGACGAGAGGAATCTAATGGTGGTAGTGTTACATGGCAACGATGACCGGAAAAGGAACACCACCGACGGTTTTAGAATCCGCCGGCGGCGTCCCAGATTCCGGCCACCGTGGGCCACCAAATCGGTGGTGAAAACCACCGGTGAGTTCGTCCCGACGTGTGCCATCGCTTGGTGTGTTTTAATTCCGTCAATTTCGCCCCGAAATCTGAATCCCAAATTTGATTTGGAGTTGGATTTGATTTTGAAAATTTGAAATAGTGTAAGGACCTTTTTGCAATTAAAATTAGGGTTTTTAAATTGTAGATTGGTCCTCTAACAAATCTGAAAATATTTTAAGTTCTGAAAATTACAAATTAGTCCCTGAGATATTTTCTGAAATTTTAAAAGTTTTAAAATCAGCAGATTCACCCTGGTCAATCAGAAATTTCAGAAAAGCTTATTTGGTCCCTGGGTAAATCTGTAAATATTTTAAGGTTCTGAAAATTGCAGAAATACCCCTGAAAATTAAATTTTAATTTCTGAATTGTTAAGGGACTGTTTGGATGAGCTATAAATTCCGAAAATTGAAAATTGAGTTTAAATTTTGAATTTAAATATTTCCTAAATTGAAACAAAATTAATTAACCCACAATTATTGTTATTTAGCATATTATTTGATAATGTGTGCACAAATTAATTGTTTCTCCTAATTGTTTAATTGATTGTCATTTAAATAATTAGAACAAGAGTCCGCAATTATTGTCTGGGTAGGCGGCGCCCAGTAATTGTTTACTTTCAATGACCGCTATAATTGTCTGGGTAGACGGCGCCCAGTATATGATTAAAACCATCTTATATCATGCCTATTGGGTTTGATGGTTTCTCATCTAAATGTGTTTAGAAATTGCATGATAGGATTTCATATGATGTATGATATAATAGTTGATCTTGGTCATAACCCTGAATTAAAATGTTCCCCAAATTTAATACAAGTCTCATTTAAAATGAACGCGTCGTCTGTTATAATTGATTGTGGTGCAAAATCCTTTTCGGCGAGATGAGTATTTATGCCCCAAAGATTTGCTCTAAGTCTACGAGACTCGACTTTTC
Organism: Przewalskia tangutica; assembly: GCA_029844215.1. Taxonomy (NCBI): domain Eukaryota; kingdom Viridiplantae; phylum Streptophyta; class Magnoliopsida; order Solanales; family Solanaceae; genus Przewalskia; species Przewalskia tangutica. The sequence continues at coordinate 7,077,136 of CM056740.1, read as the reverse complement.
ATAGATGCATATAAATGTCAGTAGAGTGATAAACCTTCGTGAGTATTTACACCCCAGTGTTTGCTTGATGAAGGCTAAGCCCACTTAGATACATAATTGCGCCACATAACTGGTTGACTACAGTCGTCTCGCACCCCAAAGTCGGACAACCGAGGACGCAGATCGAATTGTTTAGAACATCTTGGTCAACCAAGAGTTGCAAATTGTTTGCAATTGGTTTGTAGACCTACCAGATCGTGTTGTTGAAGTTATCACCAAAGAAACGCGAGACAACATGAGTTTGGATCTTGGCCCATTATGACCGTATTTGATATGAGTCCAGATTCTTACGGGTCAAAGAGTATGTTAAAATAGTGAGAGCTAATTAAACTAAAGACCATGTTAGTTAGTTAGTTAATGAATGTGTTCAATAGAAATTATATTAAAGTATTAATTTCAAGTCTATCTTTTCTTCAGTTACAATGTCGAATCTATCACTTAAAATGTTGGTTGAAACGAACAAGTTGAATGGAGCCAATTTTCCCGATCGTTAAGAAATCCGCTTGGTAACGCGATTAGAAAAGATTGAGTATGTATTGATACACCACTCCCTACAGCCCCGCCAAGATTCTCAAGAGTATGCTCGCTTGACAAAGCACCATCGTAAATATCTTGATGACGTTGCAAAGACAATGTGTTATGCTATCTTCTATGACTTCAGAGTTACAAAGACAAAGATGAAAATACGGGCCCCAACGAGATGCTAGAACACTCAAGAGTCTCTATGACTCACGCCTCGCATAATGGAGTATGAACCGCTGAGAGATCCTTTTAAGTGTAAGCTAAACGGCGGTCAAGTGTCACAACATGTTTTGAAGATGATCGATTAATTGAGAGGTTGGCTTCGATCGAACGGTTCGCCGTGAATGTTTCGTTAATCTAATCTTGAACTCGCCTCGGTTTCTTTGAGAACTTCATTGTGAATTACAACATGAATGGAACGAAAGCAAGTCTCCCGAACTTCATAATATGTCAAGACCTTCGAGTCGCCCACCTCCAAAGGTAAAGTCGTGCTCACGGTGGGCTCATCTAGCAAGTTCAAACCTAAGGGTAAGAATATGCAGAAGAAGAAGGGTAAGGCGGTTGCCGCCAAACCCACACTATGAAACCTAAAGGAGTTGTTCAAAGAAGGCCAAGATAGCCGATGTCCGCCTCAATTGTAAGAGAAAGGGACATTGGAAGAAGGATCGCATGCCCTGGGAGACAAGGCACAAGCTGTGCCCGCCGACAAGGTATGTTTGTTATTGAAATAAATATGTCTATAACTAATTCTCACCGCTGGGTATCGATACCGCCAGGCTCGCACATTTGTAATAATGTGCGCGGCTAATCGACCAGAAAGGTTGGACCTTGGGAAGTAGATCTACGCGCCGCAATGGAGCTAGAGTTGATGCAGTAACGCGTGGGACTTATAGACTAGATTTACCTTCGTGCTTTTGTTTAGAACTTAATAATTGTTATTTTGTCCCGCCTTTGACAAGAAATATTATTTCTATCCCTATGTTAGACATCGAGGGTTTTCTCACATATTACCAATAGAAACTATGTTTTGTCTTATAAAGGTTTTATTTGTGGAAATGCTCCATTGTGGATGGATTGAATGTTCTAAACTGTAGCCATGAAATTTTCAATATACAAAATAAAAGAGCTAAAATAAGTAATCAAAGAAATCCCACCTACTTATGGCATTGCAGACTTGGTCACATCAATGAATCAAGGATAGCAAGATTGAGAAAATTAGATTACTTAGAACCATTTGACTTAGAGTCATATGGTGATTGCGAATCTTGCTTAAGAGGAAAGATGACAACCAAATCACTTTCTGGGAAAGGAGTACGTGTCAAAGAGGTGCTTGAGTTAGTCCATACCGATGTATGTGGGCCTTTTCCAACTCAAGCTAAGGGAGGCTTTCTTTATTTCATCACTTTACGCACGATTTCTCAAGGTTTGGGCATGTGTATCTTATGAAGCATAAGTCCAAGCTTTTGAGAAATTCATGAGTACAAGTCGAAGTAGAGAAGCAACTTGAAACAAGTATTAAAACTCTTCGATCGATCGGCGAGTGAGTACTTAAGTAAATAATTTCTAGATTACTTGAAGCTTCATGGAGTCCATTCAGAATGGACACCTCCCGGAACACCACAAATGAATGGTGTTGCTGAGAGGAGAAATCGTACCTTATTAGATATGGTTAGATCCATGATGAGCTTCTCAGCTCTACCAACATACATATGGGGATATGCATTGCAAAGCTCAATCTACATTTTGAATAGAGTTCCATCAAAGTCAGTTGAGAAATCTCCATATGAGATATGGAATGGCAAGAAGCCAGCACTTAGACACATGCGACCCTGGGGGGGGCCTGCATATGTAAAGAAGTTGCTCACTGACAAATTGGAATCTAAAAGTGAGAAGTATTATTTTGTAGGGTATCCTAAGGAAATAAGAGGGTACTACTTCTATCTTCCTGAGGAACATAAAGTAATTGTTTCCAGAAATGCAACTTTCCTTGAAGAAGACTATGTCTACAAGGAACAGAGTTGCAACAAGATAGAACTTGAAGAAATTCAAGAAGTACAAAATAATGTAGAGAATGACCTCTTGTCAAATAACCTAGACAAGGATTCAGTGGGAGTATTTGATGATGATTGGGTACTTAGAGTACGCCCTTCAGCCAGTGGGAGTGTTGTGAGGGATACTGCAGAAATGCAAGACCCTCATGCACAACCAAGATGACATAATAGTTGTGCATCATCCTATTCAAAATGATATTCCTGAAAGTTCTCAAGGTGGTGGATTGTCCACACACAAACATCTTCTCAAAATCAAAATACAGCAGACACTGAAACGCAGAATGTTCAACTCAGAGACTACTAGGACTCATCGTGCACCTGAAAGACTTAATCTCCTTGTTGAAACACATAATGAGATAGATATTCCTGATGATGATGAGCCTACTACCTACAACGAAGCAATGTTAGACATTGATTCACAGAGATGGCAAGAAGCCATGAAATCCGAAATGGAGTCTATGTACATAAACCAAGTATGGAACTTGGTTGACTTGCCAACAGGGGTTAGACCCATAGGATGCAAATGGGTCTTCAAGAAGAAGATTGATGCATATGGCAAAATACAGACTTATAAAGCAAGATTGGTGGCTAAAGGTTATAATCAACGACCTGGGGTCGATTATGATGAAACTTTTTCGCCTGTTGCAAAGATTAAGTCCATTCGGATTTTGCTTGCTATAGCTGCATACTATGATTATCATATTTGGCAAATGGATGTTAAAACTGCCTTCCTCAATGGTAATCTAATTGAGGAGGTGTATATGATACAGCCAGAGGGTTTTACATCTAAGACTCAACCCAAAGCAGTATGCAAACTACAAAAGTCCATTTATGGACTTAAGCAAGCCTCAAGGAGTTGGAACATTTGTTTTGACAAAGCAATCAAATCGTTTGACTTTGTTAGAAGCAAGGAAGATCCGTGCGCTTATAGTAAACGCACAAATGAGAGCATTGTCTTCATTGTTATATATGTAGATGACATATTGATAATGGGAGACAATAAAACTCTCATGCAATCAGTCAAAGAATGGTTATCCAGAACCTTCATGATGAAGGACTTGGGTGAAGCTCGCTACATTCTTGGAATTAGAATCTACAGAGATAGACCTAATAGATTGTTGGGTCACACAAATCGTATACATAGACAAAGTGCTAAAACGCTTTCTATGAAAAATTCCAAGAAAGGGAATCTTCCTATGGGTCAAGGCATCAAGTTGTCAAGGAAGGATTGTCCTTCCACAGTTGCAGAACTTGAGCGCATGAAGAGAATCCCATATGCTTCAGCTATAGGATCAATCATGTATGCCATGACCTGTACAAGGCCAGATGTGGCCTATGACTTAGCATGACTTGCAAATTCCCAGAATCACGGGAGGAACATCGAAAGCCAAGAGTATTCTTAAGTATCTTAGACGAACTAAAGAATACTTCTTAGTCTATGGCGACAAGAAGAGCTAGTAGCTACTGGGTACACTGATGCTAGCTTTCAGACAGATCTTGATGACTTCAAATCTCAGTCTGGTTATGCCTTCATTTTAAATGGTGGAGTAGTTAGTTGGAAGAGTTCCAAGCAAGCTACAACTGCCGATTCGACAACAGAAGCCGAGTACATAGCTGGATCGGAAGCTGGTAAAGAAGCTGTCGCGATATCCGAGTTCTTAAAGGAATTAGGGGTTGTTCCAAGTACCAGTTGTCCAATAACGATTTATTGTGACAACACTGGTGCGATTGCTCAAGCTAAGGAACCAAGATCAACGAATAGAAACAAGCATGTACCAAGGAAATACCACATTCTCAGGGAGATGGTGGAGACAGAAGAAATAAAGATAGACTATATTCCCACCGAAAATAATCTAGCAGACCCATTTACTAAACCATTAAGCTTGGTCAAGCATAATGGTCATTTCAAAATATGGGCATTAGATACATCGTGATCGCTCTAGGCCAAGTGGGAGATTGAAAGTATATATGTCCTAGAAACAATCATTTTAGAGCACATGTACTTGAACACATTCATATTATTAATAAGATTAATATATACTGCATTTGCAATTATTGAATTATTATTTGATTGTTTATATTATTCATTAATGTGCATCCTTGAACTTACATTGTCATTAATAGTGTGTGAGATATTAATGATAGAGTGTAGTTCTTAAAATAGCCTAGACTAATGATCATCGAGAATGAGATATCAATGATATGTTATAAGTCCATACGCTGTCCGTGATCACATTCTGTAGAATGTAGTATATCTCACTTCATCGCAAGCAATAGTTGCTAGTGATGGACACATGGATACTCTTATGAGTATTGGCATACCCTGCCGATAAACTATTTGTTATACATGTCTAGAGTATTATCAAAGACGGAGATGTAGAGGTCCTTAGACTTGAGGTCAATATCACCTTGTTTACGAGTAATGCACTTTGATCCCGCCCTAAGCTCAAATGCCTTGCAGGTTGAGACGCCGCTTGTATTGGGTGCATTACAAGTAGATCAAGGTGGTGGTTGAGCCAAGAATAGGATTCATTCCTCGATTGAATTTCGAGAGAACACTCACCTTCTCGGAGATGTTAGCGACCAAGTCATTGGCCAACGCAAGAGACATATCTAGGATATGGTCTAGTTGTCGACTAATATAGATGAGATAAAGTGATCGCCATTTGGATAGACACTTGGCAAATTTTAAGCTTGATCGAGTGTGTCGCGAATGAAAAGGAATTTATCATCTCACATGAGGTTTGTTTACTCGAGTCTTGTAAACGCATTTCACATATCGGGTCCGCCACCCGCGCCGTCTCAGAGTTCCGTGTGAACCTTGATTTGGTCAAGTTCCGATGTGAAGGCCTAAAGCGGTCACACTAAGTCGATTGTCTTTTCGGCCTAAGGGTATATTGAGAGAATGTAAAATATCGGATTTTGAATCAAGATATTTTAGTTTATAATAAATTATGGGATAATTTTCATTTGATGAACATTAATTAATTAAGTTAAAATTAAGTCTTGGATTTAATTAGAAATAAATCGTGCATAACATAAATAAAGGAATCGATAACAAATGGGGCCCATCGATCGCCCATCAGCATTTGGATTTGGGTCGTTTTGAAGCCCGATCCAAATCGATTAGGTTTAGTGGTTTCTCACTATATATTTGGCACTTAACCCATAATTTCAAGAGAACACATTTTTCCACTTTCTGAACTTAGAGTTCAGGAAATAAATTCTCTCAAACCTCTGCCAAGATTTCCTAGCTTTCTTGGGCAAAGGAATATACTGAAGCAAGGCTTGCACCCGGATTGACAATCGCGTGCGTACCTTTTAGTAGAGACTGCATTAAAAGCATAAACTGTAAGTTTTCATGTTTTTGCAGATTTGAATTATCGCATAATCATACCAGACGATCTTTTTTGGAGCAAGTAAGTAAACAAAATTTTAAACTTCCGCTGTGCCTTACTTGTGTGTTTTACATCCAACAAATCCCTACACAAAGATGTGCCTTTGATAAAAGAAAGTCTTCCTGATCAACAAAAAATGTTTTTGCCTTTTAAACTTACAAGAGAAATGTTGATAGCACCTGGACACTACAACAAATCGCTTCAAAGAAGGCGATTGATTTATACCAACACGGGCGACAAAAAAATATTCTAGTAGCTAGTTAGAACAATATCGCCCTTTTTAATTTCACCAAAAACGGCGACAAAAAAATGTTGATAGCACCTTGAGTTTGTTCAATAAAATAGATAAAAATAACTAAAGGAGCTTGCTCGCGTTATCGGTTTTAAGTTTAGGTAAGACAGAGAAAAGTTGTGGTCGGCTGCGAGCCAACATTAAATTACCTAAATTTATGTTCATCTCAATTTATTTGGAATTGAGAAGTAATTGTTATATGTGTGTGTATGAGTATGTTTTCTTCTTGTAATAAGAGTTTTGATATTTTTTGAGTTTAAGGTATGTGTATTGACTGTATACATTTTTAGACCATGCACTATTGCTGTGTGCATGCGTTTCAAAAAGTGACATATTTTTTTTATTATGAATATGCTTGATCACTATCATATATTTTTGTGTATTCACACAACCAAATAAAGAATTTTTGTGTATTCACACAATGAAATTAATAAATTTCCTATATTTAATAAATGAATTCATTTTTCCTATATGATAATAAAAAGTTTTGCTTAATGTACAAGACACAGCTAGACCATTTGGTTAAGAAACTACCTATATTACAAAAATATTCAATAACGTTGCACATTGTCAGCCGATCTCTGTTTAATTTAGCTAATAAATCTATAGTTAAGAATTAATTCAACAAATATAAAGGTTGCGCGCAAATAATTATTAATTAATGGAAATTCATTAATTATTCAATTTTTATTGACTATTAACTTTTTATATAGGATCTTTATATTGACTATTGATTTTATATATTATACTAGTACTAGTATAGTAGTATAAAATGAATTCAACAAGTTTCCTATTATTACAAAATGAATTTATAGTTCAAACGATAATTCAAGTTAAATGCTAGAAGTATTTGCTTACCCAATTATTTCATATTTCAGCTGCAAGATGCTTTTTAATGTTCCTGAAGGACAGGATTTACAACATGCGTGAAGCATGGTATACAAATCGATTTCAAATGCAATAATCTTTGGAAAAAAGAGATAAGCAAATGATCAAATTGATCATAATAAGGAGGCAATGTGCTCTTGAAGAGCTTACGACATAACACTTCATAAAACCTCATACGAGGTTCAGGTACCTAGAAAAAAAAAGTGATAAGATCTCAGCAAGCTGTGTCTAATTTCAAACCGATACAAAATGATATCTCGTCGACGATATCTTTGATACAATATAGTGCGCAATATTGTATAATATTATGAGGATCTGAATTATACGTCTCTTAAAGCAAATTGATGTAGAAATAATTACCAAGTAGATACATCTTGGTAAATTTATCGACTAAGAAATTCCGACATCAGAAGATGTCATGTAAATTAAATACTAAATGAAAATTGTCTCAGCCTATATGACTTACATGACAAAGTTTATATGATTTTTTTTGAAGGATTCAAAATGCCTGAAACATATACAAGTTACTGAAAAACTTGTTTCTAATCCTTAAATAGATTAAATGAACTAAGGTTATGCAACATGTATTGCTCAATTTAAGGGAGAATTCATAAAAGGAGACGAGACAAAACACATTTCACCAACGTTGTTCTTCACACACTAGCTCCAAAAGAATGCTGATATCAACGTGCAACAGATTCATTCAAGTGATAATATGTCAGATTTGTTCACTAAGTCTCTGCAAACTGCAACTTTCGAGAATATGGTACACAAGATTGGAATGCGAAAACTCAAGCATTTGGCCTGAAGTTCTTTTTAGGGGGAGTTAATACATGTTGTACTCTTTTTTCCGTATAAGTTTTGTCCCACTGGGTTTTCCTTGTAAGGTTTTTAATGAGGCAACCAAAATATGTATTATAAGAAATGTGTACTTTTTTTCCTTCACTAGAGTTTTTTCCCACTGAATTTTTTTCTAGTAAGATTTTAACGAGACACATTATCTATGGACATCCAAGGGGGGTGTTATGAAATACATATCCTTTGTATGGATATCCATACACATTCTGGAGTAAATATACAATCATAATTAAGACATAAATGATAAGAGAATAGTAAAGCTAATTATCTTCCAATCTTATATTCTCTAATTAATATATTACATCCTACCATATATATCTACTTAATTGCAATATTCATTATTCATTAAATAATAATAATAATAATAATGAATGTATTCTATCATCATTATCTAACAAAGAAGTATAAATAGAGGTGTGTACGTACGTACTTGAGAAGGTAGAAAAAACCATTGAACTAAGAATATTTATTTCCATTCAATGAAAAAAATTAATGTTTCTTCCTTGTTCTTCGTTTTATCATTTTTGTTATTTGTACAACAAATGAATGCCAAAATTCATGTTCATATAATCGATGGTTTTGAAAACAACACTCCTATATTCAAATTTCATTGTGCATCCGGAGATAACGATCTTGGGTGGCATTATCCTACATATAAGGAAGCGATTTCACATTTTCGCTCAATCAAATCGTCTCCTTGAGACAGTTTTCTTTTGTCGTTTTTGGAGGGTTCAAAACTGTAGCCTTTGAGGTGTATAGAGATTCTGGAGCTTGTGGATCAGAAGGAGGAATTAAAACTGGACTATGTTTTTGGTTAGTAAAGGAAGATGGTTTCTATTTTTCCACTCAAGCCAATCCATTATCTCTCATTAAAAATATGGATGGTAAAATTAATTTGTTTGTTATCCACTTGTAGTTAATTTGTTTATGAATAAATAAAATTTATGTTATGCTCCACACTCTCTCTCTTCCTCATATACGTATGTGTGTATGTGCACATTGTTAATATAGGGAAAACCATACATCTTTGCAAGCATCTTGATACCTCACTCGATCTACTTGTTGAAAGTGAAACTATTTCCATCTTGATAAACATATGATTTAAGTTCATTCATTTTTGCTTGAACTAATCTTCAGTCATGTGTGGCTGAAATCAAACTTTTTTTTTTGCATTTCAATCATTTTTACTTGAACTTAAATATCCGAACTTCAATCTTTATATAGGATCTTTATATTGACTATGGACTTTATGTTATGAAATACATATACATTGTATGGATATCTATTTGGGCATTTAATATTTGTAACTTCCATTGAGTGGTTTCATCCTATAAATTGGGATGTATTCACCTTTGAAGAGACCAACATACACTTGAAATAAGAAGAAAGTCTCCACCTCCTCTCAACTTCTTTGTCTACATCTCTTGTCTTATATTGCTATCATTTTATAACATATTATCATCACGAGTCTCTAATTTTGTTTTGGAGTTTATTTCAAATTAATACTAACATCTTCGGATGCCTAATGGTACTAGCCGCCGCTTACATGAAATCAACGAGAATGCTTCACTGTATGTGATAGAGATGGCCAATACACATGTTATGTAATTCAAGACTTTTGCTTACTATTGATTTTATATTTTTATCAATACTTGTTAAGTTGCTATATGTATAATGTATTAGTATGAAGTAACCAAATATTTTCATAAAGAATTGTTTTACTGGAAACTCCTAATACCTTATATAGATAATATTATTTGAATGTTGCTTATAAATTATATTTGAAAATTTTATGCTACAATAATTTTATAAATTGAAAATCTCAAATTAGAAGATATATTAAACTCCTTTAGAGTTTGAAAGCAATATATAGCCACTAATAGTGACAATATCTCATAATTTTCGTTATGGCTAAATTTATTTATGTCTATAATCATCAGAAGTGGCAGTATTTCTGTAGATCTATTGTAATTACAATTAAAGATGTGTTAGAGAAAAATTCTCTTCATCATATGTATACCTCGATTTGCTCCTGAAGTAGCAACATCAAAAGAAGTTATAAGTTATCATTAGTTGATATGTTTAAGGCACATTGAGATATGTTACATTCCTAAAAAATGAGGACTTTTGATAAATGTTATAAGTGCAGATCCATTTTCTGAAGTGAATGTGACAATATGTAGTAAAGCGTATTTATATGAACGTGCATTTGATTGTGAAGTCTTCACGACTCACCTCCAGAAGAGGTATAATAATTGAGAAAAAAATATTTAAATATTTTATGCTTTACTCCCGAAGTAGTTAACTCAGAATTCTGCTCTCGAAGTAGTAAACTCAGAAATCTGCTCCCGAAGTAGCAAATTTTAAACTCTACTCCTTAAGTAATAAATCTTTGAACTCTACTCTGAAAGTAATAGAACTTTGAAAGGAGTAAAACTTTAAATTTTACTATTGAAGTAGTAAATATGAAATTTACTCTTGAAGTAGGGAATTCAAAATTTATTCTTAAAGCAGTAAGTCTCTGAAATTTACTCCCGAAGTAGTAGAACTCTTAAATTTATCCTCGTATTAGTAGAATTTCGAACCTTACCTCCGAAGTAGTAGAAATTTAAATTTACTCCCGGAGTGGTAAACCTTTAAATTTTACTTACAAAAGGGTTCAACTTTGAAATTTACTTCTTTTACTCCCCAAAATATGTTGTGAGTTTATAATGCATGTAAAGGGTTTTCTTATTTTCTTGCAAGCTTCAATTTTAGTTATATAAGGTGGCAAAATAATGAAGGAAATATTTATATTTAATTTACTGCAATTCTTAAAGTGTTGGGATGTACTACTAAGGAATGATTTTATATGTATTTTGATGGTCTAGAAGTATTGGTATGATTTTTGACAAGCCAAAAAATATTTGAGAAATATATTGAAGCAGTGTTTTCTTGTGGTTGAGTGAAATAATGAGCTATTAAAATTTATGTATAAAGCACATCTAAATGACCGGGTTTCATTCCCGAAGTGAATGAAGAAATACCACAACACATCTTATGCAGATTGAATAACAAAGGATATAAATGTTATTTTGTGGTATGAAGGTCATTGTTCCATGTACCTGTCACACGTCAAATCATCTTGAAAACTTTTATTATGTATCATTCTAAGGCAAAATGATACAAATTGTGTAGAATACTATCTCCAATAACCACATTGATATATTATGGTTACTATCACAACTTTGATGATAAATATTTGAATGTTAATGGTATTCTCCCCGAAGGAGATGTCTAAATACTAAAGTTTAGAATTTACTTTTCATCATTTATAAATTATATTTTCTTTAAATGTCCATTTAATTATTATTTATTTCATGACACTAGTAGTGTCTAACTATAATTTCTTTTATGATACCAGCAATATCTAAGTAATATATGGTTGTACAAAATTAATGATCCGGTGCTCCAGAACAACTAACTATTTATCTAGAAGATCATGTCACTAATAGTGTCCAAATAATATGTGTGATTATGGAGAATAAATTAGAGGCTCTTGCAGCTTATATACTATTATGTAATTCGCTCTAAATTGTAATATACAAAGTTGTTATGATCGAATCACAAGTTGTAGTAAACCCGAAGTTTACTCATATAATAGGATATCATATTAAAGCTATAATTATTCGGAGGATTAAATATCTTCAAAATAATAGTGGGTAAGTGAAAGATATTTGGTTGTACAAAATTAATGATTAAGTGCTACAAAAGAGCTAACTATTTATCTAGAAGATCATGACACTAATAGTGTCCAAATAATATGTGCGATTTTGGAGAAAAAATTTACTACACCCCGTAATATCAGAGCTACTAATTGAGAACGTGATTAAGGATTTAAGATTTGAATATGTGTTCACAAATACGTAAATACATTGGATCGGGTTGCGCGCCGCAACAAATATGTAAAGTGAATACGTGTTCACAAATATATAAATATATTGGATCGGGCTGCATGCCGCAACAAATACGTAAAGTGAATACGTGTTCATAAATACGTAAATACATTGGATCGGGTTGCGCGCCGCAACAAATATGTAAAATGAATACGTGTTCGCAAATATGTAAATACATTGGATCGGGTTGCACGCCGCAATAAATATGTAAAATGAATACGTGTTCACAAATATGTAAATTCAACAAGTGTATAAATGTAAGGGAGTGTCTTAACGTATGATACGGGATAAAATGAAATGTTAGATAAGTTAAGAATTTTCTATAAGGAGTGGAGAAGAGATGTTGCATACTTGTATGATAAAGGTGTTGTAACTTAATATGTTTTTGCAACATGCTTATTATGTTATAATGTGATTGCACTTGGAATATTGTGAGGTTACTTTGAATTGAAGGGTAAGGTTCTCACTCAGCCCCGGATGGTAGGGATGACTCTTTATTTAACATGTTTCAGGAAAGCGTGATAGAGAAAATGCTTCATATCGGGGCGTGATCGTCCATGACCTCTTTGCCATCTAATCCATTCTTCGACTTGGTACTTGTCACGTTTAGTATGTAGTTGAAAGGTTCAGTTTCAGTATCTCGGGAAATGCCCGTGTAGGATTGTCTCCTTTCAAACTTGGAATAATCACTATCATTATGTCTATGTAGAAATAATATTTGCACGAGCATAGGCTCGCGTTATGTTTTAATTAAATTCATAAATGATTTCTTTCGTTATTATTGATACTATTTCCGCATTTAATATACACGTCTTAATTTCAAAATAAAGAGCATTAGTGGTGCTCCTGGAAAGTAATAATTATCCAGGTGTCATCACGCCCTCAGTAAAGACTTGAGAAAAGTCGGAGCGTGACAAAAAACACCTAGCTACTGCCTCCGACGACAAAACTGTCCGATTATGGGACGTTTCCACTGGTTCCCATGTCAAAATGATTACAGGTCTCACAAATTATATTTTTTCGAAACAAACGAAAAGGAAACGAAAGATGAAACATAAATCATGGATCAACTAAGCCCTCTCGGTAACGAGATTAAACTGGATGGTCACGCTTTTTCGAGAAGGATTTTTACCTCAATTTGAAAGCTGGTTCCGTGAGTCCAAAGTCGCCTAAACAAGGCAAGCCAAAAAGATGATTTTCCTCTTCCTGTCCGAAAGCATTGATTGAAGGTCTCCTCTTTCTTTTTCACAGTTGCCCATGAGTGAAACAAAAGCAGAAGCAATCCTTCTATTCTAGAAGATAGGACTGCTAACCACGTCGAACTTTTGTGTTAACTATAATCCCCAATCTAATATGTTGGTTTTTGTGACTGCTGTGAATTTTAATCGGGATGGGTCGTTGATTGTTTCGAGTAGTTATGATGGGTTGTGTAGAATTTGGGATGCTTCAACTGGGCATTGTTGTTGGTCGCTCCGATCATCGGAATGGATTTCGCCGAGCAAATGAGACGTTGAACGGAGGGAGTAGAAGTGGGTGAGGCTTGGTGTGGGTCCCATATGCCATGTGTTTGATTGTCCTCCACGTGGATCTAACATGGCGTCTAACACGATTTTCTGTTCAAATGAGGACAAATTTAACAAGTTTGCAAACGGTGAGGTTATATTTGACCCCAAATTTTAACGTAGGGCAAATGTGTTCATTAAAAGATAGTTAGAGGGAAAATTTAACACTTTTCTCTTTTTAAAATAATAAAAATATAATTATATTATTTTATTAAATATATGGGCAAATGTATTAGTATGAAGTAACCAAATATTTTCATAAAGAATTGTTTTACTGGAAACTCCTAATACCTTATATAGATAATATTATTTGAATGTTGCTTATAAATTATATTTGAAAATTTTATGCTACAATAATTTTATAAATTGAAAATCTCAAATTAGAAGATATATTAAACTCCTTTAGAGTTTGAAAGCAATATATAGCCACTAATAGTGACAATATCTCATAATTTTCGTTATGGCTAAATTTATTTATGTCTATAATCATCAGAAGTGGCAGTATTTCTGTAGATCTATTGTGATTACAATTAAAGATGTGTTAGAGAAAAATTCTCTTCATCATATGTATACCTCGATTTGCTCCTGAAGTAGCAACATCTTAAAGAAGTTATAAGTTATCATTAGTTGATATGTTTAAGGCACATTGAGATATGTTATATTCCTAAAAAATGAGGACTTTTGATAAATGTTATAAATGCATCCATTTTCTGAAGTGAATGTGACAATATGTAGTAAAGCGTATTTATATGAACGTGCATTTGATTGTGAAGTCTTCACGACTCACCTCCAGAAGAGGTATAATAATTGAGAAAAAAATATTTAAATATTTTATGCTTTACTCCCGAAGTAGTTAACTCAGAATTCTGCTCTCGAAGTAGCAAACTCAGAAATCTGCTCCCGAAGTAGCAAATTTTAAACTCTACTCCTTAAGTAATAAATCTTTGAACTCTACTCTGAAAGTAATAGAACTTTGAAAGGAGTAAAACTTTAAATTTTACTATTGAAGTAGTAAATATGAAATTTACTCTTGAAGTAGTGAATTCAAAATTTATTCCTAAAGCAGTAAGTCTCTGAAATTTACTCCCGAAGTAGTAGAACTCTTAAATTTATCCTCGTATTAGTAGAATTTCGAACCTTACCTCCGAAGTAGTAGAAATTTAAATTTACTCCCGGAGTGGTAAACCTTTGAATTTTACTTACAAAAGGGTTCAACTTTGAAATTTACTTCTTTTACTCCCCAAAATATGTTGTGAGTTTATAATGCATGTAAAGGGTTTTCTTATTTTCTTGCAAGCTTCAATTTTAGTTATATAAGGTGGCAAAATAATGAAGGAAATATTTATATTTAATTTACTGCAATTCTTAAAGTGTTGGGATGTACTACTAAGGAATGATTTTATATGTATTTTGATGGTCTAGAAGTATTGGTATGATTTTTGACAAGCCAAAAAATATTTGAGAAATATATTGAAGCAGTGTTTTCTTGTGGTTGAGTGAAATAATGAGCTATTAAAATTTATGTATAAAGCACATCTAAATGACAAGGTTTCATTCCCCGAAGTGAATGAAGAAATACCACAACACATCTTATGCAGAGATTGAATAACAAAGGATATAAATGTTATTTTGTGGTATGAAGGTCATTGTTCCATGTACCTGTCGCACGTCAAATCATCTTGAAAACTTTTATTATGTATCATTCTAAGGCAAAAGGATACAAATTGTGTAGAATACTATCTCCAATAACCACATTGATATATTATGGTTACTATCACAACTTTGATGATAAATATTTGAATGTTAATGGTATTCTCCCTGAAGGAGATGTCTGAAATACTAAAGTTTAGAATTTACTTTTCATCATTTATAAATTATATTTTCTTTAAATGTCCATTTAATTATTATTTATTTCATGACACTAGTAGTGTCTAACTATAATTTCTTTTATGATACCAGCAATATCTAAGCAATATATGGTTGTACAAAATTAATGATACGGTGCTCCAGAACAGCTAACTATTTATCTAGAAGATCATGTCACTAATAGTGTCCAAATAATATGTGTGATTATGGAGAATAAATTAAAGGCTCTTGCAGAGCTTATATACTATTATGTAATTCGTTCTAAATTGTAATATGCAAAGTTGTTATGATCGAATCACAAGTTGTAGTAAACCCGAAGTTTACTCAAGTAAATATGATATCATATTAAAGCTATAATTATTCGGAGGATTAAATATCTTCAAAATAATAGTGGGTAAGTGAAAGATATTTGGTTGTACAAAATTAATGATTAAGTGCTACAAAAGAGCTAACTATTTATCTAGAAGATCATGGCACTAATAGTGTCCAAATAATATGTGCGATTTTGGAGAAAAAATTTACTACACCCCGTAATAGCAGAGCTACTAATTGAGAACGTGATTAAGGATTTAAGATTTGAATATGTGTTCACAAATACGTAAATACATTAGATCGGGTTGCGCGCCGCAACAAATATGTAAAGTGAATACGTGTTCACAAATATATAAATATATTGGATCGGGCTGCATGCCGCAACAAATACGTAAAGTGAATACGTGTTCACAAATACGTAAATACATTGGATCGGGTTGCGCGCCGCAACAAATATGTAAAATGAATACGTGTTCGCAAATATGTAAATACATTGGATCGGGTTGCACGCCGTAATAAATATGTAAAGTGAATACGTGTTCACAAATATGTAAATTCAACAAGTGTATAAATGTAAGGGAATGTCTTAACGTATGATACGGGATAAAATGAAATGTTAGATAAGTTAAGAATTTCCTATAAGGAGTGGAGAGGAGATGTTGCATACTTGTATGATAAAGGTGTTGTAACTTAATATGTTTTTGCAACATGCTTATTATGTTATAATGTGATTGCACTTGAAATATTGTGAGGTTACTTTGAATTGAAGGGTAAGGTTCTCACTCAGCCCCGGATGGTAGGGCTGACTCTTTATTTAACATGTTTCAGGAAAGCGTGATAGAGAAAATGCTTCATATCGTGTACAAGATCGTCCATGACCTCTTTTGCGCACCTAATCCATTGCTTGGACTTGGTACTTGTCACGCTTAGTATGTAGTTGAAAGGTTCAGTTTCAGTATCTCGGGAAATGCCCGTGTGGGATTGTCTCCTTTCAAACTTGGAATAATCACTGTCATTATGTCTATGTAGAAATAATATTTGCACGAGCATAAGCTCGCGTTATGTTTTAATTAAATTCATAAATGATTTCTTTCATATTATTGATACTATTTCCGCATTTAATATACACGTCAATTTCAAAATAAAGAGCATTAGTGGTGCTCTGAAAGTAATAATTATCCAGTGTCATCACGCCTCGAGAAAGACTTGAGAAAAGTCGGGCGTGACAAAAACACCTAGCTCGCCTCGACGACAAATCGTCCGACATGGGACGTTTCCACTGGTTCCCATGTCAAAACCATTACAGGTCGCACAAATTATATTTTTTCGAAACAAACGAAAAGGAAACGAAAGATGAAACATAAATCATGGATCAACTAAGCCCTCTCGGTAACGAGATTAAACTGGATGGTCACGCTTTTTCGAGAAGGGGTTTTCCCTCAATTTGAAAGCTGGTTCCGTGAGTCCAAAGTCGCCTAAACAAGGCAAGCCAAAAAGATGATTTTCCTCTTCCTGTCCGAAAGCATTGATTGAAGGTCTCCTCTTTCTTTTTCACAGCTGCCCATGAGTGAAACAAAAGCAGAAGCGATCCTTCTATTCTAGAAGATAGGACTGCTAACCACGTCGAACTTTTGTGTTAACTATAATCCCCAATCTAATATGTTGGTTTCTGTGACTGTTGTGAATTTTAATCGGGATGGGTCGTTGATTGTTTCGAGTAGTTATGATGGGTTGTGTAGAATTTGGGATGCTTCAACTGGGCATTGTTGTTGGCTGCTCCAGATCATCGGAGCTGGAGCTCCTCGCCGGAGCAGCGGGAGACGTTGAACGGAGGGAGTAGAAGTGGGTGAGGTTTGGTGTGGGTCCCATATGCCATGTGTTTGATTGTCCTCCACGTGGATCTAACATGGCGTCCAACACGATTTTATGTTCAAATGAGGGCAAATTTAACAAGTTTGCAAACGGTGAGGGTATATTTGACCCCAAATTTTAACGTAGGGCAAATGTGTTCATTAAAAGATAGTTAGAGGGCAAATTTGACACTTTTCTCTTTTTAAAATAATAAAAATATAATTATATTATTTTATTAAATATATGGACTTTTATAGACGTTATATACTGCAAAATAAGTAAAGCAGAGGAAAGTATGGGCAAAGGTAAGCTTTTTTATGAGTTGTTTGCAAAGCTACTTATAAGTTACTTGTCATTTTTTAAAGAAAATATCGAGGTATTAAAATGTTATTAAATTAAAGTATATTCATAATTCTTTTTTTGAAGTTTAATTAATTGATAATGTGTCTCGCTAAAATTTTATTAATTAAAAATTTGCAAAAGAAAATTCTAGTAAAGAAAAAAAAAGGTTTACATACTAGTAATAAGCATTGTGATCACCTCATTAAAAACATTAAAACAAGAAAATTTAACTTGGAAAAAAGTTTAATTTAGAAAAAAAAAGAATATAACACGTATACTTTCTAATTATTATTTTTATTTAGATATCTCAATCTCCACATCCTAGTATTATACTATGTCATCTTACCCGCAAGGGTAGCCAAGTTGGTGTAGTAGTTGAGCGCGAGACCGCAAGGTCATGAGTTCGATCCCCTGCATAAACCTTCTTGGTTGAGCCTGTCACACATAGCTTGCCAAGTGTGGTTAATCGGCTGACGTGGTTTGCAGGCTATTGCGTCAGCCCGGGATTTACCCTGTGCGCACTCGAAAGAGTAGCGGTTGCGGGTTCCTTCGTCAACAAAAAATACTATGTCATCTTCTTAAAAGTTGAAGTTGCCCGGTAAAAAAAGAGTATAACACTTGCCATCATCTTTTTAGGCAACTAACAACTTTTATTAATCACCAAATGAAAAAATTACCAAAATTAAGCAAGCTAACACAACCTACTACTCTATGCTATCAAACCTTAACTCATTAACAAAGCAATAAATGATTATGGCTATGTTTGGTTCCACTGCTCTCCCTAATCAATTCTGTCAAAATTAATTTTGTTATTTATTTTAATTTGAATTTTATCTTTTCATTTATTACCCTTTTTAAATTTCATCAACAACTCTATCCACCTTCATTACCCTATTTTTAAATATCTAGAAATAATTACTAAAAAAGTTCAAATGTACAACTTTCATTACCCTCTTTAAATATCTAGAAATAATTACTAAAAAAAAAATCAAATATCCACCTTCATTGCAAGTTTTGTTATTTTTGCAGCTTGTGTAATTGCTGAAGGGATAAAATAAACGATTGAAATTTACATACTTTATATTCTAATATTTAAGTACTATATTGTACTTTTAATTCTATTATCTGTTTGTAATTTTTATTTACATACTTTAAATTCTAATATTTAAATATTATATATTGCACTTTATTAAAAGAGTAAAATTAGAACGACATTTTGTTAAGGAGATTGTATAGTTTAAAAGAGTAAAATTAAGTATTAAGTATTATTTAATTCTAAAAATTAAGTATTAAGTAAAATTCTAATATTTAAGTATTATACATTGCACTTTATTAAAAGAGTAAAATTAGAACGCACTGTATATGTCTCACACGTGTAGTAACGCAATCATTGTATAGTTTATATATAAATATAATATTTTTTAATATATAATGCATAACTTCAAAATAATGGTATTTGATTTGGACAATATCTTGATTCAACTTTGTATAATCATTTGAAAATATATATTGTCTGTTCGAATTTAATAAATGAGATATCATGTTACTTCAGTTAATCAAAATATAGAAGGAAAACATTTAATCAAGAAAAACAAATGTAAATCTTCTTAATTTTATTATCTATTTAATTATGTCATTTTTGATAATTTTATGTTCAGAAGCAATTTTGATCCAAGTTATCCAAACATTATAAATTGATACAATCACTTTTACATTGTTGCATCCAAACATAAATCAATTCTACCAAAATTGATTCTATCAAAATCAATGTCCACCGCAGAATCAAACACACACTATGAAACACACCTCCTAGGCTTCTAGGGAGGATTTCTTCCCGTCTCAAAACAACAACTCAAAGCAGCAGCAATGCTAGAGATATGACAACATCCAAGATTAGACAAGACAAGAGTATTGCATCTAGGTGTTCTAACATTACAAATATGGACTACTTCTCTAACAATGTCACCAACATCTCTACTTTCCCCCCCTCAAATATCCTTTAATTCCTCTCCAACCATAATGCATGACAAGCTTCTGCATATATACCATCCAGAAGATCTGTGAAGCTTGTGATTTGCCTATCCCATTGCTGATCATCCATTGCAGCATTTGCTCCTAATTAGTGGCTTGAAAATCTTTTATGTCTATCTATTTCACGAGTCTAGACCTAAGGGCCCTTGTGAATGAACATTTTGCCAACATATGATCTCTAGATTCCAATTGACTAGTGATTCTCAGTGAATTAGCCTATCTTCTGTAAGAACTCTACCATGTAACATGAGACACAAAATGAATTTTGCTCTCGGTCGAGCATCATTGCTAAATATCATGATTTTCCATGCAATCCTAGGCATATCTCCAAGTAGATTTGTCTGATTAAATTGTGCTTCCTAAAAAAAGCACATGATCATTCTGGTTCCAAATACTTCTAGCCTCCATAAGTTTCCTGACTATCCAACTTGCTTGTTGTGGTCCAAGCAGAATATTCATACACGACTATTATCTCAACATATGATTTGAATAAACAATAATAATGAACTTTTTTAGAGTTGTGATGCATATAAACAAGTAAATTGTTTGAGATCGATAATTTTACTGTTCAGATGATCAATCAGATTTTTTATTTTTATTTAAAAGTTAAATTATTAATATAAATTCTGAAACGCCTATTCACAAATTCAGGGTCGTCTCAAACATTTTGGGGACCCTGTTCTAATTCGTAAAAGTGGACCCTTAATTGGGCTAAGACCTACGAATTATAGGTCTTTACAGTAAATTCTGACTAATACTACATAATAAAAAATGAAAAAGACCCCTAATTTTTTTCTTTTTTCGGGAAGGCTCACCTCGCACGGATCCAAAGACGGCCCTGCACAAATCATAAATAGTGAAATTATTCTTTTAAAATCCTGAATCTATCTTTAATAAAAATATTAAATAAATATTTACAATTTAATTATTTATATCACTAGTTCTTTATGCTCATCTCAATCTGGTTAAAGGTAATGATCTAAGAAAACAAAATACATTATTTAATGGAGTTGGTTAATCAGATGAATTTAATAAACGTTTCCATTTTTTGTCAATGTGACACACCGTTTGCAATACATGCTGTGTGTCTCTGTATTTGCTTTTGTTATTTTTTTCCGACGTATTTGCTTTTGATGATTATCTACTTAATTATTTTATTACTATATTTTATTTGGTTAATTATTTCAGGTAACAATCAGAACTTGTCACGCCCCAACCTCAAGCTCGTGGATCGTGCCCTACCCGCACCTTCTACCTAACTAACACAAGTAAACCGCGGAACTAAATAACACCTCGTTTCCCCCCCCCCCCCAAACCAACGAACATGCAAGGGCAAAGCCGACAATGCTGTCATATAATATACATAAATAAAAAGGCACTACACTGTACACGAGTCCAATCCCACATATGAATACAGACCTCTAAGAGTTTTACTGAACTATGACGGGACAAGGCCCCGCCGTACCCATAATCGCATAAAAGCTCAGAATGAAGGATATATACCGAAATGATAAACTCCTGAACAGATGGAGCTATCCAAAAACTCGGAGCACGGTCCTACACCTGTAGATCACCAAATCAAGCATCTAAACTCGCAGATGAACGCAGCTTCGGGCGAGGTCAAGACGAAGAATGTACCAAGTATGTGAAATCAAAATATCAGAATGAAATCATAACAGTCTATACAAAACAGGAGACATGTATGATATCCAAACTACAGTACACAATACATAAGCAGTCATGTCAAATCAGGGACGCATGCCCTCAAAGTCATTACTCAAATATAACCATGGGTCTCACGCCCATAACATCAATCATGCCCATGGAATCCTTCCTCACTGCCGGCAATCCATGATATAATATAACATCAATAAGCACACTGAACCTTGCAATCATGAGAGCAATGCAATTATTTTTACCTTTTTAAGTTATGCCTTTAACAATGAAAATTAATGTTCCACTTTAAGTCATAAACACACTGCACCCTTTCATTAATGAAATCACTACCGTTTCAAAACATGAAGGTCGTGTCATTGCCAGGGTCAACCACCCTCTGTGAATGCAACCTATCATAGGACTATATCACCCGCAAGAGACTATTTCACCCGCATAGGTCATGTGGACCCGCAATGAGTCATCGGTACACGATACTCGCATCACGGATAGCTAATCCATGGCTTATATATCCCGGGAATTTAACCAGCCCGAGTCAAATACCGACCCGCCGTGAGTGTGTACCACTCACCCCCATGGGGAGCTACCCCATGGTATCTTTTGAACCAAGTTGCCGGCCTTTTATGGAGGGACGCGGAGATGTGGAAATATGACACTTGCATGAATGTCTATATGAGCAACCCATATGCAAGCAAACCATTCTTGACCTTTATTTATAAAATGAATAAACCATCATTTTAGCAAACCAAGACAATACCATGCCTTTCCTTTTTACACAACCAAGACAATACCATGCCTTTCCTTTTTACATAAACCAAGACAATACCATGCCTTTCCTTTTTACATAAACCAAGATAATTACCATGCCTTTCTTTTTACACAAACCAAGTGTAATTCTCATTTAAACAAGCCGAAGTACTATCAAGGCACAAATAGAATAATTCTCATTTAAACAAGTAAAAGTACTATCAATGCACAAATAGAATAATTCTCATTTAAACAAGTCAAAGTACTATCAAGGCACAAATAGAATAATTCTCATTTAAACAAACCAAAGCACTATCAAGGCACAAATAGAATAATTTTCATTTAAACAAGTCAAAGTACTACGTACGTCCATTCTTTTTCAAAATACTCCTTTTTATATAAAACCCCAAGATACTAACACCCGTAGTATCAAGACATGTCTATTTCTTTAAATTAAGTTACTACACCTTTAGAAATTCATTTCAAGGCTTGAAACCAAGTAACTTCAAATTTTCACAATCTAGGCAACTTATGCCCATCAATCAAAATAGACAACATTCTTAACCTTCCATAAAGCCGTTATAACTCTTTATGGTTTTAGACAAATTCATTCTTTTTATAACCAAGAGACTTATACTTTTAAAACCAAGTATCATATACTTTCAAATCAAGTTACATAACTTTCAAAATACTTCAAGTCTCTTACTTTAGAAATCAAGTTTCTTCTACTTTTAAATCTCAAGTAACTCACACCTTTAAAACAAGTTACTTCTCTTTAAATCATGTCATTTCTCCACTTTTAAATCAATTAAGTAAATCACTCATTTGACTCCCCTAAAGCCGTTATGACAACCTTTAGGTTTTGGAATTAAGGCACTATCCAAAAGATTAGGAACCACTTCCTTTTTAAGACTCTAAGTACTTCAAGTAAAATACTTTCACTTTTGAAAATCCAAACTTCATTAAGGAAATGGATTATAACAACTTCCAATTTAAACATCCAAAGTACAATCAAGGAAGTATATAGAACAACTTCTATATTAGGCAATCCAAGTACAATCAAGGAATGGATCATTTAAGGAGTAGGACTTACTTTCTTTATCATAAGGAATCATGCTAGAAGAGGAGATAGTTCACATACCTTTTCGGCTTAATCCGCAAGCTAAGTCGAATATGCCGCACGTAGAATTGTCAACCTATAATGGCCACAACACGACTATCAACTTCTAGTTTCTAACGTAGAATAATACTAAGTATACAGTCTCTTATTCTACGGAAAATTGGGCAGCACCTCCTTTATTTCTACGTACTTTTCCACATTTTTCAAGGCCCGAAAATCAATAACCAACATGCCACATTTAAGGCTCAATACATCAACCAATCAAAGGGGATTACACGCCTTACAATACGTGTAAAATTCTGCCCCACAATTCATATAAAACAATCCAACACTTACAAGGGCATTCGGCCACCAATATAACAACCCCTAAGTCCTTTCCAATTCTTTTTGCAATCCAAGTTGTTAGGTCTAACATGTTATATAGTCGTAAACAACTTAACAACTACAATTCCTTCTTTATACAACATGCGACGACTAAACTAATAACCAAATTGAATTTCAATCTCAAAGGCTAAACATGCTAGTTTCGGATTAGGGTTCCAATATCCATAATATTTATCAAACTTCAATATATACATCTCATGCTTGCTAATATCCATAACTCCAACAATAAGTAATCTTTAATTACTAAAACGACAAGATTGTTACCTTGATATAGCCCTAATAGTTTCCAAGATTCAAAGTCGCTCCTTAGCAATTCTTAGCTCCTTTCCTTTACGCTCCAATCCGCTATTTGAAGCCTTTAGAAGTTCACAACCAACTTGTCACGACCCGAACCCGGGCCCGTGACTGGTGACTTACCCGGGCACCTAAGTAGACATACATCAGAGTAACCAGCGGAATATAAAAATAAGACATGAAATAATTATGAAATGAGAAACAGTTTATCCAAAGAAAAGATTGCCTTTCGGCATGTATATATACATCAAATGTGAACAGTTACATCCCAACTTTACAACAGGACTACAGACCTCTAGGAATGTAAACAACTATGGCGGGACAGGGCCCCGCCATACCCTGAATGTACATAAAGCTACAATGACAGGGAGATCATACCCAAAAGATAAGCCTCCGGAGAAAGGGGGCTTTCCCAAAAGCAGAAACGGTGATCCTAGGAGCGGGGATCAACAACAGGAGTACCTCTACCTACGGCATGAACGCAGCCCCCCGAAGGAGGTCAGTACAACAGGTACCAAGTATGTGAAACTGTAAAGTACTTAAATGAGATCATATCATTTTAAAACCAATTTTACAAATATGTACGAAACAACCAATGTTACCGCATATAGTGCCACAGCATAACCAAGAGAAAAATAGATATAACATAACTGGTCTTTTCTAGGCCGCTAATGATCGAAGCAAGGCCATTCGCCCATAGTATCATTATGCGTGCCTAATCCTGGAACTCCCGCATGATAGCCACATAGCCCGCATGAGGTATTCTCGCGACGGTAGCTAACCCGCGACATCATCCTCGACTCGAAGTCCGCATAGTCCGCGGACCGCATGAGGTATCCTCGTGACGGGCGTAACACACCCGGAGTGATCAATCCTGGAACTCCCGCAGCTCCGCGTAGGTCACATGGACCCGCATGAGGTATTCCTCGCATCGAGGGTGGCAAGTCCTCGGTATCATAACAAGTCAGGGGGGTATGTGATATAGTACCAGTACAACGGGCTTATCGTTTAACAACGTAAGCACAACAAGAATAACCCCCTTACACAAACATCACAAGACACTAACACACGTAGCATCATAACATGTTTACTTATCAAACCATCTTACTACACTTTCTAGAAATCAATACATGACTTTCATAAACAAATAAGTAAACCGTTCCTTTTATCCTTCTTAAGTCGTTATACCTTACTTCCCATAAAGCTAGTATAACACTTAAGCTTTTAAAACCAAGTATTTCTTTTCTTTCAAAAATGATTCATAACTCTTTTGAAATACTTCAAGATTCTTTATTATTTAAAACTCAAGTCAAAAGACATCAAAGTAAAACCAGATTTAGTTAACACACGTACGTCTACCGTACTATATATATTTCACAAATATCATGCTTAAGAGTATAGGAAGGATCACATACCTCCTCGGCTAAATCCACCTACCAAGTCGAATATGTCGCGCGCAGAGTATCAACCTATAATAGTCAAATACGTCTATCAACGTCTAGACTACTCTGTAGAATATTCTAAGCAGAAGGTTCTTAATTCTACTAAAATTAAAGATTTCCCTACCCGTCAAACTACACAAGTCTAATGTAAATACAGTCCTATGTAAGTACAGTTCAATTCTCTTCTTATATACCATCCTTCAATAAACTTATACTTAATTCTAAACTACTACAACATGTAATCTCCAATTACAATAGAAGGATAAGGATATTTACCTCGGTAAGCCCAAAATTATCCAAGATATATGTCGATCCTGAGCAACGTTTAGCTCCTATTCTGTACGCTCCAAGAAACCCTTAGAAGTTTCTAAACAACTTCTACTTAATACTTCAACCAACTATGAAGATTTTCCTAGGGTTTCGTTTTGTGACTAAAGGAAATAAAGTAGTATTTCCGGGCTTTTAGTATAGAGGAAACTTGGGAATACTACAAGGTATTTGGGCTAAGGTATTTTGGAATAGTAACAATACTTGAAGACATTTTTCTATCAAAGGGGGGGGGGGGGGGTTTCGGACGAAGCAACTAGAAGGGGGGAGAGGGAGTTTGGACGAGAGCTTTCTCTAAGGGGGGAGGGAGTTTTGAGACTTGGAAATTGTTAAGTGGATGAAGAGTCTTGCAACTTAAGGGGGGTATTTATAGAACAATCAAGGGCCAAGATTCAAGCAAGTGGAGGGTGTAGATTTGGTAGCTTGTGTGAGTGGAGTCTTCCACCAAGTGTCCACCACAACATTGGGACATATGTCCACCACAACATTGGGACATATGTCCCCCACAACAATGAGACATGTGGCCCTAAAAAACGTCCAACTCCCCCACTTGCACCACAAAAAAAATATCTTCCAAGACTTGACTTCTTGACTTGGCCACTTGCCTATTAATTTCGTCCAAACATGCCACCTAAGGGTGCCACATGTCGCCCTCCTATTGGTCCAAAATATTTCATCTCTCGGAAAAAATCCAAATTAAATATATTATTGAAAACGTAAAATTCCTTCACAAGGTTCGGAAAATTTTCCGTCGAAAAAACAAATCTTACATCCTTAATCTACTTAGGGCTTGTATATCCGTACGTACGTCCTCGCATACATACTCTGGAAATACGGGGTATAACACAACTTCTCTTCCATTTCCAATCAAAACTTATGAAAACGACTTAGGTTTCCGCCTTGCGACTAACGTGAAAATGTCGTTTTTCCGAGATCTTTCTATTGAGATATACTTACAATACCCTTAGGGACCTTGGGTTAAAGTCTTGTGAATAATGAACCAAAATTACAAATTTTTTGTGTGGGATTTCCATCAAACCCGAGAGCTCACTATGAAGAACAAGGCTTCTCTAATTTTTTCTAAGTGTTGAAGACTAAGTCTTGCACTAGTGTAGTATATATAACACAATGGATGACTTAGATTACAACATATGTGTGGCTAGGATGAAGAGTAATTGATATCAATACAAGTGGGCAAGTTGACTAAGTCAAATATCTCAAGCTTGAAGACTTGATCATCTACATTGGTCAATGACCATAATATCCTTGGCCAATTCGTGCAAGAACATGTGGGGGGGTGATACGTGTCTCCCTCCCATTCGTCCATAAAATTTTGTAACCCTCGTGGGCCCCACAAAACGTAAAATTTCTCGGGTGGGCTCTACGTGATCAAATCCGTAAAAAAATAAATTTCCATAATGTTAATAAATTTCATACTCCTCAAATAATGCATTTTGAGAATCCAATTCTTATCAACGAACATTTTTCCTTTCCGACGTTCGGAAGATTTTCCTTCGGAAAAACAATTCTTCGTTTAGTACCAATTTTCAAGTCTTGTGTTCTCGCGTCTATTCTCTTATACATGTCTTGAAATTACGGGGTGTAACAAAACTCACCTAGACACTTTTGTATTATTCTAGGTGTACGTACACATTACAATTATTATATTCTTTTGAGAAGGTTTGTGGTACTTTTTGATGATCGAATTGCAATGAGAAATTTATGAAGAGATAGAGGAAATATCAGTAAAGAAGAAGGTCTAGAAGAAGGAAAGAAGTGAAGGGAGAGAAGACAGAGAAGTGCGATTGAGAGGAAGAAAAGAGAGAGATATTTACATTTTTGTGTATTGAGAATATGAGAACTGAATACATGTAATTACAATGTATATGTGTATTTATACACACAATTTAGCTAACTAATCAATGCTTAACTACTTGTAACAACTCTAACCAACTAGCCACTTTTATCAGCAAACTAATTGCCACACTAACTACCACAAATATCTAGTATATCATCTACAAATATCTACGGAACCTCATTACATTTTCCCAATTCTTACACCCCCCGCAAGCTAGGAGATATGAAGACATTCTCCATTCCTAGCTTGGTCAATAGATGAAGGTGTTGCAGTCGACCAAGTGCCTTTGTCAGCAGATCAGCAGGTTGCTCACTGGGGTCTAAGAACTCAGTGTGAATCAATCCATTTTATATATGCTCCCTGATGAAATGATAATTGATGTCTATATGCTTTGTTCTCTCATGGAAGACCGGATTGACAACAATTTGAATAGTTGATTTGCTGTCGGAATAAATTATGATTGGCCTCTGAACTTCAATCCCTACCTCCTGAAACAATCTTGTCAACCATATTACCTCTGCAACAGAGGAGTACATGGCTCTATACTCTGCTTCAGCTGAGCTTCTGGACACTGTCTCATGCTTCTTAGACTTTCAAGATATTGGTGATGAGCCATACTACACTATGTAACCAGTGACTGATTTCCTACAGGTTACACATGTACCCCAGTCGGCATCACAACACTCTAAGATGATGAGTGCTATAATTGGATAGAAGAATTCTCAATCCTGGTGTTTGTTTGATATACCTTATCAGCCTCAGTCCTGCTTCCATGTGTGACACTTTAGGAGCATGCATAAACTGACTCAAGCAGTGTACTGTAAAGCTATATCAGGCTTGGTAGTGGTCAAATACAACAGTCTACCTACCATCCTCCTATACAAACTAGCATATGGTAGAAATGTATCAGATGGTGATGATTCTATGGAGGCAGAGGCAATGTGGATGTCAAAATCAGCAGTTGTGAACTTAACATTCACATCCATAGGTGTGTGTCACGACCCGACCCGACGGGCCGCGACTAAATGTCCTAATTGAACGTCATTACTGACCTGTCACTCTTAATTCATCTAATACAGAGATCTATAGAAATTTCGCAAAGACAACCGCTTTTACAATATCTCCTAAAATGGGCGACAAGATCGCCAAAACAACAACAAAACAACAATCATAATAGGCTAGCCGGCTAGGCTGCCACCAACCAACGTCATGTGCACAAAGGCATAATCAAAATAAGCAAGCCGGCAAGACTGCCACTAGATAACAACAAGTATAACCGGGAACCCCCCAACACAGGGTATAACAACATCAAGAACCAAAACAAGGTACAAACGTCCAACCCACAACTGTCTACAGACCTCTAAGAGTGCAATACATATGACGGGACAGGACCTCATCGTGCCCAAAATATGCATAAGTCTGAAAGATAAAGGTCTGTACCAAAATAGCTGGCTCCGGAACAAAGGAGCTCTCCAACTGCTGTACATAAATCCTAGACTGGAGGGTCACCTATCTGAACACCTGAACCTGTGGGCATGAACGCAACCCAGATTTTTAACCCAGAATTTCATCAATTTCTTGTCCGATTTTTCACTTCATCAACTCCATTTCAACATGCAACCATTCTTCAATGTTAGACCAACATTCCTACACGTTTTTCTTCCTAAAATTTGCTCCAAAAATCCGAAAATTGAGGCTCAAAATCGCGGGCAGCAGTGGCAAAATGCCCACTGTTTTTAGTATAAAACTTGGCTAGAATTGTAGAAAATTTTACCTAGAATAGGAGTTGATAAGTTCTTCAATCTTGCTAAGAAAATGGGGGAGGTAATCGGCTAGGAGAGGAGAGGATTTGAGTGAGAATGGGTTTTGAAATCAAATGGAAAATGAAGGGTTTTTAGTTAATATGAAATCTGATTTTTTTTTTTGCATTTTAGTCCCAAATCCACTATTAATAATCCCATACCCCACTTAACTTAAATTCGAAAAATTCCATAAGTCTCATATTCATGACGTCGAAGTTTATATACTACAACGCTAATCCATAACCCCATTTGGAATATAAAACTAACATCTTGAATTTCCATTGTCATACTCGTAGTATCAAATTTTTTCCCGGAATCACATCCTTGTATACTAATTTCCAATATTCGGATCTTATTATCCTAATTACGTTCTTAATTATTGTCTTAAACTTACGAGGTGTAACATTCTTCCCCCCCCCCCCCCCCCCTTAGAAATATTCGTCCTCGAATGTTCATAACCAGCCTTATGTTCTAGAAATTCCGACAGAGCCTCATTTATAATTGTGCCTAACCATCTATATTCAGCAAATCAACAGATGCCACACAGGGCCACAAACAAATACACATATATAGTTCACCAATACTATAATCAATTTCGGAAGTTAGATTGAATTACCTGGAGGCATGGGGAATAAGTGAGGATACTTCTTCTTCATCTCGTCCTCTGCCTCCCAAGTCATTTCCTCTCTATTGTTGTTCCGCATAACACCTTGACGGACACAACATCCTTAGTCCGCAGCCTCCTGACTTGGCGATCCAATATGGCCACGGGATTCTCCTCATATGACAACTCCTTAGTCACCTGGACATCGTCCACTGGGAAAACTCTGGAAGGGTCACCAATACACTTCCGCAACATGGATACATGAAAAACTGGATGTACTGCTTCCAAGTCTGCGGGTAGGTCCAACTCATAGGCAACTTGGCCTACTCTGCGAATGATCTGATAAGGCCCAATATACCTCGGGCTAAGTTTCCATCTCTTACCAAATCTCATCACACCCTTCATGGGCGACACCTTCAAGAATACCCAGTCGTCGATCTGAAACTCTAGGTGCCGACGCCGATTATCAGCATATGACTTCTGTCGACTCTGAGCTGCTAGTAATCTCTCTTGTATGAGTTTCACCTTGTCGACAGCCTGCTGAACTATGTCTGGACCAATCAACTGAGTCTCACCTACGTCAAACCAACCAATGGGCGACCTGCACTTCCTCCCATACAAAGCCTCATACGGGGCTATCCGAATGCTAGAGTTGTAGCTGTTATTGTAAGAAAACTCAATAAGTGGCAAGTGATCATCCCAGCTACCTCTAAAATCAATAATACAAGCCCTCAACATATCCTCCAGTTTCTGTATGGTACGCTCTGCCTGCCCATCCGTCTGAGGATGAAATGTTGTGCTGAGACTCACCTGCGTTCCCAATCCCTTCTGAAATTATCTCCAGAAGTTAGTCGTGAACTGGGCTCCTCGGTCAGATATGATAGATATGGGAACCCCATGCAGCCTCACTATCTCCCTGATGTATAATCTAACATAGTCCTCAGCTGAATAAGTAGTCCGGACTGGAAGAAAATGGGCTGATTTTGTCAGCCTATCTACAATAACCCAGATGGAATCACACTTTCGCTGAGTACGAGGCAAACCTGTAATAAAATCCATATTAATCACCTTCCACTTCCAAGTCAGGCTCTATCGCCTGTAGTAGCCCACCAGACTTCTGATGCTCGACCTTAACCTGCTGACAATTCGGGCACTGAGCAACAAACTCTGCTACGTCTCTCTTCATGCCATCCCACCAATACAAGCTACTAAGGTCATGATACATTTTCGTCGACCCTGGATGAATAAAATAACGAGCATTGTGTGCCTCACCCATAACCTGTTGACGTAGTCCTGCAATGTCGGGTACACATAACATACCCTCATACCATAGCACACCATCAGAGGTCACCTCAAATAAAGCCTTCTTCTTTCGGAGAGCTGCATCTATATACCGTGCCAGAACATGATCATCATACTGGCATCTCTTTACCTCTTCTATGATAGAGGACTCATCAACTCCTCGAACAAGAATACCACTATCTTCCGAATCCGCCAACCGGACTCCAAGACTAGCTAGCCTGTGAATCTCTCGGACCATCTCTTTTCTGTCCGGCTGCACATCTGACAGGATACCCATAGATCTTCGGCTAAGAGCATCTGCCACAACATTGGCCTTCCCTGGGTGGTACAAGATATCAACGTCATAATCCTTCAACAACTCAAGCCACCGCCTTTGTCTAAAATTCAGTTCCTTCTGCTTAAAGATGTATTGAAGACTCTTATGATCCGTATAAATATCAGCATGAACACCATACAAGTAATGTCTCCATATCTTCAAAGCATGAATCACCGCTGCTAGCTCTAAATCATGAGTGAGATAATTCTTTTCATGTTTTCTGAGCTGTCGGGAGGCATAAGCTATAACTTTGCCATGCTGCATCGACACACAACCTAACCCGATACCTGAAGCGTCACAATAAATCACATACCCATCTAGCCCCTCAGGAAGAGTCAAAACTGGAGTCGTAGTCAACTTATCTTTCAATAACTGAAAACTGTGCTCACAAGCATCGGTCCACTATAACTTAGCTGCCTTCTGGGTTAGCCTAGTCAAAGGCGCTGAGATCGTTACTGACCTCACTCTTAATTCATCTAATACATAGATCTATAGAAATTTCAGTAGCACAACGCTACTTTTACAACATCTCCCTAAAATGGGCGAGCCGACAAGGCTGCCAAAACAACAACAAAACAACAATCATAATAGGCTAGCCGACTAGGCTGCCACCAACCAACGTCATGTGCACAAAGGCATAATCAAAATAAGCAAGCCGGCAAGGCTGCCACTAGATAACAACAAGTATAACCGGGAACGCCCCAACACAGGGCATAACAACATCAAAAACCAAAACAAGGTACAAACGTCCAACCCACAACTGTCTACAGACATCTAAGAGTGCAATACATATGACGGGACAGGACCCCGTCGTGCCCAAAATATGCACAAGTCTGAAAGATAAAGGTCTGTACCAAAATAGCTGGCTCCGGAACAAGGAGCTCTCCAACTGATGTACAGAAATCCTAGACTAGAGGGTCACCTATCTGAACACCTGAACCTGCGGGCATGAATGCAGCCCAAATTTTTAACCCATAATTTCATCAATTTCTTGTCCGATTTTTCACTTCATCAACTCCATTTCAACATGCAACCATTCTTCAATGTTATACCAACATTCCTACACATTTTTCTTCCTAAAATTTGCTCCAAAAATCCGAAAATTGAGGCTCAAAATCGCGGGCAGCAGTGGCGAAATGCCCACTGTTTTTGGTATAAAACTTGTCTAGAATTGTAGAAAAATTTACCTAGAATAGGAGTTGATAAGTACTTCAATCTTGCTAAGAAAATGGGGGAGGTAATCGTCTAGGAGAAGAGAGGATTTGAGTGAGAATGGGTTTTGAAATCAAATGGAAAATGAAGGGTTTTTAGTTAATATGAAATCTGATTTTTTTTTTTGCATTTTAGTCCCAAATCCCACTATTAATAATCTCATACCCCACTTAACTTAAATTCGGGAAATACCATAAGTCTCATATTTATGACGTCGAAATTTATATACTACAACGCTAATCCATAACACCATTAGGAATATAAAACTAACATCTTGAATTTCCATTGTCATACTCGTAGTATCAAAATTTTTCCCGGAATCACATCCTTGTATACTAATTTCCAATATTCAGATCTTATTATCCTAATTACGTTCTTAATTATTATCTTAAACTTACGAGGTGTAACCGTGTGTCAAAGGTTTTGGCCCCTGTTAGGCCCATATCTGCAACTAATTTTAATGCATATTTCTTTTGGTGTAGAAGGATCCCTTGAGAGTTTCTTGCAAATTCTATTCCAAGAAAATATCTCAACTCACCCAAATCTTTCACTTTAAAGGCTGACTGTAATACTTCTTTAGTGGACTGATGAAAGCTTGATCATTTTCAGTAATCAATAAATTATCAACATATACCAACACTATAACAATACTTCCAGCATTCCTCTTTGTAAACAAAGAGTAATCTCTGTGACTTTGTTGAAAACTAGAGGATACAAGATATTCATTTAGATTTTCCATTGCATTGATGCTTGTTTCAACCCATAGAGTGACTTCAACAGTCTGCATACTCATGTCTTGCCTCCTGTTGTTACAAAACCTTCAGGAACTGTCATGTACACCTCTTCAAACAGGTCACCTTTCAAGAAGGCATTGTATACATCCATCTGTTGTATCACCCACTGTTTAGCCAGAATCGAGACTACCGCCTCACAAAGTGCTCATCTTAACCACTGGTGAGAAAGTTTGTTGGTAGTCAAGTCCTTCTTTTTAATTGTATCCCTTTGCTACCAACCTTGCCTTGAATCTCTCCACCTCACCTGTGGCTTTGTACTTTATCTTATACACCCATCTACAACCAATGGCCTTCTTCCCTTCTGACAATGCAACCAGCTTCCATGTTCCATTGTCCTCCATTGTTTTGATCTCAGTTTGCATGGCTTCAACCCATCTCTTATCTTTCTGTCACGACCCGACCCCGGGGCCGCGGTCGTGCCTCTAGGGCACCGTCCGTATACATCGAGAATAGCAAATGAACATACATAACACATAAGCTCAGTATAAAGTAAACATCACTGCAAGCCGACAAGTGCCTTCCATAAAAATATACTTAATCAAAAGTATAATAAAGACAACTTGTTCTACACTCAAACCACAAACGTGACTACAAACCTCTAGAATAACAATCGTGGCGGGGACAGGGCCGCCATACCCGAATGTACATAAAACCTACAGATCGTGGAAAACCGTGCAACAAAACAAGCCTCCGGAGAATGGAGCTTCGACACTGCAATGATCCTAAGAATGAGGATCCACCACCGCTACCCTACACATGCGGCATGACGCAAATTTCCCAGGAAGGGGCGATTACACAATATGTACTAAGTATGCGGCGAAAATACCGAAACACCTCATAAGTCTAAAATAATCGAGACATGTATAAAAATCAGTTTGTAACATCGTGCCTTACTAACAATGAGAATATCAAACATATAATATACTGCATGAAAATAGGAAGCTCATGGTCAAAGCAAGGTCATCCGCCCCGCAGTATCATTAAGCACTCCTACTCCTGGGACTATTTCACCCGCATGGGTCATGTGGACACGCATGAGGTATTCCTCGCATAGGCTGTACTCACCCGCATGGGACTATTTCACCTGCATGAGCCCTACGGACTCGCATGAGGTATTCCTCGCATCGTGGGTAGCAAATCCACTGAATATGCAAATGCCACAACCCGGGGAATGACCCCGTAATGAATAATAATATATATCATTAGCACATACCGGCTATCACACATAATGCAAGCAAGTTAAGAAATCCCTTAACTTTTTATTAATCTTGTTCACACACCTTCTCATTTTAGTTTACTTAAGGCACTAACATGTCTTTTATGAAATCCGGAAATTTAACCCAAAGTATTATACTATGTGCTTCTACTCTTTTAAAACCTTAGGCAATTAATGCCTTAAAAATCAATTTGCCTTTCCAACCTCAAATCATTTATCCGTACTCATTTTACTTAAGAGTAAATCTTCCTTTATTAACTTTCCATAAAACTAATATAATCAACTTCCCATAAAGTCATTATATTAACGTTATACCTTAGTCAAATACATTTTCCTAAAACCCAAGGGACTTACACTTTTAAAAAAAGAAACCAGAATCATATACTTGAACACATCAAGTCCCTTAACTTTGAAAACTCAAGACATCCTTAGTACTTTTAAAGAAATGAGTTAATCCCCCCTTACTCACAAAACTTGACCATCCTTAAAACAAGTAAGGATATCAAACCTTGCGTCTATCGCACTACATAGGTAAAACCATTCATGCTCAAGAGATAGGAAAGTTCCACATACCTCTTCGGTCAATCCACTTGCTAAGTCCAAAATACCGCACGTAGTATGTCAACCTATAATGACCATAATACGTTTATTAATCTCTAGTTTCAACGTAGAATATTCCAAGTTCAAAGCCACTAAATTCTATGGAAAATTGGGCAGCATTTCCTTTGTTTCTACATACTTTGCCACCTTTTTCAAGGCCGAATTCAACATCCAAACGCCACATTTAAGGCCCAACAATCCAAACATTTCAAAGGGGATTACACACCTAATCTTGGATGTGTAAAATTCTGCCCCACAATGTATAACAACTAACTTAACAAGTTTAAGGTAGTATTTAGACTACAACATGCTTACATATCATTCTTATCCAATCCTTTCATATCCAAACCATATTTCTTGCATGCAATGTATCTAAGAGCAATATTTACCACTACAAGTTCTTTCTTCTTCACATGCAACACCAAAAACTAGCTACAAGAGAAGAATTGTTACCTTAGAGCTTTAGCCAAAGTATTCCAACAAATTTGCTAGCCTCCTTTCCAAAACACCACCACAATAACTCCCACAAGCTTGCCAACAAGTTTCCTTCTTGCCACACTTTTCAGATTTTTCTCAAACCTTGATTTCCTCTTGAATTTCTAGAGAGAAGGGAGAGCTTTTATCTTTAGAGAGAGAGAAGAACTTGAAGAATGACCAAGTCTTGAAGACTTGGTCAATAAGTAGTACATGCAAAATCAGATGGGGGGGGGGGACACTTGTCACCCTCCCATGACCTTTTTTAAAACAAAACAGTTCAGATTTTTCCACTCAACTTCGCAGAACCCGCCTCAGCGCCGCGGCGCTGAAACCTCTGCCGACTCCCAGAACCTTCCGGCGCCGAGGCCCTGCTTCCCGGCGCCGCGGCGCTGCAACTTCAGCGAATACTCAGATTATCCGCGCTGCTCCCGCAACCGCGCCACACTCGTAGCTCCCGATCAAACACTTTTCGCCTGACGCGCACGCTTCATCTCTTAAAGACAAGTGAGTTAATTCTCTAACTCAACCAAACTTAGACATTCTTAGATTAAGGCAATGATATCAAAATGAAATCAATTCCTTTAAAACTCAGACGCCCACTGCACTATATATTTGTAAAACTCATGCTCAAAAGATAGAGAAAGTTCTACATACCTCGTCGGTTCAATCCACTTACTAAGTCCAATATGCCGTACGTAGTATGTCAACCTATAATGACCATAATACGTCTATCAACTTCTAGTTTCAAACGTAGAATACTCTAAGTGAAAAGTCACTTATTCTACGGAAAATCGGACAACACTTCCTTTGTTTCTACGTATTTTTCCACCTTTTTCAAGGCCCGAATTCAATAACCAAACATGCCACATTTAAGGCTCAAAAATGTAGCTAACAAAAAAGGGATTACACGCCTAACAGGACGTGTAAAATTCTGCCCCACAATTGATATCAAAATAGTCCAATACTTCAATGTCATTCTTGGCTAATCAATGTACAACAACACAAGTCTTTTCCAATTCTTTTTCAATCCAAGTTGTTTAGTCTAACATGTTATATAGCCGCAATCGATAACAACAACTATGATCCCTTCTTTATATAACATGCGATGACTAAAACTAATAACTATATCAGATTACAATCTTAAGGTTAAACATGCAACTTTCGGATTCCATCCAAATATTCCATAACATTTCAATCTCCATTATATATATCTCATGCTTGCATATATATATATATATGACTACAATCAACATGTAATCTTTAATCACTTAAGAGGACAAGATTGTTACCTTGACAAGCCCTAATGTAACTTCAAGATTCAAAGTCGCTCCTTAGCAACTTAGCTCATTTCCTTCACACTCCAATCCGCCATTTGAAGCCCTTAGAAGTTCATAAGCAACTTTCCTTCAATCTCCAAACAAAACCTATTAAAACAAC
The DNA here is from genome assembly GCA_029844215.1 of Przewalskia tangutica. Classification (NCBI taxonomy): domain Eukaryota; kingdom Viridiplantae; phylum Streptophyta; class Magnoliopsida; order Solanales; family Solanaceae; genus Przewalskia; species Przewalskia tangutica. Next base: position 7,039,583 of record CM056740.1, on the reverse strand, counting down.
TTAGGTTTTCATCTTGCGACTAATGTAAAAATGTGGTTTTTCCTGGATCTTTCTATTGGGATATCCTTGTAATACCCTTGTGAACCTTGGTTTAAAGTATCGTGAATTACGAACATCAAACTAAATTTTTCTTGTTCACGAGGAGCAAACCCGAGAGCTTCTTAGCAAGAACACACAAGTTCTCTAATTTTTCTAAGTGTTGGGACAAGTCTTGCTACATGGATGAATATATAACTAAATGGAGGGTCAAGATCATAACACTTGTGTGGTCTTAGATGAAGGAATTTAAATATCTAGCCACGCTGGCTCATTGACTTGTCAACAATGTCAAGCCTCGCCTTTCAAGACTCGATCATCTTTGCCTCGTCATTTGACCATTCTACCCTGGTCTAATTCACCAAGACCATCCATGGGTGACACGGGTCACCCTCCCATTCGTCGTAAAATTTCATTTTCGGACATTTCCATAATTACGATAAATTATACAAGTCTCAAATCTTAACGCTCGATTTCTTACGCACGTTTATATACATGTCTTGGAATTACGGGGTGTAACATTCTTCCCCCTTTAGAAACATTCGTCCCAGAATGTTCTTTCGGAGCCAATCTAATTAGATAGCGACATAGTCTCTTTTTACAACCCCCACATACCAATTATGCCACAACTGGCCACATAACAACACTTAAACAAAATACTTCAAATAAAACTGACAAGTAAGGGAAAATGAATTACTGGCGTGTAGGAATAAGTGAGGATACTTATTCATCATGTCTTCTCTCGCTTCCCAAGTCATCTCCTCTATTATCATTCCGCCACAAGACTTTGACGGCCACATCCTCGTCCGCACGTCGACTGGGCGCTCGAGTATCGCTACTGACTCTCTCATACGATAATCCTCTCACACTGACATCGCTAGTCCGGAAAACTCTCGATGGATCTCCGATACACTTCCGCAACATAGACACATGGAAGACCGGATGTACTTCCTCCAAGTCGGATGGCAGTTCCAACTCATAGGCAACCTTGCCTACTCTACAGATGATCTGATAAGGCCCAATGTACCTTGGGCTAAGTTTCCCCTTCTTTTCGAACCTCATCACCCCCTTTATGGGTGATATCTTCAAGAGACCCAATTATCTGCATAAGACTTCTGTCGACTCTGAGCTGCTAACAGTCTCTCATGGATAAGCTTCACCTTATCCACACCAATCAAGTAGCCAACTAATCAACCTCGCCCACGTCTAACCAACCCGACCTACACTTCCGCCCATACAAAGCCTCATATGGCGCCATCTGAATACTAGAATGGTAGCTGTTGTTATAAGCAAACTCAACAAGAGGCAAATGATCCTTCCAGCTACCCCTGAAATCAATAACACAGGCCCGCATCATATCCTCGTTGTCCGGATAAGACGCCCGCCGCCCGCCGGCCCGAGAATGAAAAGCGATCGAGACTCACCGTGCCCCTAACCCCTTCTCGAAAGACCTCCGTAAGTTAGCCAGAACCGACTTCTCGTCGATATAATAGATATAGGAACTCCGTGCAGTCTCACAATCTCCTTGATATACAGTCTAGCATAATCCTCAACCAAATACGTAGTCCTGACTGAAAGAAAGTGGGCTGATTTCGTTAGCCTTTCTACAATAACCCAGATGGAATCACACTTCCTCTGAGTACGAGGTAACCCTGTAACAAAATCCATGTTGATCACTTCCCACTTCCATGTCGGAATATCAATCGCTCGCATAGCCCACCGCTTCGTGCTCAACTCGACCGACAATTTGACACCGAGCAACAAAATCGCTTACGCCCTCTTCGTGCCATCCCACCAATACATACATCGTGAGTCCATGGTACATCTTTGTCGAATCCCAAATGAATAGTAACGAGCACCGCGTGCCTCCCCGCACCGCCGACGAAGTCCTCGCAACATCGCGGAACACACACCGCCTCGTATCTTATCACCCCATCAGCGCCATCTCAAATAAACTCTTCTCCTCTCAAGAGCCGATCTCGATACCGACGTAATCGATCTCATACTGTCGCTTCTTCACCTCCTCGACGACGGAAGACTCGCAACCTCTCGAACCCGCACCCACTATCATCTGTAGACGACCAATCGAACCCCAAGGCTCGCCACCGATGGATCTCATGAACTATGTCCCGCCTATCCGTCGCATTTTGACGTACTCCCATGTATCTACGACTCAAAGCATCTCGCAACCACATCGCTTTTCCTAGATGGTATAGATATCAACATCATAATCCTTCAAAGAACTCTAACCACCGCTCTCGCCGCAAGGTCAACTCCTCTCGCTCAAGATGTACCGAGGCTCTGCGTCTGTATAAATATCCACATGAACCCCGTATAAATAATGTCTCCAAATCTTCAAGGCATGAACAACTGCGGCCAACTCTAAGTCGTGAGTAGGGTAATTCCTCTCATGCTTCCGTAGCTGTCGGGAAGCATAGGCTATAACCTTGCCGTGCTGCATCAATACGCACCCTAACCCGATACCCAAGACATCACAATAGATCACGTAACCCTCTAATCCCGCGGGAAGAGTAAGAACTGGAGTCGTCGTCAACTTTTCCTTCAGTAACTGGAAGCCCTTCTCACAAGCTTCTGTCCACTGGAACTTAGCCGCTCGAGTCACTTAGTCAACGGTGATGATATCGGCCAGCCGCTTCCATAAATCTACTGCATAACTCGCCATTTCTGGCATGCGCACTCCATCGGAGTAAGAGTCTCGCCAAGTTCACCGCCAATCTTTGTCGATCAACTCAATACCGCCACCATAACGTGCTCCTAAGAATGCCATCGAGGCCAACCAAAACTCACACTTGGAGAACTTAGCGCATAAATCACTGCCCGAGGACCCTAAGTACCGGCCTCGCGACCGTGATGCCTCGCTCGCGAGAATAAACCAGATGTCATCAATGAATACTATAACAAACGATCCAAAATGGCTTGAACACCCGCTCATCAAATCCATAAATACCGCGAGCGTTAGTCAAACCGAAGACATCACCAACGATAGTGCTCATACCGGTCCCGAATGCAGCCGATATCTCGCCTCTAACTCGCACTGATGATAACCGACCGCAGTCTATCTTGAGAAACACTCGCACTCGCAATCGTCAAACAAATCATCACCATGGGGAGTGGTATCTATTCTTGATGGTTACCTTATTCACCGTCAGAGTCAACACACATACGCAGCTGCCCCATCCTTCTTTAACAAACAAGACCGGTGCTCCCCAGGGAGAAATACTAGGCATAATAAAGCATTTTTCTAGCAAATCTTTCAGCTGGTCCTTCAACTCCCTCAACTCTGCAGGTACCATCCTGTATAGCGAAATAGATATAGGCCGAGTGTCTGGCAGCACATCAATACAAAACTCAATCTCCCTCTCTGGAGGAATACTGATCGGTGTATTTTATATACACCTTTTGGGTCAGTTTTAGTTAGTCTTTTGTTCCGTTTTGCACATATAAGTGTCGTATTAGGATAGTTTTTCTTTCTTTTGAGTCAAAGTGGTTAAAATGGCCAAATGGCGGAAAAAGAGCTAAAAGAGGGCAAAAGAGGAGATGCCAGAGCTGAAAACAGAGAAAATGGCGAACGAGGGTGAAATCCAGACCAGCACGCGCCCTCGCACAAAGCAGGTCGCGCGCCTACTATTCGCAGAGGTCAGAAGACTGCGCACGGGCGCTGCATAAAGAATGCAGGCTGCGCGCCTAAACATCCGGCGAGCTGAAGATGCAGTGGCCGCAAGCGCCGCATGCCAGAGCATCGGGCGCGCCAAAACACCCGACGGACAGACTTCCGCCGGGCCAAGGCGCTGTCGCAGGCGCCGCGCGCCGACGCGATAAATTAGGGTCTTTTGACGAAATTTCGCCAGCTCAAGGAAAGAGGAGGCGGCTCAGCTTATAAAAGGAGAACCCTAGGCGCTGAGGGTTCCCTTCGCACAACTCAAGACTTTGGCTCGAGATCGATACCATTAGTTTAGTAATTTCTTTTCCTTTTCTTTACTTTATTTCGCTTTTTATGATGAACTTTGAATTAGTTCTTGTCATATTTACGGCTAGAACTAATTCTCTTATGTGGTTTTCCATGTTGAATTGCTAGAAACTTATGTTATAAATTAATGCACGCTATGGTTATTTTTCTTATCACAGATCTATCCAATAATCGAGTTGAATTCTCGCAATTAATTGACAACTAATTATCACTATATGATTTCTAATCGCACTGAGAAGGGATTGTGAATATGCCGTAAGTTGGGTAGACATTCTCGATCGGGGATGAAAATACCTCAATTATTTATGTAGCTGACGCAGAGGCTTAACAACCCTAATTTTGCGCATCAGCGTGATGGCCAACTAGGTTTTTGCTCTTAATCCTCCTATAAAGTTATCCTTATCACCGAGGAGGTAAGGTGCGACATCGGGTCGAGTGTTTATATAACCTAGCGGGAGTATAAAACGATTTCAGAAACCCGCTTCTCCTAAAGAAGAATATCATAAGTTAATGCATCGTAAGCAGCATGCTGATAGTGCGATACAATGGAAGCCCTATTCTCATCACCATCAAGTAAATCTTTATATTAAAATAGCTTGCATAATTAGTAGTTATAAACAACAAATCAATCATAAATTCACCAAATAGATACTAGAAAATAGATAGTCGTAATTGAACCCTAATCCTCGTGGACGATATTCGGCCTTACTAAGACTATATTACTTGTCACGATAACGCACTTGCGCTTAAAGCATGCATCTTACCGCGCATCAAGTTTTTTGGCGCCGCTGTCGGATTAGGTATAGTTCAATATCAAATTTATCTATTTTTAATTTCTAATTTGGTTTTTATTTTAATTTTTAATTTTTACGCTTTTTCTTTGAAAATTCGAGGCGCCGTGGATTTGTTGTCTGCTTTTGATCTATTTCGTGAAGTCACGATAAGGAGAAGAGGAGCAGCATACTCTTGTTCCCTTCAATCCGTAAATTGAGAAAACCGCAAACAATGCAAAGAATCGGATTGCAACCTTCATAGAGATGAACTGCTCGTAACAACAACGGAATGGGAGAAGGGTTGTGAGAGAATCAACCCCATCCAGAATACCAGTAAGCGCCTACAGACGTGGAAAGAGAGAGTCCAAGTCCAGCAGAACGGTTTGGGAGACTACGTGCTACCAAGAGTGAATGGAGCATGACATGCATTAGGCTCCCCGCAATAGAGCCAACAACTTCGAGATAAAACCGCGATTCTGAGATAGTACAACACACAAGATAATTCGGAGGATCGCCATCTGAGGATTCACATATGCACATAGCTAATTTCGAGCTATGTGCAACTTTCGATATAACGCCATCGATGATGCCGCCAGATTGAGGCTCTTTCCTTCTCACCTGGATAGAGCAAAGTATGGTTGAATTCCCCGCCGATTCGATTTTCACATGGCACGAAATGGCACGTAAATTCTTAGCCAAGTTCTTTCCTCCGTAAAGCAAAGAAACTAAGAGGAGTTGAACAACTTCTACCAAGCAGATGGAGAGTCCTTATACGGCTTGGGAAAGGTTCAAAGATCTACAGAGAAAGTGCCCACACCATCGCATTGAGTCAGGAACTTGGTCCACATCTTCTACAACGGGCCGAGCAAAGACAAACCGTAACTATCATAGATGCAAAGAATGGGTGGAGAATTCATGAGGAAAATACCACGACGCTCATGAGTTATTAGAAGACATGGCCACTAACAACCATGTCACTAAGAGAGGTCGCATAAACGGGAGAAGAACAAATGGAGTCCACGAAATAGACGCTTATTGCCGCCAATGCCCAAGGGCCCTTCTAGCGAAACAACAAAGAATATACAGTTGTCACCAACGCGTGCAGATGCCTAAAAGTCGCGAGATACGTGGTGCCCACATACATTTGATAGGTGTCCTTCAATGATCCCAACAATATACCAACGGAGCAGCAGAGTGTCAAGCCATAGGTAATTATCGAGGCAACAGAACAACCCCTACTCAAACACTTATAATCCGTGCAGAGGAACCACCCAAATTTCTCATGGAGAGGAGACCGGTGGCGCAGACCGCACTGTAACCAGCAGAATCCAATACCAAGGGCAACGTAATCCGTGATCAGGCGCAGAATCCGTGATCGTGGCAGACCGATAGGCTGCATCGTAATCGCAGAGCTAACCAAGAACCCTTCATTCAAGCTCCCACAAATTTCAACAATTCAACGCACCTGCTCGTAAAGAAAAGCCGATGAAATGAAAGAACTGGCGATAAAGACTTCGTTAAACCGACGGTATTTTATATACACCTTTGAGTCTGCTTTAGTTAGTCTTTTGTCCCATTTTGCACATATAAGTGTCGTATTAGATAGTTTTTCTTTCTATTGAGTCAAAGTGGTTGAAATGGTCAAATGGCGAAAAGGAGCAAAAGAGGGCAAAAGAGAGACGCCAGAGCCGAAACAGAAAGTGGCGAACGAGGCTAAAATCTGCAGCGCCACGCCGCCTCGCAGCTAAAAGTGGCTGCGCGCCTACTATTCGCAGAGGCGTAAGATTCAGCCGCGCGCCTCGCATGCCAGATGCAGGGTCGCGCGCTAAACATCCGGCGAGCTACAGAAGATACAGGCCGCGCGCTCGCATGCTAGATATCGGGTCACGCGCCAAAACACCCGACGGATCGCATCTTCCGGCCGCGCGCTTATCTCGCAGGTCGCTGGCGCCGACGCTAAAAATTAGGTCTTTGACGATTTTTGGCCAGCTCGCAGGAAAAGAAGGAGGCGCTTAAACCTATAAAAGGAGAACCCTAGGCGCTTTCATGGTTCCTCTTCGCACAACTCAAGATTTTGGCTCGAGATCGATACCATTAACTTAGTACTTTCTTTTCCTTTTCTTTCTTTAATTCAGCTTTTGCACGATGAACTTTGAATTAGTTCTTGTCATATTCATGGCTAGGAACTAATTCTCTTATAGGCTTTCTATGTTGAATTTCTTGAAACTTATGTTATAAATTAATGCACGTTTATGGTTATTTTTCTTATCGAGAGATCTATCCAATAATTGAGTTGAATTCTTGTAACTAATTGACAACTAGTTATCACAATATGATTTCTAATCGCATTCCTCAAAAGTGGATTGTGAATATGTCAGAAGTGGTAGATGCACTTGAATCGGGATTTAAAAATACCTCAATTAGTTTTCAGAAGCGCTGATTTAGAGGCTTAACAACCCTAATTTTTTGGCGTGACCATCGCGACGGCCAACTAGGTTTTTGTTCTAATCCTCCTATGTAGTTACCCTTATCACCGAAAGGTAGGTAAGGAACAATACTGGGTCGAGTGTTTATATAATTCAACGGAGTATAAAACGATTTCAGAAACTCCGCTTCTCCAAAAGAAGAACACCATAAGTAATGCATTAGTAAGTAGCATGGATATGAGGATACATAGAAGCCCTATTCTCATCACATCCAAGTAATTCTTTATATTTAAATATCTTTCATAATTCTTAGTCATAAACCAAACAATCAACTATTAATTCACCAAATAGATACTAGAAAATAGATAGTCGTACTTGAACCCTAATCCTAGAGTGACTATTCTGGCCTTATCTAAGACTATACTACTTGATACGATAACGCACTTGCGCTTAAAAGCAGCATATTACGCGCATCAAGTTTTTGGCGCCGTTGCCGGGGATTAGGCATTAGTTCAATATCAAAATTATCTATTTTTAATTTCTAATTTGGTCTTTAATTTTTAATTTTTATTTTAAGTTTTACGTTTTTCGCTACTTTTCGGAAAATCAAAGTTGCCGCGATTTGTTTTCTATTTTGATCTATTTCGTGCACTCAGCCATGCCAAGGAGAAGAGGAGCGTACACTCTTGTTCTTCAATCCGTAGATCGAGAAAACTCGCAAACAAAACAGAAAGAATCAATCGCAACGCTGATAGAAATGGACTGCGGCTCACAACAATAGCATAATGGGAGAAGCGGTTAGTGAAATCAACATAACCCGTGAATACCTAGGCAAGCACCAATAGATGTGGAAGAGAGTCCAAGTCCACTGTAACGGTTTGGGAGACTATGTGTCGCCAAGAGGAATGGAGCACGACATGCATTAGGCTCCCCGCACAGAGCCAACAACTTCGAAATAAAACCGCGATTCTCGAGCACGGTACAACACACGCTTCAATTCGAGGATCGCCATCTGAGGATTCACATATGCACATAGCTAATTTCGAGCTATGTACACTTTCGATATAACTGCATCGATGACGCTGTCAGTCGAGGCTCTTTCCTTCTCACTCAGTGGATGAGCAAAGTATGGTTGAATTCCCCGCCACCATTCGATATTCACATGGCACGAGCCGGGCATGTAAATTTCTAGCCAAGTTCTTCCCCGTAAAGCAAAGAAACCGAGAGTGAGTTAAACAACTTCTACCAAACTGATGGAGAGTCTTTATATGAAGGCGGGGAAAGGTTCAAGGATCTACAAAGAAAGTGCCCACACCATCAGATTGAGTTGTGGAACTTGGTCCACATCTTCTATAACGGCCGAGCAAAGACAACCAGACCATCATAGATGCAAGAAAGCAGTGGAGCATTCATGAGGAAAACAACCCACGATGCTCATGAGTTATTAGAAGATATGGCCACCAACAACCATGTCACCAAGAGAGGGCGACATGTCGGGAGAAGAATCATGAGTCCACGAGATAGATGCTATCGCCTTGAACGCCTGGGCTGCCCTTCTAGCGAAACAACAGAATAACATACAAAGGTTTGTGAACGCGTATGTATGCCTAAAAGTCACGAGATACGTGGCCCACATACATTTGATAGATGCCCTTCATGATCCCAACAATATACCAATGGAACAGGCAGAGTGTCAAGCAGTAGGCAATTACCAGAGGCAACGGAACAACCCCTACTCAAACACTTATAATCCAGGGTGGAGGAATCACCCAAATTTCTCATGGAAAGGAGATCGTACGCAGAATCAATATCGTGGCAGTAATCCAGCATCGTGGGCGCAGACAGAATCGCGGCAACAGAATCAACACAGGGTCGCATCGTAACCAAGCAGAACTTAATCAGCAGCTCTTCATTCAAGCCCCACACCAACAGCTCAATGCACCTGCTCAAAGAAGAAAGCCGATGGGCTTAGCAATGCATGACAAAGACTTGCTAACGCCTGCACGCAGCTTTATGATGTGGTTAGATCCTCGCTCGTAAACTTGGAAACACAAGTAGACAAATAGCAAAGCAAGCAAACATCAAAGCCACAGTGACATCGCTAAGCAATACAGAGGTAAATCCGAGGAAGCAATGTAAGGCAAACAGCTGGAGAAGTTGGAAGACAATTGGAGCAACAAACACCTCACCAATAATAGTTGAGAAGGAAGCAGAGTTAGAAAAAGAGGCGTGGTCGAACCTAGCCCAAATGATAGAGAAAACTCCGAGAATGAGTATACAGAAAGATTCCTTTCCCTGCAGATTACAAAGGAAGGCCGATAAACAATTTTCCAAATTCTTGAGGTATTCAGAAGTTGCATATCAACATACCTTTTATAGAGGCTTGGAGCAGATGTCGCCTTATTTCAAGTTCATGAAAGAAATCTGGGAAAAAGAGGAATCGCCGACATGTAGATAAGAGCACCAATGTAAGAGTGTAGTGCTATCTACAAAAGAAGTTGCCACCAAAGCTAAAAGACCTGAAGCTTTACACTACCATGCACAAATGGCAAGTGACGGCAACAGAGCTCATGCGATTTGTGGCAAGTATAAATCTGACGCCTTATCGCCAAAAGATCGAGTCGGGAGAGGCTAAACCAACCATCGAGTCCGCACCAAGCCGACAGATGAGTTCATCCACGAGGCAAGATTGAGGACGTGATTGCGGCGTAGGAAATTTTTCTTTCCCGCAGATTTCTCATTCTTGATATGGAAGAAGACGCGAAATCCCTATCATATTGTGAGGCCGCTCCTAGCAACCGGAAGAGCTTTGATTGACGCTTGAAAGATGAGTTGACATTAAGGGTGGAGAATGAAGAAATGGTGTTTAAAGTGTTTAAACATGTCATCGAACCACCACCAACGAGTAGTGCTTTGCAATCAAGACCATCAAACCCCACGCGAGCCATTACAAGTCAACCAAAGAGTGATGAGCCCAAGAAAGGTGCATGGTTTGCCGAACGCCACTAAAGGAGGTGTTGTTCGAACTCCCTATTACCGATAATGCTAAAAGAAAAGGAGAAAAGGAAATGCCAAACGCGAGGAAATGGATAGTCAGCTTAATCCACCCTAAGGTTATTAAGACTAAGGAACTTGCGTCCGCTAAAAGACGAAAGACAAATTGTTGAGGCAACCCAACGTTTTCAATTATGTTATTTCAACTTCGCTTTTAGTTTATTTTATTTTGTCTCGATCGGGCCTCACTGCCTGATTCGCATGGTCAGGCTGTGGTTGATGACAGTGGAAGCCAAGGATATCCGTAAAATCGCCAAATGATCGTACGCACCCGTAGTTGGCGCCGCGCTCTACCGCAGGCCGCGCGCCACAACGGAACGATGAGTCCTGAGGATACCCCGATCCGGCGCCCTATCGCCAAATCAAAACATCAAGAATATTCCTCCTCACTAATTCAAAGATTACCCACCGCCACCACCACCATTTTAACCAAAGTTTGTGTTGTCGCTTTTTATTTTTTTCCTTGAAGTCTTGCACACATCGGGACAATGTGGTGATTTAAGTTTGGGGGTGTTTATTTGTGTGTCATGTCATGTTTTATTTAAGTCTTTTATTTGTTTTATGTTTATTTTGAGCCACCAATTTTTTTTCTTTGAGTCATAATCACTCACAAAAATCATGATGTCAGAGGTCGCGTAAAACACCTGTTAAGTAAAGGTGGAATAATGTAAAGGAATTCAAGCAACTATCTAAACACTTAGGTTAGATATGCCAAAACTCACAGAACTGCCTATTCGAGTTTCTGCTCGAAGCATGATGCTAAATGATAAATGCTTATGTAGCATGATTGCTTGCTATTTGAGGCGAAATAGTTAGATATACATAGTGAGATGACTGTGCATTTCTTTGATAGCCAATTCTTACCATTCTTTTCTATCCCGCACTTTAAAAATATCCCTAGTCACTCTACTGAGCCTAAATTTGAAACTTCTTCGACACCCTATATTCCCACAAATCAGGCCATAAGTGAAAATATGAAATAATGGAGTACATTGTGTTAAAAAGAAGAAACAAAAAGAGTGAATAAGTTTGATGACCCCAATGTAAAAGTAATAAGAAAAGAGGCAAAAGCCTAAGCTCAGGGGTGCCTATTAGTATAATACACTTCACTCTCCCAAAACAAAAGAGGAAGGATAGAATCAAGGCAAGGAAAGAATCAAAAGAAAAAGGGAAAATTGAAAAGCCAAAGAGCTTTAATGGTAAAAACGAGTCTAAATGCCTATCTTTACCAACCCCTACCTAAGCCTACATTACAACTCCTCAAAGTCCTCAAGATCTTTTATGCATATCCGTAATTAGCGAGAATAGCAAGTAAGTACGCCATAGGAATTTTGAATTTATATGCATGATTTAGTATATCGACGCCCATTAAGCACGATGAATATGAAGCCTATAAATATCTAGCTTCATGTGTTTAGTGTGCTGTAAAATTTCATGCTATATGTTCCTCGATATTATTCTCGCTTAACCTTCATGTTTTTCTAGTTAACATTTATGCAAAGAAAAAGTGATTAATGACATGAGTCGTTATTTTTTCGTCTTCGAGTCTTTTAGTTTATTTCTTTCTATCTTTGTTCGAGGCAGCAAAGGTTAAGTTTGAGGTATTTGATCTGTATTTTATATACACCTTTGAGTCTGCTTTAGTTAGTCTTTTGTCCCATTTTGCACATATAAGGTCGGACAGATAGTTTTTCTTCTATTGAGTCAAAGTGGTTGAAATGGCCAAATGGCGAAAAGGAGCAAAAAGAGGCAAAAGAGGAGATGCCAGAAAAACAGAGAAAGTGGCGAACGAGGCTAAAATCAGACCAGCTCACGGCGCCTCGCAGCCTAAAAGCAGTGGTCACGGCGCCACTATTCGCAGAGGCGTAAGATCTGCCGCACGCCTCGCATGCCAGATGCAGGTCGCGCGCCAAACATCCGAGGAGCTACAGATACAGGCCGCTGGCGCTGCATAAAGATATATCGGCCGCGCGCCAAAACACCCGACGGATCGCTGAACTTCCACCGCGCGCCTATCTGCAGGCCGCACACGACGCTGAAAAATTAGGTCTTTGACGGATTTTTGGGCCAGCTCGCAGGAAAAGAAGGAGGCGTTTTTAAACCTATAAAAGGAGAACCCTAGGCGCTTTCATGGTTCCCCTTCGCACAACTCAAGATTTTGGCTCGAGATCGATACCATTAACTTAGTACTTTCTTTCCTTTTCTTTTCTTTAATTCACAGACGATGAACTTTGAATTAGTTCTTGTCATATTCACGGCTAGAACCAATTCTCTTATGGCTTTCTATGTTGAATTTCTCAAACTTATGTTATAAATTAATGACGCTTATGGTTATTTTTCTTATTGAGAGATCTATCCAATACTTGAGTTGAATTCTTGGTAACTAATTGATAACTAGTTATCACTATATGATTTCTAATCTGATTCTGAAAAGGGGGGATTGTGAATATGCTGTAAGTTGGGTAGATGTGCTTGAATGGGGATGAAAATACCTCAATTAGTTTTAGAAGCGCTGATGAGAGGCTTAATAACCCTAATTTTGCGTATCAGCGACGGCCAACTAGGTTTTTGTTCTTAATCCTCCTATAGAGTTACCCTTATCACCGAAAGGTAGGTAAGGAACAATACTGGGTCGAGTGTTTATATAACCCTAACGGAGTATAAAACGATTTCAGAACCCGCTTTCTCCAAAAGAAGAACACCATAAGTAATGCATTAGTAAGTAGCATAAGCCGATAGCGAGGATACATAAGCCCTATTCTCATCACATCCAAGTAATTCTTTATATTTAAATATCTTTCATAATTCTTAGTCATAAACCAAACAATCAACTATTAATTCACCAAATAGATACTAGAAAATAGATAGTCGGGTACTTGAACCCTAATCCTGTGAGGACGATATTCGGTCTTATCTAAGACTATACTACTTGATACGATAACGCACTGCTGCTTAAAAGTGTGTGCATATTACGCGCATCACCAACGCCCAGACGCAGTTCATGACAGAAGCTAGATCCTCATTCAAACTTGAGACACAGTGGTCACCTAGCAAACAGCAAACAAAGAGCCACAGGACATTGCCAAGAAATACAGAGGTCAATCCAAGTGAGGCCACAGTTGTCAAAAAGGCAATGGGAGTTGGAAGATACTGAGCAAGAAATACCTCACCAAGAGTCGAGAAGAAAGCAGAGTTAGAAAGAGAAGGTGATCGAGCCTAGCTCAACAAGAGAGAAAACCTGCAGAAGGAGTATACAGAGAAGATCCCTTTCCCAGAGATCACAAATAAAGGTCGCTGATAAACAATTCTCCAAATTTTTGAGACATTCGTAAAGTCAGATATCAACATACCTTTCATAGAAGCACTAGAGCAGATGCCTCCTATTTCAAGTTTATAAGGAGATTTTGGGGAAGAAGAAAAGTCGCAGAGTACGAAATAGTAGCACTAATGTAAGAGTGTAGTGCTATCTTGCGTAAAAGTTGCCACCAAAGCTAAAGGATCCCGAAGCTTTACACTACCTTGCACAGCCAAGGTGGTAACTTGCAACAGAGCTCTATGTGATTTAGGGGTAAGTATAAACCTAATGCCCCTATCAAGATTTAAAAGATCGAGTCAGCGGCCAAACCAACCACAAGAAGCCCGCAACTAGCCGACAGATGCTGGTTCATCCACGAGGCAAGATTCAAGACGTGATTGCGAAAGTAGGAAAATTCTTCTTTCCCGCAGATTTCATTCTTGATATGGAAGAAGACGCAAAAATCCCTATCATATCGGGAGGCCATTCCTAGCAACGGGAGAGCTTTGATTGATGTTGAAAGAGGAGAATTAACACTAAGGGTGGAGTTCAAGAAACGGTGTTTAAAGTTTTTAAACACGCCATCAGCCACCAACAATGAGTGGTACTTTGCAATCAGCACCATCAAACCCCATGCGAGCCAATACAAGTCAATCAAAGAGCGATGAGCCCAAGAAAGGTGTATGGTTTGTCAAATGCCACTAAAGGAGGTGGCATCCCGAACTCCCATTACCGATAATGCTAAGAAGAAAAGAAGAAAAAGAAACGCAAAACGCGAGGAAATGGATAGGTCAGGCTTAATCTACCCTGGTTATTAAGGCTAAGGAACTTGCGTCCACTAAAAGACGTTAAAGATAACATTGTCGAGGCAACCCAACATTTTCAATTATGTTATTTTAATTTCATTTTAGTTTATTTTATTTTGTCTGTAATAATCTCACGGCCTGGTTCTTGTGTTCAGGCTGTGATTGATAAAGGTGCAGGAAATAAACAAGCGACTAAAAGTCAACGAAAGCCGATTTCGAAAAGCCGGTAGCGCTGTGGCGCCAGAGCAGGCGCGCCAAAAGAACCAATGTGCAGCGCAGTTTGCGCCGCGGCCAGTGAGGCGCGCGCCAAAATCCTTAAAATTTGTTGTTTAGCCGCGCGCCAGAATGTGGCCGCGCAGAAAGTCCCGGGCGAGCGCAGAGCTCGCGCGCGCTGTTAGGTCGCGCACAAGCCGGGAATCCGTAAACTTAAAAACGCCCAAAAATCAGATTTTCCCAATTCCAACTTCAAAACCTAACCTTCCCTCTCCAAAACCCACGAAATTCCACAAATTTGCTCCACAAATCCTCCACAAATCCAACCCAACCACAACCTGCTCTTAAATTCTCAAAAACCCTTAGCCTTCTCAACCAACAAAGCTCCATTCCATAGCCTCAAACCACTCAATTGAAACAAGAACAAGTTTCAAGCTTCTCAAAAAGGTAATCTTTTCTGCTTCAATCCTTTTATCAAGTCAAGGAGGTAGTAGTTTGGAGGAGTATTGTAGTTGGAGTTGTTTGGTGTGCAAAAGTGATTGTGAAGTTTGGAGAAAGAGTAGAAAGCGAGGTCGGGCAATGAGTAGAAAGGTCAAGCTCGTGTTGTATTCACGCTAGTGCCGAGTGTGCAGAGACAACAGTGCCACTAAAGTATAAGCCGCAGATTTTGTTTTAAACCATGGCCACCAGAAGAGAAGAGGCTCCACATCCACCCCAACCCCACAATACGACGTAAATAGGTTTGTGAGCTACTAAGCCTCCCAAAGATACAAAAAGCTCGATACTGCACTCCATAATACTAGAAGGGAAATGGACTACCAGAGGAGCCATACGGGAGCAAGACGCATGAGCCCATTCGCGATGATCGAGTTAAGGGATTGGAGGAAATTCGTGAATCCTATAAGATAGCACCAAAGAACACAACAATGGCGTGAATTTTATGCCAATTTTCCGGAGAAGCGGAAAGGATGCTTTGTAAGCGGACGCTATGCGTTCGTGATGTAAGATATCAAGATACAATTGAAAACAGCTGATGTTGAAGGAGGAATCGTGATCGAGCCATTTTAGAACACGGTCCAGAGCACCGCATAACATAAACCGATATCGTCGCAAACACCGCGAGCTACTGCGAGCTGCTTTTATATTGAAGAAATAGGTCAAGAGCATCGAACAAAGCACTAACAAAGTAGCCAAAGGTTGGCTATATTTCATCACCGCGATGATTCCATCCACGCACTTCACCAGAGTGCCGCAGGATACGATCAAACCGATATATGGAATTACGGCGGGTTGACGATTGATGGGAAAGAAATAGTGCAGAGCATCAAGAAATCAGCAGGTTGGTAACAACAGCGATTGGGACATGGCTCACCATCACCAAGCTATGTCACATGAAAGCGGTGTAAACCTACCCACCGACACTCATGAAAGAAACCAACCGCCAAAGGTCCTATGGGATAAAGTGCACTCTTTCCTGCACCTGCCCCCAAAGAAACAGACGAAGAGTACAACCAGCAAAGCAGCAGCAGAATGCAGAGGCAGCCATGGACGAAGACGAGCCTCGAAATATGGGCTCAATGAGGCATGACCTAGCCACAGGCCAACCACAGGAGCAGAACCTCCAATGCCCACAATGGAGCAATTGTATCAGAATCAGATGAGGATGATGCAGACCTTGGACACAGTAGTACAAGGACAGCAAGAAACAAGGCAACAAATCAACGAGCTGAGTTCCTTGTTCAACCAATGGTCGATGCATTATCCACCGCCACCACCACCATTTTAACCAAAGTTTGTAAGTTGCTATTTCTTTTCATCGCTTTGAGTTCTACACATCGGGGACAATGGTGTTTTAAGTTCGGGGTGTTTATCTGTGTCATGTTATGTTTTATTTAAGTCTTTTTGATTGTTTTATGTTTATTTTCAGTCACCAAAATTTTTTCCTTTTGAGTCATAATTGTCTGTCAAAGATCATAATTGTTGTAGTTATAGAAACACCTAGTGAAGTAGGTGAAATAATGTAAAGGAATTGGAAGCAACTATCTAAACACCTGTTAGATATGCCAAAAACTCATGTAACTGCCTATCGGGAGTTTCGCTTGAATTACGATACTAAATGATAAATGCTTATGTATTATGATTGCTTGCTATTTGAGGCTAAATAGTTAGGATACGATGTTAGGAGATGACTCGCATTTCTTTGATAGCCAATTCTTACCATTCTTTCTATCCCGCACTTTAAAAATATCCCTAGTCACTTATCGAGCCTAAATTTGAAACTTTTCTTTGACACCCTATATTCCCACAAATAGTACCATAAGTGAAAATATGAAATAAGGAATACATTGTGTTAAAAAGAGACAAAAGAGGAATAAGTCTGCACCCCAATACAAAAGTAATACGAAATAGGCAAAAGCCTAAGTTTGGGGGTGCTTGTCATTATTATATACTTCACTCTCCCAAAACAAAAGAGGGGAAAGATAGAATCGAAATGAAGATAAGAATAAAAAGAAAAAAGTGAATATCAAAGTCGAAGAGCTTATGGTACACAAAAACGAGCCTAAATGCCTATTTTTACCAACCCCTACCTAAGCCTACATTACAACCCTTAAAGTCCTCAAGATCTCTTTTATGCATATCCAGCATCAATGAGAATAACAAGTAAGCACGCCATAGGAATTTTTTGAATTTACATGCATGATTTAGTATATTGACGCCCATTAAGCATGATAATATGAGTTTATAAATATCTAGCTTCATGTGCTTAAGGTTTAACTTTCATGCTATATGTTCCTCGCATATTATTTCGCTAACCTTCATGTTTTTCTAGTTAACACTCACGCAAAGAAAAGTGATAAACGGCAAAGTGAGTCTTTTCAATTTTTGTTCTTGGAGTCTTTTTTTTTTTTTCTATCTTTGCTCGAGGCGAGCAAAGGTTAAGTTTGGGTATTTGATCTGTATTTTATATACACCTTTCGGGTCGGCTTTTAGTTAGTCTTTTGTCCCGCTTTTGCACATATAAGTGTCGATTAGGATAGTTTTTCTTTCTTTGAGTCAAAGTGGTTAAAATGGCCAAATGGCGAAAAGGAGCTAAAAGAGGGCAAAAGAGGAGATGCCAGAGCTGAAAACAGAGAAAATGGCGAACGAGGGGGAAATTGCACTAGCCGCTGCGCTACCTCGCAGCTGTTATGGTCACGCGCCCACTATTCGCAGAGGTTGCAGAAGACCCGCGCACTCGCTGCATGCCAGGAATGCAGGCCGCGCGCTAAACATCCGAGGAGCTACAGATGCAGGCCGCGCCTCGCAGCCAGATATCGGTCGCGGCGCCAAAACACCCGGGACGGACAGAACTTCCGGCCACGCGCTGTTCGCAGGGCCGCGCCGACGCTGGATAAATTAGGTCTTTGACGAAATTCTCGCCAGCTCAAGGAAAAGAGGAGGCGGTTTGTACTATAAAAGGAGAACCCTAGGCGCTGAAGGTTCCTTCTGCACAAACTCAAGACTTTGGCTCGAGATTGGATACCATTAGTTTAGCAATTTCTTTTCCTTTTCTTTACTTTATTTCCGCTTTTATGATGAACTTTGAATTAGTTCTCGTCATATTTATGGCTAGGAACTAATTCTCTTATAGGTTTTCCATGTTGAATTGGTTAGAAACTTATGTTATAAATTAACGACGCTTATGGTTATTTTTCTTATCGTGAGATCTATCCAATAATTGAAGGAATTCCTTGGTAATTAATTGACAACTAATTATCACTATATGATTTCTAATCGATCGAGAAGGGGGATTGTGAATATGTCGTAAGTCAGTAGACATTCTCGATCGGGGATGAAAATACCTCAATTATTTACGTAGCGCTGATGCAGAGGCTTAACAACCCTAATTTTGTGCATCAGGCGTGACGGCCAACTAGGTTTTTGTTCTTAATCCTCCTATAAAGTTATCCTTATCACCGAGAGGTAAGGTGATATCGGGTCAGTGTTTATATAACCCTAGCGGAGTATAAAACGATTTCAGAAACTCCGCTTTCCTAAAGAAGTTAATACCATAGTTAATGCATCGTAAGTAGCATGTCGATAGTAAGGATACATGGAAGCCCTATTCTCATCACCATCAAGTAAATCTTTATATTAAAATAGCTTGCATAATTCGTAGTTATAAACAACAAATCAATCATAAATTCACCAAATAGATACTAGAAAATAGATAGTTGGTAATTGAACCCTAATCCTCGTGGACTATATTCTGGTCTTACTAAGACTATATTACTTGTCACGATAACGCACTTCATGCTTAGCGTGCGATCTTACCGCAGATCAAATACCCGGGAGATCATCCGGGAATACATCCAAAAATCTCTAACCACTCTGGAATCGATCAAGAACTCGGCACCTCACCTCTCAGATTTAATACCCAAAACTGCAGACGATAGATGCATTCTCTTCAACCATCTTCCTAGCCTCGAGGTAAGCTAAACAACACTTACCCTCGGGCGATGCCAGAGCTGCTCTTCCACTCGGAGCAGTCGCTCACTGGGAAATCGAATCGACCAACCTCGTCTCTACCACCATGCGTTAGCATAATAAGAAGCCAACCAAATTCATACTCCATAATGACGCCAAAATCGGGTCATCTTTCAACTCTATCAATAAGTCTCATAGTAGCAACACGATTTATTGTATACTGAACACCGTAACAATCTTTTGTACACCCGCCGGGCCTAACACCGAATCACCCACTAGCGTAGCTACTCTCAAAATGCTCTATCGACATGTGGCCTCTATTCCCATTCTACCCGGGCACAAGCAGGGACATTATAGGTGACAAAGTTGAGAACTCGGATCTATCAAAACATAAATGTCACACATGAAATCAATAATGCATCTTGACGCATATTCGGGAAGCTCTCCCGATCCTCGCCGATCAAGGCTAAGGAACAGATGCGCAGGCCTCAGTGGACCCAGAGACCAGGACTCCACCACGACTCCTCCGTCACGACCGCCAAAATTGCCAACACCCCGCCTGTATGACAAACTTATAAGTAAGGGCACTCAGAATCGACTCCTACAGTCAATCATACTACCAGCCCTCTTTGTACGGACACTACCATATGGTCTCGATCGCCAAGATGAAAACAGGATTCAAGCAGCATGACACTCAACATGATCTCCTACACTCCATACACAGGTAAAGTGCCTCGCCCGATCACAGATCAACTTTCACGAACTCTACAAAAACCGGAGCCCGACTTGCTCCTCGGCCAACCCCCGCCGACGACTTCGCGAAAACCGCAGAAGGAGCACTCAGGTTTCCATCAATGTAGACCTAGCTCTCCACAGGTTGTCCGCCTCGAAAGTTACCCCGAAACCCCGGCTGCCCCGCCT